>QUSF01000011.1:3620588-3750266 GCA_003676055.1 Chloebia gouldiae | reverse complement strand
TTGCTCCACTTTTATACTCTTGTCTTCAATGTATTGCTCCACTTTTAATACTAATTTCTGAAAATCTTAAATAACACAGGATGTCCTTCTGCCTGATTATCGGTCCTTGATCCTTGGTTTCAGATGGATCAGGCATTGCACGCTGCTCTCAGAAGAGGACTGGAGCCTTTCCATAATACCCAGATTGCGGACAGGGACTCCTCCTTCAAGGAGCACCTAGGGATGTTGCTGCATGCCTAATGGAGGCCTCCCTGACTTTCCTATTTTAGTTGCCCTGCCCTTTACAAAGTGAGCACTGGGGGCTCTGCATATCTTGCTTTTGTTCTTAGATTTACCCATGCAATTGCTTCTGATTGTTATGAATTTAGGCCAGATTCCTCCTGTGAACTATGACTAACACTAAAGATCTTATTTTACAGCATCAAGAATCTCCTAAAAAAAAAACTAAAAGAGGAAGTGCAGGCAAAGGGGAAGCTGCCACATATCTAAGCACACCAGAGGTACTGGAATATTCTCTGATGAGAATTGCACTCCTCACAGCAGACCCCTGGCTCAGACCAGTCTCTTCAGGCAGAGTGTTAAGATTCACTTCTTCCCTACAGGACAACAGGTTTTGGAGATTATCGATTTACACAAGTTGTGATTATTTCAATTCTTCACTGATTCATTAATGTGATTGTTAGGCTCCTAATGACCAGGCTGGCTGCTTGACTTCCTTCTTCATTCTATTCTGAGGTAATTTAAAGGCAGTTTCATTTTCTCAGTTTCCCCTACAGTACCATGTAAAAAATCTGCCACTTAGTTAATATAACACTAACTGCTACTGAAGTGTCAGATGAGAACAAAATGAATGTCAGGTCTAATTACTAAAGCTATATGTCATAGCCACTTGCAGAGGCCTACTCTGGAGCGGATCCTTTTAACTGCCGAACACTAAATGAAAGTGTTGGGGTAGTTTCTAGTTAAAGTTATGTCTGTCATGCGTACACAGGGAGCACTAAACAGCCTTCTGATAGAGATTCTTGATGGTCAACAAGGGACCCTTAGACAACATCATGTATTTGGGACCATCCACTGCTTGCCTGTGACACTCAAATTACAAAGACAGCTAACAAAATGTTAGTCCTCAGCAGTAAGGGGGTATTTGCATCTGAAACCTAAGATGGTGAAAAATGGCTTTTTTGAGTGGTTCTTCTCTCAGATGGATGCACTATATAAAATACTGAAATGCAGTTCTCATGACACCATTTGAATTATGCTCTCTGTAAGCAAGCAGTTTTACAACTTTTCTTTCTCCGTATTCACTTACATAAATTAAACTAGCAGTGGAGACTGCCAGAAAGACAAAGGGCTATGAAAAAATAGCTCTTTATATGCTACAATCATGCCAGCTACCCACTTCCATCCAAGCAATTCTTCAAACTCTGTTTCTGAGACGATATAGGTATACTACAGTGAAAAAATCACCAGGTTTTACCTGCCACCAGGAATTTGATAACGTGTGTGGATCACAACCAACAATTTATACATAAATTCTACAGACACCAACCATCCTCTGACCCTAAATGACTTTCACTTATTCCTCCACCAAAAAAAAAAAAAAGTTGGGTGAGAGGGTTAGTGGGTTGAATGCTGTCTAGTTAAAGAATAATCAGTTTCTTTTAGTAAAACCAGAATGACCAAGTTGCTCCTGTATGAATATAGCACATGTAACTTGAATTTTGTACTAAGACTTCATTAAGGATCATTATTTGTAGAAAGTTAACGGGATTAATTTTTTTTTACCACTAGAGGCATCAGCCAAAAAGTTAGAAACTCACAGCATTTGTTACTTAGACAATAGCAGCCAAAACACACGATGGAATTATAATCTAACTTTCAAGAAAGTCTTCATTTAAATGCACACATAAGCTCTCACATATTTAAGGACCAAAAAAGGAATAAGCTGTCTAAACCGAACCACACCTCTCAGTTGCACACATCCAGAAAGGGGACATTAGAACATGCAGCACTGCTTCTAGGTAGTTGTGGCATTGACTGTATTCAATGATCAGCCTTCCAAAAATACTTTTACTGGAAAGAAACAAGTGTTCTGAATGTTAAGTTAATCTTTTTATATTGCTATACAACTATCAGCTTCAAGTCTATCCACTGACAGTATTATAAAACATTTTGAAGTTTGACTCTAGGAAAGAGTCTCGAGGAAGGAGGGAAAAATTACCTTAAAACTGTCTAGTTTTTATACAAAGGACATCATCACAGCAAAAATCCATTTCTGTGAAATGTGTTTTTCCTAATCTTTTGTTTTGATTTAATGCTTTGTGTTTCCTATCTTCAAGCAATTTATTACATAGCAAAGAGTATGTTAGTGAAGTTAGCCTTCAGTTACCTGTTAAGGTTTTTGGGGTGGTGGGGGGAGGGGGAAGTTTTATGTATGACATAAAGCATTTTCCTTGAGCACTGCTTGAGAGCAGTGTGGAAGTGTCCCAACCAGGGTTGTGCAAGGAGAATTAAGACAATCACTCTTTCCACAGGCAGTCTTTATTTTAGGTGTGTAACAGCCTGAATATTCAGCAGCCTAGCTGATTGCACAGCCTGTCTGTCCCGCCCCTGCTCAGACAAATTTTTCATTGATATGGGCAAATTTCAAAGCTCTTTCAGGAGAGGAAAAGCTAAAACCAGCAAGCAAGGAATGTATTAGGTTGGCTTCAACAGAGCAGACAGACCCTTCTTCCAGTAAGTGACAATACCAACCACTGTTGTGAGGCAGCTCAAAGAAGGAACATGAGCACACTTCTTCACAGACATGCTGTGCCATAACGACAAAGTACTGGCAGACCTCCACTTATATTCAGGTTGTGAAGTGAAGAGAGCTTCTGCAGCTGTATGCTTTTTTCCTTTATCTGAGGACTCTCACTCTATTTCTTCCAGCCTAAGTCTTCGCTTCTGTACTTCTCTTATCTAGCAAGATTCAGCACTTACATAAATACAGATAAATGCAACTTCGCTGTTTCAAGAAAGATCTGATTGGAAAAAAGGTATGTCCATTAAAAATGTAGGCAAATACAAGTTTGGTTTGAAAATGCATATTGCAGCTAGCTGTAGAAGAACAAGGTGCAGAAGGGGAAGAAAAATCACATGTGCAGCATCAATTCCCTTTATGCTAATTTCCCTTTGAACAATAATGTAAAATATTTACAGTGCTACAAAGGCAGAACAAATAGGAGGCAGAAAATAATGCAGGAGCAGAGGGAGTGTATTAAGAGAAACTTGCATGTTTACAAGGGAAAGAAAAAACCAGATTCAAATTTAGCTTTGCACTCACATTGGCCAGCAGACACTGAAAAATAATAGGCAGTATTTAGAAGCAGAGGGCTTATTTTTCTAGGAAGGAAAAACCATAACATTACCTTGATACTACCTCAATAACCAACTACAGTCATATTTTTGTATCTATAAGCAGAAAATTCTTCAGGATGACTATAAAGTCAACATATATGAAATCTGACCAAAAAGGTTATTAATGTCCCATTGCTCTGGGATACCACAAAACTGCAGTAGAGGAGCTGCAACTGGGATGATGAGTGAGAATTTCTACAGTGGACAACAGCACAGCCACAGGGTGCAGCTGCAGGAGTGCTCAGTATGGCTATACCACCTTCACTAGATGCCAAAGGAGTCACATGAGAAGGAATAAAACAGTCAAACACTTGCAGATGGCAGGGGAAAAAAACTGTTAAAAGAGAAGAAGGTATTTGTCAATGCAAGTTGGATCTTCTGTTTTTACAAAAGGAATCTCTGACCACTCTCCAAGCCTGCTGTGGAAGTAAACAATGATTTTATGACACAAAAATGAAGAGCAGAAGGAAAGAATAAACCTAGTGAGACTAAAAACCAAACAACATTTGCAAATAAATACAGGCCATCTTGTATCATCTCCTGCTACTGCCTTATATTCCCCACTCCTCCCATCCTGCTATATGAAGCCATATAAGTTTTATCTGGTAAAGTGTTAAGTCCCCTCTAGACTGTAGAAATAAATTTTAATAAATAAACTATTCTTTGTTCAGCACATTGGTGTAAAGTCAGAAAACAAATTCCTAGAGTCCTCAGTGTCTGTAAAAATTACCTTAGGTTCCCAAAATAGGCTTAAGTTGCTACTTCAAATAAATATTAACCTCAGGAAGAAATGCCTTTATTGGTCTGACTGGTCTCTCCTTGCACCATTTGGTATGATACTGGTAAAAACAATGAAGTTCATCAAAAAATAGAGCTGTTCTGTACAAAGAGTGGGAAAGCAGAGCATTTTGCCTGTAATGAGCTGCCATATGAATTTATAACTAAACATCTAACTGAGAATTATGTTTTGTTACATTTGACACAAATACTTCAGAGTATCCAGAGTTAGGAATTTAACTGAAAAAGTTGAATTCTACCCCATAACTAACAAACTTCACATATTACAAAGCTATGAAAGGCACTTTATCCCAAAAGGTACTTGGTAATATAGACACAGTATTGCTAGCCAGAAACTTTAGAGGCCCCCTTACATCCTAATCTTTGCAAAACAATTTAGTCCACATGAGTTCCAGATATCTTGAATGCATGCAGTCAAAAGTTGCCAGAGATAACTGGTTAGAAGCTTCAACTCCCCAAAGAGTTGTGAACTTGCAAGAAACAACTTATTTTAAATCTTTACAAGTTGGCAGCTGTTCTCATCTGTTAATAAAAGAGTCCACAACACAAGAAGACCATTAAGAGAACAGACTCCAGCTGTAGCTGCAATGAGAACAGGCATTAGAAGCAAGCCTAGGAACTGATCCAAGTTTTGACTTAATGATTATCATTGTTACTATTTTAGAGACAGGATTGATTGAGAATGATTTAACATGTCATCACTAAAGCAAAACCAAGAGATTACTGCTTCTTCCAAATGATGTCTTAGCCTTGAAATTTTTTTCAAGACTAAGCAATGAGCATATTTTTTTCTTATCTTGAAGGGGGAAGGATTAGCAAGAGTCAAGTAGCACCTCATACTACAAAAGTTACAGGAGTACCTGCCAATAGCCTGACACAGCAAGGACCTCAACTCACCTGGCAGACCACGCTTTGACCCGTCTCCATCTTGCATGTCTGCCAGTGCTGCCTCCCAAAATACAGCAGCAGTAGTTGTGTCATCTTAGCCTGTGTCAGTCCTAACTTAGGAGATCAGCTGTGTTTCTCTGAGGGGAGACCCACTCTGTCCATTACTCCATGCAGACTATTAGTCTCAAGAACAAACAAGTGGCAAGTATCTTAGCTGCCTAGAATACTGCTGAAATAATCGAAGAAATACTTCATGATCTGGCTGGCAGTGGTAGTGCAGCCTACTAAAGCTTTAGATGCATCATTTTATTTCAGTGCTAACATAATAATCAAGAACAATACTTTTAACTGCTTGACTCGTTTTATTTTTATCCCCTTGGCTGCATTTGAGTTTTACAGTGGTTTCTTAAAGATCATTCATTCTTGTAGACCTCTAAGAGGTAAGAGACAAGACTGAAGCAATCATACATACAAAATTACTTATGTTTACAAATTTTTGGCAATCATAATAACCCGTTTTTTCCTATTGCCATTGCCCCAATCATTGAAAAAGAGAGTGTACAATAATTTACATCCGAAGTATTTCAAAGTGCTTGATAGTGATTTTCCAATAATTATTTACAAGTGGCCTATAGACATATGTACAGGTGTTACAAGTTGTGGCTGGAATATGGCTTTCTATGGAAAGTGCTTTATATTTAGTCAGTGATGTTACTGACTAACCAACCCAAGGGTTACTGATAAAACTGTAACCACTAACAGCTGAATTGTTGTGGACAGGTATTTACAGAGTTGTTAAGCTGTAGAAAATAACTATTTACACAAATGTTCCATAAATACAGAAAGTATCTTCTTTCTTCCAAGAATGGAGGAAGTCCTTCAGCCACAAACCTGGTTACTATCCCCAAGGAGTGTAAGACACAAGTAAACTGAAAGTGATTGCTAATCCAGTGCTCACGCCATATCATCATCTGTGCTGACAACAGATATCTGTAAAAAAGTAAGTACAAGTTAGCTACAATTGCACTAATAAAAGACAAAGCAGCACACATCATTACTAATTCTGCAGGCTAGTGACCACATTCAGCAAAGATTACTCCATCACATGTACAGACACTAGTTACCTACCACAGCTTTAACCTTAATTATAGGGTAAAGTTGTCAGATGATTCAGCCCAGTAGTGCCTGCAGCCAGCAGCTTTCAAAAGCAGACACCTCTCCTAAATTCAATTCAGGTATCATCTGGCAGTCCTTCTACTCCAATTATTAACATGGAGTCTCAGACATAATAGGTTAATAGGTTTACTTACTGCAGGGTAGGTGTGTCCTACTGAACCACTGTGTCTTCCAATATCAATTGTGAGGTCCTCTTCTGTGGTTTTTAGGTAAACTGGATTATCAAAATTCATGCTTTTCATGTTCTTGTGCTGCCAGTTGCGCCACATGAAGTAGCCAGCTGCTGCAGCCATCATCAACAATACTGCAAGGAGATAAAGAGATTGCAAACATGGAGTAGAGCCAAGCCAAGCTCCTAAGTGTGGCTTGTCCTACCACATGGGGTCCAAAAGGCTAGTAAAGGCTCTACTCACCAGCAGGAAGAATGATCCAAGCTGCTGATGTTCTTCCAGCTGCAGTTACTTCAGAGGTTGTACCACTAGTGTTGAATCCTGCATGAGAATTTGACGCAGTGAGCTTACGTACTGACAAGTTGGCAGATTGTCATATGCAAGCATTTCCCAAACCCAGAAGCTCCTATTTGATTAGCTTCTCATAAGCACACTGCTAGAACAGCCTAACATGCCTTGCCCTGTATTAGTTAGAAGCCTTTTTTATTGCTTGCCTTCTCTGAGCACTTCTGGGATTTAACCTACAGATTCTACAGTGTCCTATGTGAACTAAATCTGTTTAACACATGCTCCAGCTGCTACACTACACAAGTGATCTGGCCTGTGTTCTCTACTTGCATGCAAAGGAAAAACCTTCCAAGTAGGCTAGTTGGTCAGTTTGCATTTAATTTCTCTAATGTTTAGCAGTGTGAGTTATTGGGACCAGTACCTCCAGGAACTAGTCCAACAGTTGGAGATTTTTCTGTTGTGCTGGGATCTTTAGCCTCAGTGTAAGCCACAGTTGTTCCAGTACCTGAAACTAATTATAGATCAAGAACTAATTATAGATCAGTTAATCCTGAAATTCTGCAATGGCTTTGCTGTGAGAGCCATGGTAGTGAAGGTTCAGCAGATGGCAAAAATGATCATGCAGGTTGTTAGCTCCACCGGGAACACTGACATTAACTATTTCACTAGCACAGCCTCAGCAGAGAGTTCTTGATGAAAAGTAGTTCCAAGAACAAGGCCATACAGTTAATCAGTAATGAATTACAAGCATTTAAAGTCACAACTGCCATAAGCCATCCCATGCCTCACATAAGGTCTTCGGAATAAGATTTTAGTTTTACAAGTTTACTGGTTAGGTGCAGCCTTTGATACCCATACAACCTTTTACAGCAGCCAAGGGAAGTCAGCATCCTTGCATTTAGCACTCTGTGGCAGTCAGAATCAATGTACAATATAGTCAGTGGCACCTTGGAGTTTCTATTTCCACTCCACAGGACAAAGCAAGCCTGCTGCATAGTCAATGGTGACAACAGTAGTACAGCAGCATGCTCATCTGGACTGAAAAAGGGGTACAAACTTCCTTGGACAGCAACATTAGCCAATCACCTTTTGATCTATGTATTTATATGTACAGCCATCTTAGTTTATATCCTGTTCTATTAGAGGCTGAGTATGTTTTGTCCTTGTGCTTGCTGTCTGCAGAAAGCCATGGAGGTACAAGATCTTGTTGCAAATGATGATGATCACGCAGAAGCAAAGCATGGACTTTGAATGGCACCTGCAGACTCTAAGGGCCATATTAATGCAT
The DNA here is from genome assembly GCA_003676055.1 of Chloebia gouldiae. Classification (NCBI taxonomy): domain Eukaryota; kingdom Metazoa; phylum Chordata; class Aves; order Passeriformes; family Passeridae; genus Chloebia; species Chloebia gouldiae. Next base: position 3,742,259 of record QUSF01000011.1, on the reverse strand, counting down.
AAGGCCCTCCCCTCCAGGATTAATTACATCAGATTAATTTTAGAAAAGCTGTTGGCCTATAGCACAGTATTTCCTTCCCCTTAACAGGTTCAGTACTCTCCTACTCCTCCCCCATTCATCCTGGGAATGATTGAAGTTGTGTTACAGTACCTGTACATCTCAGACCATCCTCCTGCAAGAAGTACCCAGCAGGACATGCACAGGTGTACTTTGGAGAATGTTCATTTATCTGAGGAGCAGGCAGGCACAGGTAGCTACAGCCTCCATTTGCCATGTGCTCTTCACACCAGTTCCTACCTGTTGGTACAGCAATTAAGGAGTGAACAAGAGTGGGCCCTCATGCTCCAGGTGTGCAGCAGAAGTATTTGCTCAGTAATTGTTTTAGTAGAATTACTTGTCTCAGGTGATTATAGATTCATATCTGCACTGCCCAAGAAAATGCAATTGCAACTAGACCTCTCAACCCCATGGGGCTGCCTATGTGAGAAGCCCCAAAGAGGAGTAGGAATGGAAAGCTTTACAGTGAAGGGATACCATTTGCCACCATCCAGGTCAGGCAAGCTTCTTACAAGTAAGCATTGACTTAATTATAAACTGCATTGGAATTACCTGAAGGCTGAACAAGTTCATGATACACAATGATGTCCTGTGCATCATTGAGGTTGTTCACTAGGGTAACCAAATCGTTTCCAGTAAATTTGTTGGCCCCATAGACTGCCTCATTCTCTCCATCAATCCAGTACACACGGTCCTAGAAGACAGTGTCATTGCATCCCATTACCTCCATGATGCCATCAGCCTCATACCAGCAAGAAGAGGATCTTTGACAATGACTATAGGAAGTCATTCTTACTTCAAAAATGGTTAGAGCAAGAGGATGAGGAAGGAACATATGTGACTTCAGCACAATTCTACGATCCTGGCCATTCAAGTCCACACTTGACAGCATGTGTAGTTTAGAATCAAGCCAGTACAGGCGGCTTTTTACAAGATCTAGGAGGGAGAAAAGACCAAATATATTTAGTGTCCACATGGAGGAAACCTCCAAAGCTTGCTGCAAGAATTGAAACAGCAAAGGTTTGAAAATGGTGGAAGTGTTGCCCTAGTTCCTCACCATTCCAAGATATAGAGGGTTGCTGCAGTGATGCCTATGCGGCCTGTGTCTCAACTATAATACAGAGCAGTTCAGGAAAAGTTACTGTTTCAGTATCTGAGAAGTGCTGATGCCTGTCTTCAGGCATACAGAAACTTCCCTTTCTCAGAAGCTGAAAATAGTTCTCTGAAGAAAGACCTTGGCTTTTGTAGCAAAAAAAATTTCTAAAGCTCCAGAATACCTCTGGCAGAGACAAGTTCAACATACCTAGAGCAATTCCATTAGGCCATTGGATTTCTGTTGTCACAAGCTGCTGTCTGTCAAATCCATTCATTCCTGCTTTTTCAATTTTTGCTGGCTCACCCCAGTCTGACCAGTACATAAAGCTGTGAAGCAGAATTTATGTTGTATGATGCACTATAGTACTATGTAGTATCACTCTTCATTATGACTAATAACTAACAAAGGCTACCTAAGTCAGTTATCAGAACATGTAGTTGGTAGGTCCACTCTTCTAAAAGAACCTGGACAAATACTCACCCAGAGATAGGATCTAGAGCAATAGAAGCTGGCTCTCTCAGCTCAGAGAGAAACAAAACCTTTCTTTTTGTGCCATCTAGGCTAGCCACTGAAATGGTCTTTGCAGTTGAGTCTGACCAGTAGATGTTCTTATAAACCCAGTCAACAGCAATTCCTGCAGGGCTGTGTATGTTGTCCAGGATTCTGATGTGTGTTCCAACTTTATCACGGGTATCAATAGAGGCACTGGAAGACAAGAATTACTTGCTTTCAACCACTTCCACTGCAGATACTATCCCTTGACACACCTCAGCAAAATACTGCACAAGATGTGGGACTTTCAACAGTGTGCCTTTTGTACAAATGTAGCAGCAGTTACTAGGAAGTGCACCAGGCATACACACTGGTAGCTGTGGGAGCTTTTATCAACTGTATGTTGTCTTTAGGACACCAGGAATCTAGTTTTCATTACCAGAGACTAGAGAAATAGCTTGGGTAAAACCATGGGATGGTTTAGGGAAGTACACTAGTTTGAGAAGTTAAGCCCATTTACCTGAAGATTGCTTTTTGGCTGAAGTCTGCCCAGTAAAGCTTTTGCTCAGCAATATCAGCATCTAGAGCTATAGAGTTTCTCAGCTGCTCTACAAGCTGAATGTATTCTTTTCTCTCAAGGCCAATCTTCCTTATGTCCCGGCGGTTGGTGAAAATTAGACTTGGTTCTTTCCCTGTGAAAAGAGTTTGTTATCTGTACTTCTAGATATTCAGCCACATACTTTTCTTTTATAAAAAGTTTAAAGAGTCATCATATTTAGTATTTGCCACTCCACCCTTGGTAGCAGATGCTGACAGAGGTCTTGGCTGTACCATACCTCATCCTTTTCTCCCTCTACAACCTGATGGGGAGGATCCTTCTGCCCAGGGAGCAGACACAAGCAGTTTATGTCAGGCAGCTAATAGCACCATAATAGCTAGTGTAGAAACCATAGTATAAACAGTGCATCATCTGCTGACTCATTTTAAAGTGGGGATATAAAAGTCATGTCAACACTCACCAACTGCCTTGCATACCCCAGTAGCAAGATCCATCTGATAGCCACGGCTACATTCACATTTGTAGCCCCCTTTCAGGTTGATACAGATCTGACTACATATACCAGGGTTCTGACATTCATCAATATCTGTAAAAACAAAAAATTTACTTTATGCTCACCTCCAATATCACAGCAGAGTCCATGTTAAACTACTGCATACTTACCACCACAGGTTCTCCTGTCCAGAAGCTCAAACCCAGCTGGACAGTCACATTCATAGCCAATAACGAGATCTCTGCAGATATGAGAGCATCCACCATTGTTCACCAGACATTCATTGATGTCTAGAAGAGAGAATTGGCCACTTCTGAGAAGGCATGCATGTTTAGCTTTATAGTCTTAACCATGGAGCACTTTTCCAGGTACGCATCCACTTTCTAACAATGCCTGCCACATCTGATAAATGATCTGCAACTGTTCTGGTACTCCAAGTCATATGCAAGAGAACGCCCTCAAATTCACATTCACTCAGCTACCAGCACCTTCTCTGTGTTACAGACAAGCAGCTCCTGAAGTTTCAATGTTTCTAATACATTCACATGCTTTCCTGACTACAGAGAAACCATCCTATCAGCCAGTTTGGCTAGGATAAAACTAGCCTATTAACTAGGTTGGTCCCAGTTGTAAGTTTGCCACCAAGAAGTGACAACAGGCATTCCAGCTGACATCTGACAACTCTCAGAGGCTATATCCAAGTACATCTAGTAGTCAGCATTGTGCAAAGAGTTTATTCACTTACTACACTCCTTGAGGGGCTCATCACTCCAGTCCTTGCAGTCTCTCTGCTGGTTACACACTTTATTGATATCTATGCATTCTCCACTTCTGCACTTGAATTTGCCGGGTCCAGAGCACTGAATAACTGACATAATGAAGATTGTGAAGGTGACTACCAGCTTCAACAGATATTCTGCAACTACTTTGTTCTTGCTCAGTTCCTCACTCACCATTGTTACAATTTGCTTCATCTGTGCCATCCAGACAATCTCTCACACCATTGCACTGCCTACTCCCATGGATGCAGTTCCCATCTTCACATCTGAACTGGTCTGGTCTGCAGGTCCGAGAAGCTGAGGACACAGCCATTACAGACTTTTACCCTTGAGGTTTACTGAAGCAAAGGAAATAAAAGAGGAGTCAAGCAGTACCTCCTAGAGAAGGACCAAGTGAACTTACGGCAGTTGATTTCATCACTTCCATCCTTGCAGTCAGGATCTCCATCACAGCGCCACTTTTTGTGGATACATTCACCTGAGCCACACTGCACCTCACTGGCAGAGCACTTCACAGAAGGTGCAGGCTGGCGGCCACATTGCTCTAGAGACTCATCTGAGTGGTCAGAGCAGTCAGCATCATCATCACACACCCAGCTGAGGGGAATGCAAGTCGAGCTCTTGCACTGGAACTCATGAACTCCACAGGTAGGAGGTGCACACTCCAGCTCATCGCTACCATCGCTGCAGTCATCTTGACCATTGCAGACAAAGCTCTTGGAAATACATTGCCCACTGCTGCATGTGAAGTCTGCTGGACTACAAGTCACATTGCCTGGGATAATGGGAGTAAGAGTGATTAGTACATTGTCACTTCACACCTTTGTGTGAAGGTATTTTGTTTTGCAGCTGCTAGCTGACACAAGACCAGCATCCTGTATAAAACACAATCGGGAAGCCAAAATGACCACCCACAGGACACTTGGGTTTCACAGGCCATCCTCATTGCCTTTGGACATTGTAAGTGACAGGCATCAGATTTGAACTACTGGATGAAAATAACCTTCTGAAGTAGCTAGGCTGTCCTGCACTTCAGATTTCAAGTCTTTCAGAAAACAGGGTCTACCAGAAGGTTAGTCAGAAGGTAAAAGAAATGATAACTCAAGAGTACAGACTAAGATTAAGGTAGTCTTATGGTCATCAAGTACTGTAGTTTGAAATTGAAGTGTTTTATGCTGGTCCCCAGGACAGCAATGGCCCATTTGCCTGGACCAGAAGCAGTTACAGACCAAGATCTTGCCAGAGTTGATCCTGTGGTTAAGCACACCCATGCAATTTACATCAGGACAAATTATGCTGGTTTAATAGTAATGTAGCTAACAGCTCAGTATGCCTAGTCTAATAGTTTTATCCGATTCATTAGAAACACTGTCTGAAGATTTACTTATAGATTAAGGCATTAGTTTGCTGAGTAAGATGGGAACTCCACAGACACATAGCAAAATTCTGGAGTCTGTGTCTCATTAGGCCATCCAGGTAAGTTTGTCCCAATGGAAGTACCAGCACTGTGGCTTTGGTTACAGCAAGTATGTCTCAGGACACCTCAGAAAACTCATATGTGTGCAAATTCTTTCAAATAAGGCAGGAATGCTGCACTCTAATGCTGCAGTGGTAGTTTTACTTGTGTACCATCCTGAAGTTTCCCCTCCCAGCCACCCAAACATCAGAAATCCAGCTTCACAGATATTTCAGGATAGAACTATAAAGTAGATTAGCTATGCCCTTAGCTAAAACTTGCTACTACATTTTTAGGAGATAATTTGTTAATGTACGCAGCAATTTCAGAAACTCTCCAGAAAACAAGTTCTGACAGTTGGCTTGCCAGGTGACTAAGCCTGCCTATGGGTACTACCAAAATTAGCAGACAAAAAAGACATACATTAAAAAGCTTACATTATTGTAGCTATTAATTTAGCAGGATAAAGGAGTGTTATAAAAAGTTTGCTTTAAGTAGCCACAAAACAAGATTAATGTAGGAGAGATATTGATACTATCAAAAATTTATCTTCCCAGATGTACTGCCCAGCTAGCTCCTTTCCAGACAAGTCAATTTCAAACAGAGTTAGGCAACCACCATTTCTCTCCTTACCACAATTCTGTTCATCTTCTTCACTGTCACAGTCTTTTTCACCATCACATTTCCAGGACACTGGGATACACTGAGTTGACTGAGGACCACAGCTGATTTCATTTACCCGGCATGTTCTCGTGTCTATTGAAAAAGAGTTTAAGCTCAGTCTAGGAGCCACTGATCTTGGACATCAGCATTTGTGCTGAAAATTGAGACGGAAAGCCTTCAGGTCTGGACAAAATTGCAGTTATTTAGATTCCATCTCTATAAATTGATGGAAAAGGCTATACTATTTTGTAGTCTTCAGTTAAAAAAGATGTTTCCAATTCCTAAGAGATCAACTTTTTAAGGGTACCTTTGGTGGTGGTAGCTTTGTGTTTGCATGCCAATTACACTGCAGCAGCTACAACGAACAGTAGTAGGGAGGAGTAATGCCAAAGTGCACTAGGACTTGGGCTGAAATATTCCCCAGTGTGGATCCTATTGATATAGGAAAATGACACTTCCTGGATCTATATTGCTTGATGAATTATGATACTTCAGACCAAAGCTGCTAATCCTGCAATTCACAGTCGAGCCTCTGCACTACTCCTTCCCACACCCAACATGTAGTCAGATACTCAGTCCCTACATTAGCTCTGTAGTGTTGGGGCTGCACTTGCAAAGTAGCTGCCTTGGAGAACAGCAATCACTTGATGGACAAGCCACAGTGACAGTCAGGCCTGCCATGTTCTACTTGCTGCTTCTGACTGTGAGGGAAAACCTGGCATTTGCTATCTCTTACCAGTGCAAGAGTGCCCACTCAGTTCTGGATCTTTCTAAGCAGTGAAAACTCTCCTCAAGACCCTGACAAGGCCAAGCACTTAGGAAGGTGCTCCCCAAGACAAGTGCATCCCTGCTTTAGGAGGAGAGCCAGACTGCAAGCAGGCAGGGAGTCAAAATGCTCCTCCCCACAGGCTTGGCTACACCACAATGCCAGGTTCACTTACGGCACAGTTCGGAACTCTCATCAGACCCATCCTCACAGTCCGGATCCCCATCACACTGCCATCTGTTAGGCACACATTGACCACTGAGGCACACAAAGTCAGATTCAGCACATGTTTTCTTCACTGCAAGGGAGAAAAAGACGCTTGTTTAGGGACCAGAGCTTAGCTTATTTATTGCTAACAGGGATCAGCTTTGTTGCCCTAGAAAGTTATTCAACATCCTTGGTTTGTGGATGCATGGTGTTATCCCCCACCAATCTAGTAAACAGCACTGTTGAATACTTCCTACAGAGTATTCTTCCTACAGAGTTATCATATATTATAATACTTCCTACAGACTTATTCTGTGTATAGTGAAATATTTATATTAATCTAATCAGGCACTGAAGGACTACTATGCAGGTTAGTTTATATTAGCTGCTGCTTTGAACAGACCTGAGTTAAAATAAGGTCTGTTGATATTAACATTTAGGTTTTGAACTCTGAGTTTATAGTCTAGGCATTTGATTTGTCATTACAGAAGCATGGTACTGTGTAACTCTAGGGTAATAGTTTAGGTCTGCCTGAGGATCTGGCAGTTCAACCACACCAGTGATGGATATAAAGTATGATTTGCCTGGTCTCCAAATAAATCTAGTCATCTATCTTAGCTTCTATGTCTGCTTAAAGCAAGGGTTGGCAGCCAAAGCTAGGCTTAATGTTTACAGGAGACACAGCAGAATCACTTTCACATATAAAACAGGGCTTTTAGCCACGGAATAGCCAACAGCTAATAGCAAACATTTTCTATTATGTATTCAAGAAACAACAGAGAACAGGCTTGTATTCTGTTCCTGTCAGTCATCACTCTCAAAAGTGAAGAATTTTGGTCACAAGCTTTGTCTCAGTTGCCAATTTCAGGAGAGTTAGATAACACAGGAAAATTCAATTGCCTCAGATGGGTACAAGGAAGCAATAGCGGTTATTCTAAGAAATTTATCCTTGTATTCCAACTGCCAGAAATGCTGGGCAGGACAAGTATCTCTCCAGCTATCTACTGTTAAGTCCTCACTTCCAACTAGAAAGTACTGCTACAGAGGTATTTTGATTACTTACCACAAGCATTCTCATCACTGCCATCTAAACAGTCTTCATCACCATCACATTTCCAGATCTGAGGAATACAGCGTCCATTACCACATGCAAACTGGGATTCTTCACATTTTGCTCTCGCACCTTCAATGAAAAAAGGAACCTAAGCTCAATACTGTTAAGCAATACCTTCTCAGTTTACCCACTGATCAAGAAGTTACCCAGCCTAATCAAGAGCACAACATCAACAAGAAACCAGATCTGAGCTCCAAATTTTTGCAATGACCTTATTCAATCATGAAAGTAGAACCCAAAGCTTTAATTCACAGTACAAGAGCAGAGTTTAAGCACCATAACCATCCACCTGCCAAACAGCAGCAGTCTCAGTGTTATTCTTACTCAGTTTTCCTCTTCAAGATAAGGTTAAGCCTGCAAAAATGTGTGCTCGCAATTACTTTTGCTGTCTCACACCTAGCATCACAGTCTCAAAACTCTTCCAACTTTAAAAAAATTTGGTTTAAATTTGATTAATGTCAAGTTGGATTAGCATGTCAATGCTCTGCTGCTAACACATTATAGCAGAATCCCCAAGACATCTGTAAAGGTAGCTTAGATAACTGCTTTGTAGCTGAGCAAGTTTTCATGCTTTATGTTACTCCTCCAGCAGTGGCATCCAGAGACATTCCTTGGTGTAGATCAAAAGAAGTGTGATGCTAAAAGAGCAAAGTAATTCATCACTTCATTCTGGAATAATGAAGTCCACTGTTTCACAACTGGTAAGTCTTGATTTGCTAGTATGTTTGAGTAAGGTACTGCTTTCTGCAAGATCCTTAGAGTGCATTTTCCAGTGTATCTTCAGCTCTAGAACTGTATGACCCCATCCCTCAAGGGAACATGCTATGTCTTGGAAGCTCTGTTATAACTGTAACTGAAAGCAGCAGCCTGCATCTTCAGCAGCTAAGCTGAACTGTTCCACTTAATGCACACAGATAAGTATGTAAGACTGTGCATCAGTATTGGCTGCACATGCCTACAGCATGATGCAAGACTCCTGATCCTTCTTGGTTTATTGCATCATTTAGTGAGAGTGCTTTGTCCTGGCATTCCAGAGCTCAAAGGGCATAAAATTTTAGTAGAGTATTATTGGCTATTTTTATATCCTCTCTGTATGACATGCAAAATGCAAGACAGTTTCCAAGCAGAAGGAAGGTACTCAGATATTTTACATTATATTGGCTAGGCACCACACATGAGGTACTAGCATGTGCTGGACAGTAGAAGCAAGAACAATATGAGCAATTCTATCTGCTGAATGTCTCATGTAAATCCACGATCAAAGATGTGAAAAAGCACCTTACGGAGTTCTGCTAATGTTTTAGTAGCCTTACTGAAGGAGTAAAGCAGTAACCCAGTTGTTAGAACAAAGTTAACTTTTTCATGGCAACTGTGTTCAAAAAGTACCAAAAATCAGAACATCAGCTCTTGTGTATACTGTTTCCATTTCCCTGTTTCCTTCTCTGGTTGGGAATTACACCAGCATATGCTTCCTAATAGCATGGGTTTTGTGAAGCTACTACTACTATTTGATCATGAGCTGTCAATCAATTAGCTTGCCTTGAGCGAGACCGCACACCCCGGCCACCACAGAGTGCGAGTAGATGCGACAAATAGAAGCTTCTTCTAAGCCTGATACCTTGCTGTCCAGCAACCTCTAAAAGAAGGTTAGAGCTGGGAGCCCTTGTCACATATTTCACTACTACATAAAATATGCAACAACTGACTCCTGCTAGTTTCAGGACTTCCTCATCCAAGCATTCAGAGTGAGAACAGTCAACCTTTCCCAAAATAGCATACAGAGATATTAGACTAAGCCTGCCACTAAGGAGATCCCAAAATAATTCCATGGCCCTTAGTTACTCTGTTTCAAGCTAGAATAACCAGAAAAGGCATGCTAAGGCCGCCTAGAACATTGTGTCTTACAAATGTAACACCATTTTGATCAAATGCTACAGGAAGCTACACACAAGGCTAACAGAAACTATAGCTGAGCTTGGAGTAACAGCAGTAACTTTACAATTACAATCCTAACAACAAGCCATTCTAAGAATGTATCATTGCTTCTGCAGCTGATCCCAAGTGAAATGTCAGAGCACTACTTTTAGCCCACAGACAAGTAAAAAAATCGACAAGACCTAACACCTACAAAGGTGCATAAAGGTAGAGGTCAGCATCTGCTATTGCTCCTGAAGATGTCTGTCAGATGCTAACAGACTTGAAATGAGCTCCAGTTAAGATGGTTAGTTACAGCCAGTAACTCTGATCCCCTGTCCTACACCAAGCACCAGTCTACAATGCCAGGTAACCTAGTTAGATACTACCAGTCTAATCCACTGCTATTTAAAGCAATGGAGTCATACCTCAGCTGCAGCTTCAGTCACTTGACACCTAATGATTTTTGGATCAGCATCAATTAGCCACTAATTCAAAGCTTCTCTTTATGTGTTGTTCTTACAGTAGAAGCACCCTTCACACATTTTCTCTTCCTTGGAATACAGTTTAGGCTGAAAAAATATCAAGAACCAGTAACATCAGAGCCTGTGATTGCTAACACATATTATTTTACTGTTCCTCAGGTAACAACTTACTAGAAGTTGGCTCGTAAGCAGCAATAGGGTGAAGGAGCACAGTTACACTGACTACTTAAGTTAAACTACCTTTCTCCATATCTCTGCTATCACTGTTAGTTTCAGCCCGTTAAGCAAGTCGGCAGGTTATTTTTCTGGTCAGCTTCAAACATGTGACACTTGTGTACTGTCATCTGACACCAAGTCCCAGAAAAGCTTCCAACCACGATTGGGAAACCCTGCGAGACCTCATATAGGAACTAGCTTAGACTTTTCCCAGACCCTGGTAATTGCAACTACTAATAGAGAGCTGATGAGACCACTAACTCAAAGTGAAGAACAATCAGAATAACTTGGTTAGCTAGCCTACTACCCTCCACTGCATATCTCTTGTCATGACTTCTGAGCACAGTGAAGTAGTAGTTGAATTGTCAGCCAGCTTGGTCCTTCTTTCTACAACTGTTTAATCATGTCTGTTGCAGACCAGGCATGGGAGCAACCTACAGGACTGGGAGACAAGAGGTGACTAAGCAGACATTTCTCCTCTCTCTCTTTGTATGAGGACTGGATACAACAGCATGCTGGTGGGGTTCTACCCAACATACCTGGTGTCTGAATTACTGCACATTGTTACAGGAAATACCGCCAGGATCAGACACTTAGGCCTACTTTAGGACAATAGGAGATTTAAGAGCCATACAACAATGAAGACTTAACTGCCCACCTCCTACCTAGGGGAGCAGGCTGAAGCTCATGTCCTCAGGGAAGAGAGGAGACAGCCAAATGATTACTGTCTCCACTTAAGAGTAAAATATTTTTAAATAACCATCCAACTGGCTCAGTGTGCAGGACCCCTGCCAATAGGGGCAACGGCTTCTATGCCGGGAGGCAGCCCGGGAGCTGGCCACGAGCAGGGCTTCTGGCGAGCGCCCAGCCCCGGCAGCAGGGACCCAGCCTTGCCACCAGGTGGAGATCCCTCACGGTGGTTACCCCGGACCCTGAACCAGAGCCATGCCAACAACGCTGGATAACACAAAGCCTAAGTTGCACCGCAGTTTGACAGCACCTTTAACGCCGCGAGCTTCCCAAGCGCTCCTCTTTGCCCCTCCACAATAGAGCCCCAATCCTCCTCGACGCTCTCGCGTTAGCCCAAACCCTCCGGACCCTCCTCCTGAGTACCGAACAGGAAGCCGGGCCCCTCCCGCAGCAGGCGGGTGGCTCTCAGGGCTCGGTGCCCCCTCAGCGCTCCCGGGGCCCCGGGGGGAAGGCGGCGCCTCGCCCGGCACGGGGGGCGGCGGGGCCGGCGCGGCGGCAGCGCCCCCTGCTCACCCGGTCCCCCCGGGGCAGCGGGCAGGCAGGCCGAAAGAGCGGGAGAAAATGACGAGAGCCAGGCAAAAAGTAAAGGGCGGCGGGAGACGGAATCGCCGCGGGGGGCAGCGGCGGGAGCCGCCCCGGCGGTGCGGGCCCCAGCCCACTCCCCCGGCCCCGCACTCACCGTCGGCGGCGGCGCGCAGGCAGCCAAGGGCGAGCAGCAGCAGCAGCGCCCAGCAGCGCGGAGCCCCCCGCCGCTCCGCGCCGCGCCTGGCGGCCGAGGCGCTCGGGTCTCCGGGCTCCCGGTCCAGCCGCATCGCCGCGCCGGGGACAGGGTGCGCGGGCAGGCAGGCGCTGCGGGCGGAGAGCCGAGGAGCAGAGGCGGCAGCCGGAGACATGCACGGGGGGAGGCCGTCCCCGCGGCGCTCTTATAGCAGCCGCCCGGCCGCCCTGCGCGCCCGCTGGTGACTCACGGCGCCGCGCCGGGCCCCGGTTGGCTCGCCGGCACCGCCCGCCCCCGCTGCCTCCTCCGCGGCACCTGCTGCCGCCGCGGCGCGCCCGCACACCGCTCGGCGCGGCTCGGCGGGGCACGGGCGGCGCGGTGAGTGGCGCTGCGGCGGCGCGGAGCGGTGCGGTGCTGCGGGCAGAGCCCCCGCGCCCCCCCGCCCGGCTCTCCTTCCGCAGGGCGGGGAGGGGACGGTGCGACCCTGCTGCCGGACCCGCGCGGGGCGGCGGAGCGCGGCAGTCCCGGCGGGAGCGGGTCGGGAGGCGCGGCGGCAGCGGCGGCTTTGTTTCCCCCGCGTCTCCCCAGCGCCGCTGCCGCCGGCCGCGGGGAGGGGGATGCGGCTCCCCCTGTCCGGGCGTGCCGAAAGCCGCGCTGCGCCCCGGCTGCCTCCGAAGAAGCGTTTCCTCCACGCGGTGCCCACCGCCCCATGCGCACATGCTCGCGTATTTCTGCGGTTTCCCCTCCCTCCGTAGCGGAACTTGATTGAAAAAGAAGCAGGCGCTTCTGCTTAATCCGATCGAGTGATCGTAGTTAATCAGTAATTTTGCGAAACGATATGTCAAAATCGTGTAATTACAAGCTTAAAGTTTTGTTTAAGGAGGAGAATCGGTCATTTTATGCCACGTTTGTAGCGTTTTATACAACCAATTACGTTTCCGTGAAATGTACATAGAAAAGAAGGACTGGTAAAATGCAAGTTGCGTTTGCACACAGCGCCCTTAGAATTCGAAATTGTGCTTTCTAAAATCCTCTGCTTTCTAAAAAAAAAGTAGTTTTATAGACCTGCTAGTTCATGGTAGTGTATGTGCTGTGTGGTGTGCTTTTAATATTGTTGTGCAGATACAAACCTCAGCAAACAGCTCCATCCAAAAACGATGAAAAAGCTGGTTGCTGTTTCTCCCCTTTGGAAATGAAGTCTTGATTTGTTAGTCTAATACTTTAAGTCTTTTCCAGTAGCATGAATGATTCCTCCAGTGAAGCAAGTATTTTTGATTTTCCATGTTTCCTCAATGTCATAACATATTTCTTTGTATGTTATTTGCAGAGTGAAGCTCTTTTTGATTCACATCCGGTTGTATCATGACTGCACTAAAGACAAACCATTCTACTGCATGAATAACTTTGGAGTGGATTATCTCTTGCAGTTCATGTAATGAATGACTGCACACACCATCCAAATGGGCAAATAGTTGGTGTATCAGAGACTTGTTTAAAAAGTTAAGATTTGATTTTGTGTAACTGAAATACATCTGGAGATTATTTTTCTCATATGTGTGTAAATATGAAGAGAGCAGTTCCTAGTGTTTACCTTCCTACAGCTCTTCCACTTTGTGGCCTCAGGTTGCAAAGACTGCTTTCCTAGCCTGCCTGGTATGTGGCATTAGATGCTACAGCCTTGTTCTTGCTAACATATGCTGCTTCAAGCAAGAAAAATCTTTTGTGTACATGGGGGTTGACGGGTCCTCAAGAAGGTGGCTTAATGTAAGTAGTCTGTTGAAAATATAATTCCCCTTGCAGATCTACAATACAACATACTGCCTTCAGTGCTCACTACTGCATGGTCTGCTGTCCTTTGAGCTGAACAGCATTTTCATAAAGGTCCTGCTCTCATTACAGAAATATTTTATAAGCCGTATCCTGATATGCAATACACAAGAAGACTCTAGTCATGGAGAAATACAAAGCTGGATCCGGGTAGCTGACAGCCTTTCTTGCTTCTCTGTAGAAGATATGGGTTTACTGGAGGGAGAAAAATTATTCTTTGTGCTCTGCATTACGGCTGCTCCATGATCATCTGTACCTGGCTTTGTGGTGGGGGTCCAACTTTCTATCTGGGATGTGCCTAGCTCTTTGCACACCTCAGGGTTTGGACTCCAAAGCAGAACTTGGTATAAAGTAATTTTTACAATTTCAGCTATATTAAAGTGCTTGAGTAAGGTAGTGTATGAATCTTACAATCCACAGGTTTTGGTGACATCTCCATAAAGGGATCTCAGACAGAAAAGTTTTCTCCATCCTTAGCAACATCCTTACAGGAACTCTGTTCAAGAGAGGGGCAAGAATCTGGATGCAATGAGATGTTCTGCAAGATGGGTGCCATCTGCACTGAGATTTCGTGCCTTTGCAGCAACCTTAGTCTTTCAAAGGCTTGCTTCATTTGGGAATTGGAAGGTATCTTGGGGGGTCTGCAGTGTGTATAATGAATAGAGAGTCATTTGTTCATACAAGGATACAAGCAAGAATATATCCATACAGAAGAATAGAACAAAATTGTGGGTTTCTGTCTGTTAAAAATGGGAGAATAACAGCCCTACTGTGCTAGTGATAATGTAAGAGCAAAGCATGTACGTGGTCTAAGATTTAGGAAGGGTGCTGAATTTGTAAGGAATGTGAGCTGCCTCTTCTAATTGTAACTGCTTTATTCATATTGTTGGGGAAAATGCATTAACATTTGTTTGTTTCCATTAGTGACCTGCAGTCTTTGGTTTTTTTTGCAATACATGTTTGAGTTTAACTTCTTTGGCTCTGGGGTAGTCAGGAAGCTGTAGACAGCAGGTAGATAAGAAAGTGCACAACCTCAGTACAGAGAGGAAGTGTGTAGGGAAAGCTGGCATTGCCACCTCAGTTAAGCAAGTTCTCACAGTCAAGTGGTATCTGGTATTGAATATTATGCATAATTGTTTTAGTACTGCTAATTGTTTTTATCAAAGTCTCCAAGTCTCCACCCTATTTTCTGGCTGTAACTGGTGAATATTCTTGAATATGAGATGTTGCCTTGGAAAAGCTGGAAAGTACTGCCAAGAAGCTAAGCAAACCACTTACGCATTGCCTTCACCTTAAAATATGACGCAACAAGAAAAGGCATCATATTACCTTTCCTTTTGGGAATTGTGGCAGATACTGGATCCCTGAGATTTTACAATATCAATTCACTGGTTAATGCATTTGGATTTACAAAAAAATGGATAAGTGGTCCCATCCTTTGGTTTGGATCCTTTGGGATAATTAATTTACTCTGTTGGTTATAGAGTGTAAAGTCAACTTACAAGAAAAAATAAAGAACAAAAAGGACCTTCTGGAGTACACGTAACATGAATTCACTGTGTTTTGTTGCTTTCTCTTATTGCCTTAAAGACCATATAGCCTCAATTTCTAAATGAATTCCTGAAGCACTGGGATTACTAATTCAGCCTCAGTTGTTAAATCAGCAGGACTTTTGCATTCGGCACCTTTGGTGAAGGACATGATATGAGGATGTGCCTACAATATTCAGCCTAATATTTTAAGGAAAAGTAAAGCCTCATGGGTAGAAAAAACAGCAACTATGTATTATAGGATAACACCCTGCGTTAGGATCAGTTGCAGAAATATTTTCTTCATTGTGTGCTGGTGTTAAAGGCATTAACTGCTTTTGAGATTGCATGCCTGAACTTACAGTAAATGAAGGAGGTGTGTTCATGCCTGTATTTTGGACATGCAGAGCCAAGGTCTGTATTACTGACTTCAGATGAGTTGTACAGAGGATAAGAGAGAGCGAATGTATCCTTTGGGAATATTATAAAATAGGTATGTGCATGAATCCTGATTCATGTGATGGTGTGTCTGTATCTGAGGGATAAATTGGCCTATTTTTTCTTTTTTGAAGGCTTCTCTGCAAACTGTGTGAAGGTTTATACTCTTGTTAAGAAGTCCTGCTCATGTCCATGTTCTGTCTGCAGCTTTACACAAAAAGAAGGGGAACAAAGAAACATATACACAACTTTCCAGTAAAAATGCACCATTCCTGTGTTCTTCAAGATATCTAGGAGTGAATCAGGACTCACAGAAAAGTCCTGTTTACCCAGCATCATTATATGAGCTGTAAAAATAAGACAGAACTTAAGATTCACTCGTGATTTTAATCCACTTTTTAATTTTTTTAAAGAATTTTTCTTGGTACAAGAAATAGATAGTTCATCTCTGAAGGAGCCTAGAAAATACTTAGTTCTTTTGGTTGTATTCTTCACAATGGCAGAAAAAATGGATACAGTTGCCAATATCAACACCAATTGGAATTTGCTGCTGATTTCTGTGAGGACAGGATTTCGTCCTCTCTGCTACAAACCGGTCAGTTTTCTTTGCATAGTCACTTATTAACAGGGCTCCCCTGTTTGTGAGCATGTGTGATATGAACATAAATTCATTTTTCTTAGTTACAGTACTAAAAGACTTCATAATAGCTATGCTATGTTAGGAATGGAACCTTGGAAGCATTTAATTTTTTTTCAAAACACAAGTTTGATTTAATTGGTGGTATTGTGCCGTGTGTAAGCCTGGAAATGAGAGAATTTTAAGTCATGCTTTGGAACTAAAATTTCCATTATCCTTTTTGTTTGTTTGTTCCAGTAATAAGTGATAAAACTTTAGCTGTGAAAAAAAAGCCTCAATTTCTGTCAGATGTAGCATAGAATGTGGCTTCAGAATATACCCTCACCAATTTTGCAGCTGTGCGCTTTTTATACTTATCTTTAGAAGTGAGAAACTCTTTAGAATATCATGCCCTGATGTGACACCAATTCTGTATGGTTAGTAATAAGCCAAATAAAACTTGATCTTGCTGATACGGCAAGATTTATTATATATAAGTATATTCTGATCAGATTTTTTTGTGAGAAAACTTGATAGGATTAAAGCATATTAAAATTCCACTGAAAGTGCGTGTTTGTAAAGCTTTCCAATGGAAAATGACAAATTTGAAGTTTGATTTTCTTTCATGTTTTTCTTAATATGTTCACCTTCATGGAAGTACACATGCATTCACATGATAAATCTGACATTTCTGTTCCAAAAAATTCTATAGTGGAGAAGGATATTAATATTTGTTTTCTTCTTTACTAAGGATGAAAAATGATGTGTTGTATGTTAGAAATAAGAAATGAAATTATTTAAGTGGATTAAAACTTCTGATTGTGGTGTTGTGCCTGTATAGCATAGAAAATAGATGGGGGAGCAAGACATTACTGGCAAGCTTGGAGTGGGCTGTGATGTTCTTGCATTATTTTGGGTGCATTTAGATTTGGGGGATAATTTGGAAACAGAATACAGTATATTATCCTAAATATAGAAATCCCAGAATATGTTCATGGTTCACACAAAAGGTTACAGGTGGTGCAGAAAACCTGTGTGTACTTCTGTGTAAGAATAAGCAGCAGAGGACCTTGCTGTGGAAATTCTCACTGTTCTGTGCAGACTGACTGTGGGACTTGCTGATCAAAAAAAGAACAAACTAAGGATATGGTGAGAGAACTGCCTTGGGCTCATCAGTTATTTGGTCTTAGTAGTGGATTGTGTTTTCCATGTCCCATAATTCTTGCAAAAATGATTTGTTATTACACTCTGCATTGCCTACTCACATTTTAAGTGCAGATATAATTTTTCATCACTAAGGATATTGTAAACTCTTGCCATTTTCATTCATTAGCCCTTCCTCTTCTCCATATGTTTAAGTTTCACAGTCTTTTTTTGGATACTCTTGTTAGGGAAGTGGTGTAATATTTGACAGGCAAGTGGTCAAGCTTGTCTCTGCTGGAGGTGGTGTTTGGCAAGTAGTGGTAGACAGATTTATAAACCAGAGGAAATGCAATATAACAGCACTCCCTTACATTTTAACTTACATTGAATTGATCAGTTCTGATGCCTTTGCCTCTATATGCAAGATACTATTGTTCTGCATATTGAAATATTGTTGGATTTTGCTTATGAGGAAGTTGCTTCTATGAAATTGAATGAAATACAGTTTCTGAATTTATTTCAGTAGCATAATGTGTATAATAAAATGTGCCACCCTATAGCAGTACATAGACTTCAGTTCTTCAAGTGGAAAATCAACTTTCTTAGGCCTGAGCATACCAGATAAGATAGATACAAGTATATTTTATCCTTCTAAGGTCAATTATTTCATTGTTACAACTGACTTCAAAGGGAAAACGAGGGTTTCTTTATTATTTTTTTGCTTACAATGAGACATTTACTGTAAACCTTATGAAGAGTACGCTGATGTCTTGTTTCTGTGTTATTCAGTTTACTTCTAGTTTGCACACAGAATTTCTTTATTCTGTTAGTTTTTGTTCCTGATGCTTCTGAGGCTGAGACCTGTGTTCAGTGACTGTGCCTGACATTCTTCCCTGTCCTCTCTTGCTGTCTCTTTTCCAAGCTAAACTAGCCAAACTCTTTCAAGCTCTTCACTGTTGAGAGACCATTCCTCTAACCATTGTGATTGGGATCATCAGGCCTTCTCTCAGCTTGAATACACCTTTCCTGGGCTTGACTGAACAGAAAGATTGGTGGTGCTCCAGGGCTCAAAGAGCTCCACAGGAGGACTTTTTCAAGACTTCTATGCTGACATTAAGCTGACGCTGATCATTTTCCTTGCTGGAAATACCTTGATCGATATCATGTGCTCTCCCTCTGACTGCATCAGATGGTGTCCTGGTCTCTAGTGTACATATCTACCTACCCTAAGTATTTATCTTGGGGAACAAGTGTACCTTTATAATCAAAGGGGAGAAATGGATATTTCTGCATGTCCATTCAGAGATGTTGATACAATTTCTATTATTTACTTTGTATGTCTGTTGTCTGTTAAAGTGTGCTGTCCAACTTCATGTCCTTAATTTTGTTAACCTCCTTTTTAATTTCAAGATCATTGGTAATGGTATTCAAGATTGTTGATAATACTATTTGATGGGTCCCATGGCTGATCACGTCTTAGTAAACTCCTTTATCCTAAAGTTTTCTTTTCACCATTACTCCTCATATACCCTTCAAGCTATATATGTTACTCCATCTGGCAACTCTTGTTGCCTATTTGCTAAGCATTTGCTGCTTAACTAATAGTTTCCTCATTTCATTTAGATTCTCATTTAGATGTTCATCTGATTTAGATTTTTCAGAGTGATGTGTAGACTTGATCTAGCTAATAAGTTGAAAAATTCACATGGCTTGTTGAAAGAAAGAATGAAGTTAGCTGGGTACAGTCAAATTCTGGTAAATCCTGATTACTTTCTCCCATTTTCCAAGCACATTTGAAATATATGAAGTTTTCTATTCTGTATTTGTTCTAAAACTTAGTATATTATTGATGTTGAGACTGTAGGTGACTGGCTGAGCAGTTGGAGAAACTTTTCCCATTGTCTTCCTTAAATGTAACTAACATTCATTTTGTTCTTCCAAAGCATATCTTAGGATGGAGACTGTGCCTCTGCAAGATCTTTGGAGTTTCAACTCTGGTCCACTTGCACTGTTTCCTTTTACCATCCTATACTTGACAGCATATTGTAAATTCAGGTGAACCCAGTGGGAAGAAATGATGATGTCTGACTCAGTTCAGAAGGCTGAATGTTTTCTTTATTATAACTATGGCTAAAATACATTAATATACTATATAAAAAAGAAGAAATTAAAACTACATACTACTTTCTTTAATACAACTCATCACCCTCTCTCAAGAGTCTCAAAACAGGTAGATTAAATTGGATTGGATATTAGGCTCAAACAATCCTCACTAGAATCTAATCAAGCACTCACTCCAGATAAACAATTCTCTAAACACATTCTACATAAGAAAAACAAAGAACAGAAATAGAAATTGTTTTCGCTTTCATTTCTCTCTACATCTCTATGAAAAATCCTGAGAGGGAGAGAAATGTACTTGCCACAACAGCATTGTCATTGTTCTGTTGAAAAGTGAATCAAGTATTAACTTAATTACAGATCTGTACTTAGAGGATCTTTGATATTATTATCATACTCAATCTGTGTGCAATGGACTTTCTTTTTTTAATTTATTAATACATTTAATGATCATTTAAAGGAACTGCAAACTCTTGAACTCTCTAGTTCTCTCAAGTTTTTAAAATTTGATCTTTGACAATAAACAACTTAATTCATTTGATTTAAAATAAGTTGGCTGGTGATCATTCAAATGATATTTTACCAGTTCTGCTGTGGAAACCTTAATAGAAAAAAACTTCTCAACTACAGTAGTGTTGGTTTATTGGCTACCTGGTGAAAGTACACCATAATTCATGTGCTTGAAGTAAACAGAACTGACAGCAATCAGTAGTATGTTTTTCTGCATATGCAAAGTTCAAGTAAAAATAAAAGGTTCTGACATATCTTTCCGTAATACTGTGGAGCTGTGCCTGCCATCCTGTCTTGTGGCCCATATCAGAGCACGTCTCTGTCTCATTAGAATCTGTCTATTCCAGACTGATTTTGATATTTTTTTTCCTGAAATCTGTCACATCATTAGTATGCAAAAGTACTATACTATTGTAACCATTATGTCATTTTGCCCAAATTCTTCAAAATATAAGTAAGTATCTTTTCAAAGCTATGTTTTTGTCATGATTGCAATTTTAGCGTGCCTCTGTTATTCCTTGGAGATGCATTTTATCATGATCTCTGCAGTTAGTTTCAGCATCTCCTATTACAAGAATATAAATCTTATTTGCATATAACAGGTGATTCTTTAAGCTTTTCAACTGCAACTGCCTTGTCTGTTTTTTTTTTTTCCTAAGAATATTGCTGTGAAGATACTGAACAGCAGCAAAGGATATCTAGATTCAGTTTATGACTTGGCTTTGTAGAAATCTTTTTCAAATGTTCTTGTGCAGATCAGTTTTTTGATGTCTCTTTGCCCAGTAAAATGAAGGAAAAAATGTCTCCCTGTGTCAGAAGGCACTTCCAGGGGGTGTATTTATCAGTACTTGGCCAGGGCTCAAGTAATTTAGTAGCAAGTACAGCAGAAATAGTGACTGGATGGTTCAGTCCGCAGAATAGCAGTTAATACATTGCCAGAGTTTTTTTTTTTTTTAAATGAAAGCTTAGAAAAATTTCAAAATACAGCAACCATTTTGTAGAATAAATGATATCCATACCTTTCCCAATAGTTGTTATTATTATTACTGGAGCTCTTGACTTATTTTCAGGTGAATACACACCACTATTCAAATTTTAAATTCATATTCATATATGTAAAAGGCAAGAACTATTACCTAGAGAAAAGGTTTTGTTAATAATTTCTACTATGAGATCCTGCTTTCAAGCTGACGTTCTCATTATTATTTATTAATTTAGCAAAAAAATGCTTGCTCTTCTATTTCTTACCATATAGTTGAAGGAAACTGCTGTATTTTGGGAATTCATTCTGAGAATTCTCAGAGTTCATTCATTTGAGAATTCTCAGAACTTTGGTTCTACGTTCCAAGTTTAGGACACGTGATTTGCCATTTGAAAATGAGGTTGCCTATGCTTTTTGAGTCTCATTGTCACATAAAACACACTACCTTTTCTCAAGTAATCGTATTAAAATAATGAGTCTCTGGTTCATATAACTGTGATTTTCCTACAGTTAGAATGGTGAATTCATTCAAGACCCCATATCATAACAATTACTAAAAACAGAGATTATACAAATCCAGTAATGGATGATGACAGAAAAGTAAGACTGCAGAAAAAGACACTGAAAGAGCTGTGTTAATCGGAGGACTCGGGAGATTTACAGTTGCAGACTATAAATAATTGCAGAGATAATAATATAAATGAAAGAAGGGAATTACCTGCATTCTCAGAAGAAAGAAAGACAAGGTGCAATGGCCTGAAGCTGAAATAGGAAAATCTCAAGTCATAAGAGAATGTTTCTTACAATGAGAGTAATTGTGCAGTGAACTAGAAGGGCAGTGCAGTGGCACTGCAGATGGGTTACTGAGGCTATGAACGTTCCTGCAAAGTGGAGCTGGACAGATTAGGTGACGTAGATGAGCTTCACCAGCTGCTAGTTATTTCAAAAGCTTGCAAAAGTCAATCTGTTTCTCTACATCATCTTTATAAATCCTTCTACAGCTGCCAATCATGTTGGGCCAATGGGCTGTTGTACTGAAATGCCTCTTTGCAGCCTGGATCGTGAACTCCAGTGGCTTCAGTGAGAGAAGGTTCTATCTTGTCTCATTTTCTATTGAAATTAAGTGTGTCTTCTGCTCTGATTTTCCCGGCAGGCTCCATCTTCTCTCACTGTTGCTTACTCAGGAAGTACTCAGGAAGTAAGTTCTCATTGTCATCTTCACTGTCATGTTCAAGTGCACTGCAGTCCTTATCTTTCGTGTAAGCATCAGCAAAGTATGCAAGAAGGGTCCAATGTGACCCTGACCTGTTTCTTCTTCCGTGTATCTCACTACATTTGTTGCTGTGCTAGTGACAACATCTATTTCTGACTAATTCCAGCAGGTGAATACAGCAGTGTGGCTTATCTAGGATTTACTTGGGTTATTTGGAGAAAAAAGAATGAGTCAAGGTCTACTTGCATTTGGCTTGGATATAGCAGAAGCCCTTGTGGTATTAACACATTCCAGAGAAAAACATAAAAGAAATCTTGGGAAAGTTCCTGATCCCTTTTCCTCTCCTGTTAAGAATTAGAAATTCTAGGTCCTCATTAGTGCAAATTGCCAAGGAAAACCACTCCTGTTTTATCTTTGGTAGTTTTGTTAAATAGTCATTCCTGTGATGGGAAAAGGAAGGAAATGTCATGCACTGGTCTCCAGGCTGTCCACTGGTTTCAACCACTGTTACTTGATAGTTTGCCCTTGTTCATGGTTGTTACACTGCTCTGAGCAAGTAACAAGCAATGACACTTCCTGCTTTTAACCTGAAAGTTAGCTCAGAAATGGTGTTAGGCTCCAAATAAACAGCCCCAGCACGAAACTACAGCCTGGGAACACGACTGTTTAACTGCAAAATGGGAATGTGACCAGACTTGGTGCTGCCTGCTGCTTTTCAGCTGGAGCTGGAAGGCCCATCTGCAGGGTTAAGATCACAGCAAGATTCAGCCCTTTGTCAGCAGGTTTTAAGTGGCAGCAGTATCTACTCTTTCATATTTATTTTGCAGGGAGAGCGTTCTTCAATACCTCCTGACAGGCTGTGCTCCATTGATATCAATAATTTAAGTTTTGCGACAGTTCTGTGAAGGAGCTCGTGCGTGCGAGCCTGAGGGACAGCCACAGGACTGGTTCAGCAGGAAGGCAATTGCCTTGTTAAGCTGCCCTGGTTGTTTATCCACTTCTTGCTGCCTCACTGCGCCATGGAGTCTTTAGCCCTGTTTTATTTGTTTTCACTTCTCAGCGCAGTTACTGCCTCAGAAGTTGGTTCTGGACTAGTGATCCCCAGGAGCAGTGAATCTAAGGGAGAAAGCTTTGGGTTTGAAAAAGCATGAACACCTATATCTTCCCAAACATCCTTAGGCTTGTCAAGCAGGGGTGTCTCTATATTTCAGGGCCAACCCTCACTGAGTAGTGAAGTGCTAAATTTCTCCTGTGCCAAATGGATGACACTTTCTAACTGAGATCCTATCTCATCTTTTTTAAGGAAAGGTTGATATGATTATTTTTCTGTGCAGTTTTAGATGTGCTTTCCCCCCATTAATTCCATCTGAATCCAGATTCTTCAATAAGGTCAACACATATGTGGGATAAAAATTCTGGTTTTGGACCTTAAATAGAAGGATCTTGATACTCACTCTGAAAGTTAAGGGCTTTTTTTGTAGTCAAACTGCAGGCCTCTGTTTCAGTCAATGCATCTGGTTTTCTGCTTTCCACTCCTATCCAGCTGTGGGCCAAAAGAATTCTCAGAGCAGCATCTTGCCAAAGGCAGACCTTGCAGCTGCCTGGGTGTAGCTAGCTGCTGTGTTTCTGATTTTACTATGGCAATAAATGAAGAAACAACATTTCTAACATTTCTTCCCAGGATTCAGTTTTGGCTAAGAATGTTGTATTATTTAGCTTTGCATTAGCATTAGGGAAGTGCTTATATGGTGGCTTAACTAATTAGTTTCACTTTTATTTTTGAAGAGTTTAATAATAGTTCAGTCAATTACTTTAAGAAAAAGAATATGTAATATCAATGAATTGAAATGGTCTGTCAGTGTTGCAAACGAGTTGGTAAGCAACTGCATATCTGCCTGCATGAAGGTAGTATATTCTGTGTGTAAGCTCAAGACAGATCATCTCAAGTGAAGAAAAAACTTCAAAAAATAAATATTTGTAAAGGTAAAGTGTAGTTGCTCCTTAGAAACCCAAAGTATAGTGATGTGAATCATCAGAGAGTTGTCTTACCACTATGACAGAATTAACTCTTATATATTATTATTTTATAGCTGCTTTTATAATTATTATTAAGAATTAATGCAAATCACATAATAAATAGCATCTTAACATCTTCACTGAATTTTTTAAGGCTTCCGGTGAGAGTTTTATCAGACTTGAGGGTGAGCAAAAGCTGGTGTTAGTATTTGCCTTTGTAAACTTATATCTGGCTAAGTTCAGGTTGATAGTAAGTAGTGCAAGACAGACTTATAGAAAAACTGGGCTAGAACTGCTTCTCCAAAGTCATCTGATCCAACTCCTGTCTCTAGAAAAGGCTGATACTCCTAGGTTGTTCTTGATGTGGGGAAAAAGCATGTCTTAACATATTTTTAAAATCTTCCAACAATGGAGACTCCAGGTCTTTTTCTGCAACAGCAGGACATTACTGACTCTGTAGTTTGTCATCTACAGTTTTCCACCTGACATTTAAGATGCACTAAGTCTTATAGAGAGGAAGTTAACTGTGCTAAGGATGCAATGTTTGTGTTATGTTTTGGACAAGATTGAGAGGCTGTGAGGGTAACTTTGCAAATTCAAATAACATAGTTTTATTCCTGGTTAAACGAGCCAGGTGCTAACAGCATGCCTGTCTAATGTATGAAGAAATTTTCAAGGGTAGTTCAGCAGAGATGAAGACTTCAGTTACAGCTGTTTTGTGTCCCAGAAGCAGCCCTAGGATTATGCACAAATTCACCTAATGAATTGATCTGAATGTGATTTCGCAAAAGCTCACACCAGAAGTCAAAAGGATCTGAGTTCTGTGAATAAAATGCTCAATGTAGACATTGCTAACTGGGCTCCTTACTTGTAGTAGTAATGACGAAGGTGGGTGATGAAATTTACCATCTACTAGCCAGGTAGTCAGAGAGCAGGAGGCAGAGAGCAGGGTGGCAGCCAGCAGCTTGCTCCCTTTCCTGTGTGCAGCTTGTCCCCCTTCAGCCTCTGACTCTGGTGGAAGGGAATGAGCCAGACCCCCTCCTGGGCTCCTGTCCCAGCCCTCTGCTCTTTCCAAGACAAAGTTTTCCATCACATGGTACTCTTGCCCTTGCAGATTGCAAAGCAGGAACAAAGTCAGGTGACATCTATCCCTGTGCTAGAGGTCTGTGCAAGTGCTAGACAGTTATTGTGAAGTGGTAGATTAATGTAGTAGCAGATAGAGTTCTGTACTGTAATTCCTCACTGCACCAGGCCACAGGGCAGAGAGCTGGCACAGTATATAAACATCCTGCTTCCCTCTCAGTCCCACCTTTTCCATTCAGTAGCTTCAACATGTTTATGCAGAAAGCTGAGTTTTCTGTCATTGAAACATCAACATCTCAAAACTGTGTTTGCAGGGGCAATGTGATAAAACAACATTCATGGCCAAATTCACTTCTCCCCTGTTCTCATTTCAAGAAGTAAACCTGTCACTTCTTATTTGAAAGGTCAGACTAGGTAAGTTTTTATAGTTTGCCTCACTAGAAAGATGCCTGAGGTTGTCTTCGCTGGTAATGTTAGAAGTAAAAACTTATTTGAGCACTCATTGATGTAGAATTTATTATTTCTTTACCCTCACATTTATTAGATGGCTTGACATAAAAGGTATAACATTCTACTTCCACCTAGATTCCTTGATTTGAATAGTTATCAGCAGCAGAACTGCACAGGAGAGCACATGCTATGAGAACAATACCTCCATTATGACCTACTAACATTGTAATCTAATTTGAGTTTAAAGAAAGACCTACATATTAATATCCAGTAGAGTAGGA
This sequence comes from Chloebia gouldiae, assembly GCA_003676055.1. Taxonomy (NCBI): domain Eukaryota; kingdom Metazoa; phylum Chordata; class Aves; order Passeriformes; family Passeridae; genus Chloebia; species Chloebia gouldiae. The sequence goes on along the minus strand of QUSF01000011.1, from coordinate 3,716,285 downwards.
TAGATGAATGCATTTTTATAATACAGAAACAGTGATCTCTGACAGAAGGACAAAGCATTTGTGTTTCAGGTAGTTATGTTTCAGTGTTATTTACTTTGCCATTTTTAACTGGTACAATATTTCAGTTGAATTAATATTTGACCCCTTAGATAGGCTTTATTTCTTTTTTTGTTTGTTTGTTTGTTTTTGTTTGTTTGTTTTGTTATTTAAATTTTTTAAAGTTTGAAAAACATGATGCTGGAAAGACTTTGTTAGTTAAGGAGAAATTCCTTATTTGGAACCAAATTTGTGCCTTGAAACACTGAGGACACAAAGGAGCCTTAATTTTCTCATAATGGCCTAGATTAAGGATAATGTTGTAACTGTGATCAGTTATGTCCTATATCAGCAGAAGCTCATAGGCTCTAATGTATTTCCCATCAGGGCAGGGATGGGAGTTGGGATGCTCTGTTACTTTAGCTTTACAGGCTGAGGGAGCCCAAAGCACAAGAGATTCAATAATGTTACCAGTGCTGTGGCACGACCTCTGTGACAGAGCAAAGAATTTGGGTAGCAGCAGTTCAGATCCTTTCTCTGTGAGCAGTACAGCTAGAGCCCTGTGAAGAGCTGGTGCATGTTCCCACATGGACTAGATTAGCTGTATTGCATATTAAAAACATGGCCACAAGCTGTCTTTTTCTAGTGTATTTATGTATGTATGTATGTACATATATATGTATGTACACCAGTATGCTGCACTGGTGTAACATGTAACAAAGTTACATTAGCAGGAATTTCTTACAATCAAATGCAGCTAAACTGCAAATCTTGCGAAAATTCCTCTGTTTACATGTAAGCCCAGCTCTTGCCTGCTTTGGAGTTGATGCAAATCCCTCCATTTATATAGTGGCTTCTTACTGTGCTCAGATTTCCCTCTGTTCCTGTCAAAGACATCTCCTAGAGGCATATTTAAGTGAGTCAGGGTTAAGATACCTAAGGGGAGTTTAAAGTATCAAGTTTACCTTGCTTGTTTTATCTCTCACTACGAGCACTTTGAACACTTACGTTCCTGGGTCACATAAGCAGTTTGAAAACACTCCTTGCTCATTCTTATGCAAATCTGATTATTGGTCCTCCAGCCAGATCTCAGCTATGTATAGTGTGGCAGCTGGTACTTGCTCCCATTCCCAGAGGTGAAAAATATTGATTGTGTATTTTTTGCAATTGGATTTTGGGTAACTGAGCTGTTTCCTTCAGTGCAGGCATACTGTATTCAGCCATTAACTGAACTTACTTAAATAATTTGAAAGTTTCTGCTTTCATCATGCTAGTCGGTATGCTTAAATACATATTTTTTGGTGCCAGTAGAATTTTTCCAGCTGTTTAATAACACATAAATAATGGTACCATTTTTAATAGAAGTTTGTTTTCACAGTGTCAAGTTTGTGAATCATGCTTCTTAATTCCACTTTAAATAAGGTGTCATGAATACTGAGATGGCTGCAAGATACATAATGGCAAATACTACAGACAATTTCTAAATAAATTAAGCAGCTGCTTGTGACCAGGTATGTGGGAAATTAAGTAAGTCCTAACTGGCCTTTCTTAACATTAGATAGCTGTTACACAGTAAAGGCACAGAATTATATCATAACTTAATCAGAAAAAAAATCTGAATTTCTTTTTGAGATATTATATGTGTTAGCTGTACAGGCTTACTTCTCAAAGGAAATTTCAACATTCATCTAGCATGCAGATATTTGCCAGACACGCCTAAGTTGTCAGAATAGCTTCCTAACTACATGGTGTGCCTATTCTCCACTTGAAATACCACATTTTGATTTCTGCCTGACTTGCACAATAGTAGGCCTATTTCTTCCTCCCATTTCTGTTCTGACTTTCAGATTACTTGTTCCTGCTGGAAGTATTCTCTAACATTTAATTACAGCTGCTGTTTTCTGCTCTATACTTTATTCTTATGCATGGACAGAGAATAGTCTTGCTTTCCAGTTTCTTTTTCCACACTTATTTTGTGTTCTGTTTGTATAACCTTACCTGGTTTCAGATATATGTAACTTTAGGGAACCAGCTTTGTCAACAGGTCTTAGAGAGGAGAGATAAACAGCGGGGGGAAGTGGGGGAAGAGAATGAAAGAGCTGAGTTAGTTCCAGTTGTATTAATAAAATAATATAAGTAGTAAAAATACTTGTTTTTGTGTCAGTGATGGTGTAGTAAATAATTGCAATATCCCCACTGAATTGTGCAATAGGAACTGGGTAAAACCAATGATAGCCAAGTTAGAAAACATAATAGCTTTTGTTTATGTTGAACTGTGATTGAAGTAATGTGAACTAAAACACTCATTAACTGTATTATGTGGTTGTAATTTGTATAGGTTTATTGATGTCTTTAAAAAAAAGCTGGAGAGGACTTTCATAATGCATGGTTTCTTGAATAAAATATATGGCCAAATTTTAGGTTTGTGAGACATAGCAGTTACAAACTGGAAGACACATCATGGTGTCTCTCCTGTTGCAAAACAATGGTAATTACAGGAATATTCCTCAAACCACATGGAAATGGGTGGTCCCTGCAGCAAGGAACAACCAAATCTATCCTATGATTTATTAGAGTTAACAAAGCCAAAAGATGACTGGATAGCCCTTATAATGCAAAAAGTTCCTATTGTCTCAGAATGGAACGTTAGGTGACATACATGGCCTGTATGTTGAAATCTAGAGTAAAGGTTTGCAGATACTGAGACCTTGTGGAGAGAAGTGGTAGCCTGCAGTCTGATGATACCGTAAATATGTGTCTGTGGTTGGCTGAGCTCATGCACTAATGCCTTCTGCATGGGTGCTCAGCTTCCTGGACACCAGCCAGTGTGTTGAGCCCCAGTTCAAAAGCAAGTTTGTGAAGCCCAGCCCAGATCACTCAGCCTCTGCATATAGCTTGGGCACAGTGTCACCCTAGCAAGGTCATAAGGGTTTTCAGTTCAGTGATGGCTAGAGGCCCATTAGATTGGTGTGCAGGCAAGGGGAGCTCCTGTGTACATTTTGTAGCTTATTTTTCCGCATCCCATAAGAGCTTATAAGGATAAGCAGCAACACAGAGGTTAAGAAAAATGAATAGAATGCTCTGGAGCTCTTTTGAACAAAACTATTTTTATTAAGCAAGCTTGTATATTACTTGTAGACTGGGTTATTCATATACTTTTAAAGGCTGTGGAAAGGGAAGTTAAAAGGCTTTTACTTAGAGGCAGGCTAACACACATTGAAAATGGTCTATGCCAGCCTTGTCCTGTGTAGGGCTTGCAAGCACACCTGAGATGTAGGACGGCATTACCCGCTGGCAGCTCGCTGGCTGCTTAGTCAGCTGCAGAGCAGGCTGCTCCCACAGATATCACTGTGCCCGCCACCGTGCCTGGCTGCTCCTGCCCGTGGCCTTCTGCTGCAAGCATGAGGTTTGTGTAGCCACATGGAGAGCTGGGCTGGTGGACCACCTGGCTAAACCCCAGTCATTCATTTCCCTGTTGCTGGCATTCAGTTGAGCAGCTTCCGAGTTCCAGCCTCTCTGCGTGGCCACATGAGTGATGGCACAGGCAAGAGGGAAAGTGGCTGTGGGCAGGGAGAAGGGGATGAAACCACTCATTCGAGTGCTGCCCCGATATTCACTGTGCTGCCTTTCACTGTGCTGCCTGTACAGACATCCCTGCGTACTGTCTGCCACTCTTGGAGTATGCCTGTATGGCTCAACATCAAATTACACCTCTCCTGAGGCACATTGTGGAGAGCTGGTTGAAGGATAAGGGCTATGGATAAGGGCCATAGCAGCTGGACAAGATAATGAGGGCCACCCATTTAGCCATGGATAAGGCCCATGACAGCTGGGATATTTTAATAGAACTAAGGGATTGTTGAACCGTCAAGGCCAGGATGAGTCTTTGGACACAGCTGCACAATTAGAGTTGATCAATAACAAGATATGAAGAAGCAATTAGTTTTACAAATATAGCAATGTTTAACCACCAGAATGTAGATGTAGGAGATAAGCGAAAAACCAATCATGAGCTTGCTTTTGCACTATGTATGAGCCTCATTAAGCACCCTATATAACCACCGTGTAAGCCTTCAATAAACGAGACCTGCTTATCAATCGTATCAATTGTTGCTTGATCTCCTGCTGGACCCCACACACATAATAACCCAGGTGTTTTGGGCACTGCTTCTGAGTTCCAATCCAGCTTGCAGTGGATCCAGGCACTGGTTTGTAGGAAATAAGAATAACTGGAATCTACACTTAAGTGCCAATACAGTTTATCCTGACAATATCTGTGTGGTGTTTTTTTTTGTTTTTGTGGGGGTTCTTTGTGGGTTTTTTTTTCCCTCTTGTATAAATACTTAGTTTTATGGAACAGGTGTGTTGGGGTTTTTTTGCCTGATGTTACTTTTTCTGAAGTGCCTCCACAGGGTATCAGACCCAGTCATCATGGGTTGACAAAACACAGGTCATGTCTGACCAACCTGATCTCCTTTTATGACCAGGTGACCTGCCTGGTGGATGCAGGAAAGGCTGTGGATGTTGAATATTTAGCCTTCAGCAGGCCCTTTGGCACTGTCTCCCCCAGCACACTCCTGGAGAAGCTGCAGCCCACGGCTGGGACAGGAGCACTCTGTGCTGGGCTCAGAACTGGCTGATGGCCGGCCCAGAGAGTGCTGGTGAGCGGGGCTGCATCCAGCTGGGGCCAGGCACCAGTGGTGTCCCTCAGGGATCTGTGCTGGGACCAGCTCTGTTCAATATCTTTATTGAGGACATGGATGAGGGGATTCAGTCCTTCATTAAAAAGTTGCAGATGGCACTAAACTGGGAGCTTGTGTTGCTCTATTGGAAGGAAGGAGGGCTCTGCAGACAGACTTACGTCGGTTGGATGGATGAGCAGAGTCCAACAGCATGAAGTTTAATAAGTCTAAGTGCCGAGTTCTACATTTTGGCCACAATAACCCCCTGCAGCATTACAGGCTGCGGACAGTGTGGCTGGACAGTGCCCAGGCAGGAAGGGACCTGGGGGTACCGACCAGCAGCCAACTGGGCATGAGCCAGCCGTGTGCCCTGGTGGCCAAGAAGGCCGAGGGCAGCCTGGCCTGCATTAGGAATTGTGTGACCAGCAGGAGCAGGGAGGTCATTCTCCCCCTGTACTTGGAACTGGTGAGGCCACACCTTGAGTGCTGTGTCCAGTTCTGGGCCCTCAGTTTGGGAAGGACGTTGAGATGCTTGAGCACGTCCAGAGGAGGCAACGAGGCTGGTGAGGGGCTTGGAACACAAACCCTGTGAGGAACATTTGAAGGAACGGGGGTTGTTTAGCCTGGAGAAGAGGAGGCTTAGAGGTGACTTTATTGATCTCTACAACTTCCTGAAGGGAGGTTGTAGGCAGGTGGGGGTCGGTCTCTTCCACCGGGCAGCAGCTGACAGAACAAGGGGACACAGTCTCAAGCTACATCAGGGAAGGTATAGGTTGGATATTAGGAAAAAAAATTTCACCAAAAGAATTATAAAGAACTGAAACTGTCTTCCTAGGGAAGTGGTAGAATCATCATCTCTGGATGTGTTCAAAAGAAGACTGGACATGGCACTTGGTGCTATAGTCTAGTTGAAGTGCTAGGGCATAGGTTGGACTTGATGATCTTAGAGGTCTCTTCCAACCTCATTATTCTGTGATTCTGTGATTCTGTGATTTTGCTGCTTTCATGTGTCATGAATGCCTTTTCTGAATGTCTTATGCTTTGACAAATACTGATAGGTAGAAGTTGACGATGAGGAAGTATAAAATAATTTGATTTTATTTTGATGGATGATCTGTCGAAAGCAGGCACAGTCTTAATGACAAACTGTGATCATGGTATCTTTGTTGCTGGGAAATAAAGTTTATTCTCCAGTGTAAGATAATATGCTGAACATACTACTAACTACAGGCATTATAGGCACTGTATATGGTTACTGTCATAGTTATGCTGTGGAATAGTATTTAGTTCTTCAGTAAGAAGTATCCCTTGAGGAATAGAGGTGAAGCAAGACTAGAATTCACATCATTTTAAGTTACACATTTTTCTATAAATAGAGTGCCTATTAAAATGAAAAAATAGAACACCTATTAAATCTGCCATGGATTTCAGTGGGAACTGAAGTGGGTCATAGGTCTGCATAGGAACTCAAAAAAGTAATGAAATGTTATGCATGGAAGTGCCTGCACCATGCCCCAGATTCTTTGTCAGGTTTTGTACTGTTCTTTTTCCACATAGATTTGAGTTCCTGCAGTGACTTTTGATCTACTAGTGTTGGTATTTATAATGTGTTTCAACAAAAAGGTATGATTAGCCTTGTGTTCTGGATATTGGCTTGTCTCTGGGGATTACTTTTTTCAGCCCTTATTATTTATGTCTTACCCAGAAGCACAGAAGTTGGATAGTAACCAACCTCACTGACAAGAAGGTTGTCTTATATCACTGTGGCATAGTGAGAGAGACACACTTGAGTTCTGTCAAATTATGTTTACAACTTTTGAATTACCAAGGTTCTTTATGTTGCCAGTGCAGTGTAGGAGTGCCAATGAGAGATGAAGGTTTGTGCCTACACCTTCATCAGTGTAGGGAGAATGAGATTAGCAGCTTTGTTTATTCAGTACCACAATCAAAGATATAAACAAATATAATAACATAATAATAGAATTAACAAAGAGCCAGATGTTGGCACACACCAGATTTCCAGTATTTTTCATGGGTTACAGTCTGTTAAAGACATCTTTAACAAAGTAAGACTTGATGTCCAATTTTGTAGAGAGTCTGGTTTTGCTGCTCACTTAGGTGACATTTATCATTATATCTGAATCAATTAATCATTCATAAGTATTTTGTGTTCCAACCAGATGCATGGATTCTGTTTCGTGTACATACAGCCCGAAAGCAAGATAAAATGCTTAAGGGTTGAAACAGTGATATATTCTTCACTATTTAAGAATGTTCTATTTTGTTTAAGACTATTAGAAGTAATGAAAGCCTGTTATAAAATCTGAAAATACCCTAGCTTCTATAGAATTTTAAAAATGTACACAGTACTGGTGATCAGATGTGACTGCTTACTGGTAGCTTAGTTGAAAAGGGCTATTTATAATGAAAGTAATATATCCCTAAAATTTCAGATTGCCAAAAGGCCTCAAAAGAAAATATCAGTATTTCTGAAATATTGCCTAGGTTACAATATTGTAAACATAAAGACAAGGCCACCATCAAATACTGCCATGAAAGTGTAAAACCGTATGGCTTGGCATTGCATATCAGATCATTGATTCCAGTCATCATCAACATCAGTTATAATAATTATTATAGTTTTAAAATCAGCTGCTCATCTAACCAACTGTGCAACAGGACTACATCACAGAGCAAATTCCTTCTATGAGTGATCAATCCATTTATGACAGTAAATGAGATTTTATTGTCTTTATCTTTCTTCTTGTATGAACAAATGGAAGTTTTCAATTTTCTTTTATCTCTACTGAATAGCAGAGACATGCTGACATGAAATACATTGGTAGGAGAAAAATAAATGTAAAGCAACTTATCTTGAGTGCTGTTGTATCTAGATGTGAACATAAACATATGACAAATATGTGGAGTCTATTTCAGTGATACCTGATGCCACTGGCAGAATTTTGGCAAAGGAAATTTTGTGAAATCTCCCACCCAGATCCTGAGCTTTAGGCTATATTCAACAGAGGAACCAAGAGGCTTACAGAATGCTGACCCTTTCATCAACCCTAGCAAGCAATCATGAACACACAAAAATATGAAATATTCTCTCATCTGTTTTTCAGTTCACAATGTGTTTCCTCTGCTGCAGTCAGTTTCTTTTGATTTTTAATGGCTTAGAAGCTGTGGATACTTTAGCAAAGGTCATTCACAGTTGTACACAGTTGTTTTCTCTAACCATAGAAATGTAGTAGACTAGGTGAAAATGTGGAAAAGTAATGATGGAAACAAATCAAAGGAAGCTCTCCTTTGTCTTTGAAGATGGCGTGTGCTACCTGTTTGGCAGTGTGTAGCCTGTTATTTGATGGCTTAGCTTAATTAAACTTTGAAATCTCCTGTATGCCATTTTTCAATGTTATTTTTAATTTTGCTAAGCTCTGACAAGTGGCATTTTGCAGAGCTCACTGCAATGTAGGTTTTCTCTTTGCCCACAGAGGATCTAGGTCATGTTCTCATGGCAGTTACATAACTCCTGTTGATCTAGGAACACTATCTGAGTGTATTTTCTTGCAGTGTCAAGGACTCCGCTCTAAACCAGCCCTCTGCCTCCTGAGGACAGTGGGCTGGGAAAGGGCAAGAGGTTGGGAGGGGACTAACTGGGACAGCAGACACAAACGGACCACAGGGATGTTCTGTTGTACCATATGGCATCATGGCTAGCAATAAAAACTGAGGGAAAACAGGAGGATGCAGGGACACTTCCACTCATGGCATTTGTCATTCCAAACAATCCTTGTAGGTACCAAGGTCCTGCACTGGACACGTGCCTGGTGATGGGAAGTAGTGACTAAATTCCTTTTCTTGCCTTGCTTCCAGATGCAGCCTTTGCTTTTCTTACTTAACTGACTTCATCTTAATCCAGGTGCTTTTTCAACTTTTCTTTGTCTTCTGCTGAGGGTGCATTCTGCAATTGGGTGGATGTCTGGCAGCCAGCTTTTTGTCACTGCACCATTGTCTTACCTAAGAGTGTACTTTAAAATGAGACCAACATTACCAATCTCAATAAACACTTCATTATACAAGATCATATTCCTAATGTAGGTTCTCAGGCATTAGGGTTACTTTTATTCACTCAGAAAGTCATTACAAGATTAAGTTTTTTCAATGTAAAGCCCATCCGCATAGCTTGCATCAACAAAGAAAAGTTACTTTTTCAAGAGTGGTTTGCAAAATAAAAGATTAAGGATTTGACATATATTTAAGGCAGTATCATTGTTCACACTTTCCATAGATTGTGTCTTCACAGTGATTCAAGGGCCCAGGAGCTGTTAATCTGGCTGATAATCAGGATGGTTGCTCACTTCACTACCGGCAGAAGAGATTATGCCAGTGTGAAATGCAGCTTCAGATGATATTTCCTGCAAAGGGAACTGTGAAATTATGGTATTTCCTGTAGGGATCTGTGAAAGTCCATGAGAAGGGCATGGGGAACCATACAGAAGGAAAAATTAATTTGATGTGAGTGAGAATGGCTTCTCTAGTTTGTTGAAGGGAGGACAATACGTGAGAAAGTGAGGTAAAACACTGGTGAATGTTATGAATAAATGTAACTCTCCAGACAGCCCTTTCTTTGACAGAACAGTCCTGATTCTCTCAACCATATAAAATTATAATTAGTCATGTCCCAGACTCAGCACAGCTTGCTGAATATGCTGTTTATATAAGTTCCCTGTAGCAGACTTAGGAGTCATGGCATAGGAAATGAATGCTAGTATAAAAAAATCAAACAGATTTTCCCATAAGAAGTTACAGCACTGCTTAAGTCTCAGGGTCAAAACCAGCTCTATAAAGATGAAAGAGTTACTTGCTGTTTCAAGCTACAGCCTGGAGAACTTCTGCAGGTGAATATGATGCTTGTGCACACTGCATAAAAGCTATTGCATCCACTACATGATGCAGCGGGAAATCCTAACCCCACAGAAAGCAGTGGAAGCCTTGGCATGCATTTGACAGAAGCATAACTTTATTAATCACTATGGCTAGCAGAAACGAGTGGAGCAAGGGAGTGTGATGACTTTGAGATCAGCTGAGAGGGTATGAGTACACACCCTCTCACAGGGTGCCACAGACAGTGATACACAGCTGTTTCTTATAAAAATGACAGCAAGGAGCCTCCTGCTTTAGGATGAACAGGTGGTAAGACTTTGTAGCTCAATGTTTGTGAGCATCCAAATTGGAGCATGAAACCTTTGCCTGTAAAAAACACATTTTGGAACATTTTCACAGAGCTTATTAAGTATCAGAGCTGGATAATTTAGCTGGAAACAGACTTCTTGCTTAGAAGCATTCTTTGACATTTCTTGAGGAAATTTATGATGAGAACATTTAAAAACCAAAGCATTCAAGCGAGTGACTTAACTTTTTTCCTGACAGAATGGTAATTCAAGCATGCAAAGCAATGCTCCTGTCTACAGTCACAAATCTTCCTGTTCTGCTTTTATAGAACACATTACACTGGATACTCTGTGCAGCAATAAAGCTGATGTGTGTTATGATAATAGAAATAGTAAATACAGGAATAATCAGCAGCAGATGAAATTTTCACACAGCTTTTGCTGTGGAGTCTGTAGGAACATCACCCCAGTGCAGCAGGCCACACAATAAGGGACAAGGGAGCAGTCAGGATGATTCTTATAATTGAAATTAACTGTATGTTGTTTCAATTAATTGTTCCAATTAGTCTCTTTTCAGTTATGCCTCTCTGTAACAGTGTCATCTGGGATGCTGTGAGAAATTGAAAATGCCCTAATGGTCAGAATGCTCATCAATTAAAGAACTTTCTAATTAGCTCCCTGAGAAGAATTTTTTGTAAGAATGAAAAATTTTATAGGTAAAATGAGTGAGAAGTTGTTTTTATTACAAGACCAATTTTCCTCTCAGCAATAACATTATTTCTGTTGCCAAAAATAATTTTTAAAAAAACCCTTAATAGAAAAGACAAGGAGACAGCTGGTTTGTTTCTATGCAGTAAAGACTTGATCTTCTGAGTTATCTTCCACAATAGTTTCGTAGCAAACAACACAACAGCTCTAAATCCCTGTTTTAGACAAAAAATCTGAAGTAATCATGTACATTCATACTTTCAGAGCTCCTTTTTATGAAGTCTGCTCATGAAGTACTCCTTCAGATTTTTGGTCAGTAAGACATTTCCTGACAAATAATGCTTAAAAATGGACAAGTTCTGGATCTGATTAAAATATTTTTGAATATATGTATTTTTTAAAATTGAAAACTGAAGTCTAAGATACAGTTTCAAAAGTTTATTTTCTTTTCCTTGGTTTTTATTTGCACTGGAAGTTCACACAGTACTGGGAGCAGTTGCTAGTAGTTGTTTCCCCTGAGGCTGTAAATGTAAAAGGACAGAAAGCTCTGCCTTAGAGCATGGCCCAACAGATGCTTTCTGCCACAGCCTGTAACCATCTCCACATCCAGGTGTATCATACTGCCTTGCTATGCTGAAGTTGAAGGACACCAGTTTTTCAAATAGAATTCTAAGTATGGCACACAGCCCACTCCTTAATCCAGACCTCCAAAGTGTGAACGCTAAACAAAGGCCTTCAATTTGAGAGTTTATCCACAAATAGAGCTATTTGTGACTTTGTCTAGGGTTAGTCTGTGTCTAACTACAGCTTGTGAATGATTGTACCTTCTGACTTTGAGACAGGGGGCTGCCCATGAAGCTGTGGGATTTTTTCTGCTTATCCTCCATTAGGTATGCTGAGACAGCCCTCCAGAGTTACTTAGTTGTGGTGTTGCTTCAGCTCTGGCAATCCAAAGAAATTTTGTCACATAGAGGTGCCAAAAATTAGGGAAATGTGCTATCTTATCTGTCTGCTTTATTATGTAGTATGAACAGATGGCACATGACACTTTGATCAGCTATTTGCATGGTCATTAAAGATATTTTAGCAACAGGACTTAATGCAGACTCTTCCTCCTCCTGTCTCATTACTTGTCTCAGCCTAAGAGAATGATTTCACTGTAACCACCACTGTTTTGAGTACTGGATTTATTTCTCTATATAGGTATATATGTATTGATGCACACATGCATGCACAAATATATATATACACACACACGCTTTAGGTAAATTATAAACCAGCTTCTATTGCAGTCTTTGCTTATGATTTCAAAATCAAAAATCTGTGGTTAACCAGAATGCTGAATGAAGTGGTGCTCAAAATTTCTCCACCCATTTAAGCCTCGTTTATCAAAGTTTGCTGATACTTTTGGAACATCTTAGTGAAAGTAAGTTAAACACCACCTGTTTTTTTATCTGCCAAATTAATGATTTTTTGCAACAGCATTTAAGTGGCATAAACCTTGGTGGGTCTTGGTACTGACAATATGATTAATTTAATAACAAACCTCTGACACTGACATAGCAGGAGCTTTAAAATCAGCTTTAAAATCTTCTTCAAAGAAGAAGACATGTCTTCTTCTACTTCTCTTTCTTCCAAATTCATTCTGCTGAAAAGAACTGAGCAGAAGAACCATAAAAGAAAAGAATCATAAAATGCTCAGAGGCTGTACTTTCCTCGAGGTTGTGTCACGGGGTGAAGAGATTTATGTAACCAGCAGTGATTGACACAGATATGTACCCCTTTTGCATTTCTTACAATTTACACCACTTTGATGTGCTCTTGGAGGAGCAAGGAGGAGCATTACATCAGAAGAAAGCAGTGTTTGGCAAATGATAAACCATGGCTCCTCAAAAGCCAGTCATGCATTTCTCTGTTTACAGAGTATTCCTGGAGTGACAGTACAATGGCCCTGTCCTTAAGCAGTGTGCAAGTTCACAATGGTCTCAACTACCAGACCATACATTCCTGCTGCCTCTTTTGTGCTGGCATTAGCAGCTACTGTGGCTGTGTTGTGAAAATGAAGCTTTTCTTTTTTTAGTGGGATAAATGTTATGCAACATAAGTGAGCATTCCACATTGCTTTGGTTGTACTGACTGTGTACACATAACTAGTGGGATGGTGAGGAAAAAAAAGAAGTGTCTGCCAGTACTGTGAGCCCATATTTACATTCTTTTTCATCCTTGTTCTGCATGGGAAAGGACAGCCAGCCAAAAGTAAGTCAGTTAGAAAGGTACATAAATGGCCTTAGGTTATTAGGGCATGCTGCTGCTCTCTGCTCCTTCTCTATTTCTAACACCTTCACCATTGATTGAGTTGCCAGTGATTAGTGTGTTTCCTGACAGCACTTCCCAAGTGTCCTTCTTCTTCATGTTCATTCTCAGCATATGGGCTCTTCTTTTTCTTGACATCTAGCTCCTTAAATTCTTGCTCTGTTCGTATCTTCCATTTCTAGCTGATTCTACTGCATATAACAGGATTGTACAGACACCCTTTCCAGAGATGAAAGAACTCCACCATTTGCTTTTGTCAGTCAGCATGCCCTGGTAAAGAGTTTTGGGTACCATGCACTACTGGACTTCAGTAGTCCAGTAAAAAAAAATTGGAGTACTGGGTTTTGCAGATGGATGAGTAAACTGTGTGGTCATAATAATAAGAAAGAAGAGGGATTACATCCTTCACTATAATTAATTGTGGCAGAAAGTTTCAGAGTACTGTTTCTAGATACCTTAGTATATTCATGTATATCGGGATAATTTTAATTTTTTACTCCCATAAATACTAAAATCCTCTCTTTCATATATGGAGAGAATCAAGAGCTAGAAAACAATATGTCTCTCAAAAAAATTTGGTTTGCTCTAAACTGAGGGATACTCTTATTGGGCTGTTTTGAATGAATTGAGAAGTGTCTGCAGGAACTGAGCAGGACATGCCAAGCAGGCTATGTTCTGGTTCAAACATCCATTAACTGAGATATCAAAGAAAGCCCTTATAGACCACAGCATCTTGGGACCACTAGATTAGACTAATTATATAACTATATATGTACTCTTGAAGGTGTTTTCTACAAGTTTTTTTGTGGAAGAGCTCTTGTTCAAAAGAGAAGGCACAAGTGAACATACTATTTATCCATTGCTTGAGTATTGTTTCATGCAATTCTAGAAAATAGGGTGTGAAAGATTATAAACTTCATCAAGTGAATGTAATGTACTTTAGTAGCCACTAATGTCTCAATGGGAACCATAAGCCAAGTGTAAAAACGTATTATTTAATCCATAGTCTCAATATATTCATCATTACAATGTGTCTAACACTCTGTTTAATGTCACCAGTCTCAGCTTAAAAAAAGGTGAGGAGTTGACTTCTCCATCTCTTTCCAAGGCAGAACTTTCAACAAATCCCTTTTTCTTGGCTCAAACCTTGCCTATCTCACATCAGCTGTTTTTATTATTACTGCCACCACCACCACTGTCACCATCATCACTAGCAAACCAAACTCCATGACATGTAGATGAGCTCTTTATGGCTATTTTCATGAGGACTTTGAGACAGGTGTTACATGCAATGTGCTGCAGACTTTATCTCAAATTGCTATTACAAATATCCTTATTTTGTGGACCACTTACTAAGGATGCCAATGGTACCAGAACAAAAATCAAAGACTACCTCTTTGTTTTGTAGGAGGTATATGTGGTAGGCACTGGAGACTCTCTGAAAAGCAGTAGCCATGTGTAAGCCTGTAAGGAAATGGTGCTAATAACATACATCACTTTCAGCACTGCAGAAAAGTGTGACATGAGATACAGCCTGTGTGTTTCTGGGTGGGGTAAGCTGTGAAATAATAGTCTTCAAGCAACTCCAGACTATTCACTCCTAGACTGTCAGACCAGATCCTGAACTTCCTTGACCTGAAATGAGAGGAAACTCCAAAATCAGGAAAGCAGCCATTGCTCTCATGCTTAACAGCTCCTAATGAGCTGTGAGACCACTCTATTCAAACAGCTCTCAAAGAAAAGCAGAGAGCTAACAACCCTGTAAACCGAACATTTTAGGCTTTATTATAATCTTCACCAAATATTTGAAATATGGATTACAGAGTCTGTCTCTTGCACTGTACTTAATTAACTAAAACCATCACACATTCCTCAGTTCTCAGTTTCTCTGTTCATGGTACTATGGAATTGGCCAGGAACTGATTATAAAAATATCTTTCTCTTTTAAAATTTTCATATTCTAAGATGAGGATCTTCAAGCCTTCAGTGTTAGGGGCTACAAATTATTAACTTCTGGGAAGATTATTTAAAGTGTGTGGAAAAGGACAATGTCAAGACAGAAACTGCACTGGCTTGCAGCCAAAGGCCGTGACGTAACATTACCAGGACAGGATGCAAGAATGCACCTGAATGATATAGAGCTGGCAGATGATGCTCCTGAGAGTGAAAAAGCATTTTATTGCTTCTCCAAAATGTGCCAAGAGCTAAGGATAATTCCACTAGCATACTAGGTTGAGGAGTAAAACAAGAGGGCATTTATCCTGTTTCTCCTGTCCTCCAGGGTATGCCAAGGAAATCACAGCAGCATATAAGTCTTTTCTGCTTAAGTGTACCAAAGATGAGCTACAGATTAACAGATCAGTGTACTTGAGAGGAGAGTAAGACAGCAATTAAATTTATTAAAATACTTTGAAAAGACATCTTCTATCTTCAGATCTTGATCTGGGGCACTTTTGATGTGATATACAATCTATTTTGTGATGGGCCAGTCTGTTAAAGCAGTCACAGACAATGATTAGTGCTAGTGTGAGCCGAATGTAGTTACTTGTTTTCCATTTTGTAAGGTTTATAAAATTACATAGGTTAGCATGTAATGTAATTCTAACTGATAGGAAAAATTAAATCAGTAATTAATTAAACACTTCTCTGGAAAAAATGGATTTATGGCTATTCCCAAAACATATGATACAAATTAGTGCTGATCAAGTCATTTACCTCATTTACTGGGACTTCCAATCAATCAGGGCATGGCTCGGTGCCCACACTATACAGCTTTTCCTGATAGCTATCTTCAGTGGATATCCAGAAAGTGTCCAAGAATGCTATCAGGTGGGACTGATGAACCTTACTAGATTCTTGCATTTTTAGGGACTTTCAGTTCAATTCTCTAGCTACAGACTTTAGGGATTCCAGGAATTTTGGAGACAGCAGTTTTTCTGGATCTGAGCCAGACAGGCTTCAAGGCCCATATTGATAGGAGAAGCTATTCAGTGAACTTCTCTCTTCTTCCTCTTACACTGGACTTCTTGAGCGCAGATTTTGGCCTACATAGGAGACTAATTCAGAGAGTTCCTTGGGAAGAAGCCCTTAAAAACAAAGGAGTTCAGGAAAGGTGGGCATGCTTCCAAACAGAGATCTTGAGGGCACAGGAATAGGCTGTGTGCTGAAAGACGAGTCAACAGGTGAACACCCAGCCTGGATGGGCAAAGACGGTTTTGAAGGAACTTAAGAATAAAAGGAGGTTGTATCATCTTTGGAAGGAGGGTCAGGTCTCTCAGGAAATATTTAAGGGGGCCGCTAGATCATGTAGAAAAAAAACAAGGGAGGCCAAAGCTCAATTTGAACTTAAAATGGTGACTTCTATAAAGGATAATAAAAATGTTTTTACAAATATATTAATGGTAAAAGGAAGGATAAGACCAACATTTGCTCTTTACTGGATGAGGGAGGGAACTTAGTAACTACAGATGAGGAGAAGGCAGACGTGCTTAACCCCTTCTTTGCCTCAGTCTTTGGTGGGAAGACAGATTATCCCCAGGAAAACTGTCCTGTGTTGGTTAATGGTGCCAGGGTGCAGAATGGTCCCCCCATTACCTAAGAGAAGGCAGTCAGAGAACTTCTGAGATGCTTGGATATTCATAAATCCATGGGACCAGATGGGATCCACCCCAGGGTGATGAGGGAGCTGGCAGATGAGCTTGCCAAGCCTCTCTCCATCATTTAGCAACAGTCCTGGCTCACTGGTGAGATTCCAGAGGACTGGAAGCTGCCCAATGTGACACCCATTCACAAAACAGGTGGGAAGGAGGATCCTGGTAATTATAGGCCAGTTATCCTACCTCAGTACCTGGTAAGATAATGGAGCAATTTACACTGAGTGTCATCACACAGCACTTACAGGATGGCCATAGTATCAGACCCAGCCAGCAGGGGTTTAGGAGATGTAGGTCGTTTTTGACCAACCTGATCTCCTTTTATGACCAGGTGACCTGCCTGGTGGATGCAGGAAAGGCTGTGGATGTTGTCTATTTAGCCTCCAGCAAGGCCTTTGGCACTGTCTCCCCCAGCACACTCCTGGAGAAGCTGCAGCCCACGGCTGGGACAGGAGCACTCTGTGCTGGGCTCAGAACTGGCTGATGGCCGGCCCAGAGAGTGCTGGTGAGCGGGGCTGCATCCAGCTGGGGCCAGCCACCAGTGGTGTCCCTCAGGGCTCTGTGCTGGGACCAGCTCTGTTCAATATCTTTATTGAGGACATGGATGAGGGGATTCAGTCCTTCATTAAAAAGTTGCAGATGACACTAAGCTGGATAGAAAAGAAAGCAAAGCACACCCAGTGGCTCACACTCTCCTGAGAGCCAGCAGCTTGGACCTCAGCTGTTCAGGGAACTGGGCTGTGCATTCTCTTCAAGCTGTAGCCTGTTGAGTTGCTTGCTAACCGTGTAAGCAATAGCGCTAGTTAGGTCTAAATGTTCTTAATTTTCTTTGGGAATCAGATAAGAGCATATCCAAGATTTTAATGTCTTGTGGAGGGACTACTATCCAGCTACATCTAGCAGGTTCTGTTTTGCCTCTTGTTTAGCTAATCTAATTTGTTAGGCAGACAATTTGTCAAATTGTTTTTGTTTGCTGGGTATTTGTGACTACACAAGAGGAGATATACCTCAAAGTCTACTCCTTCTTTAATTAAATTGAAGGATTAAAATTATTTGTACTGAACTCCAAAGTGGTGGTAGAAACAGTAAATTAAGTGCATTTCATGATTCTTGTTGAATCTAAAGAGCACAATTGTCTTCCTATAGTACCCTTTAACTTCAAACATCCCATAACCACTCCCTGCTCTGATCTCTTTTGCCCCAGATCAGCATAACTCTGTCTTCACAACATATGGCATTGTACCCCTTGCTCCAAGCTCCTGAAATCCTCCACATAGACCAAGCAGGAGCCTGGGTACAGGGAAAGGCTTTGCTGTTCACTTGGGGTATGTCATGGTGTCGAACGAGTATCTCCATTTAGTACTATCTGCTGTTGACTTGCCGAAGGGTTTTTATCTTGCTTCTGAAATGAGCAAAGAACATGCAAAGGACAGACATCTAAAACGATTGAAATAGTGAGAGAGAAAGAAAAGGAAAACCAGAAAAGACCAGAGGTTACTTATCTAAATGGGAATTTTGAAGGCAGAAAAGGAGAAAGTATTCAGGTAAATTAAAAAAAGAATGAGGAAAAGAAGAAGAAATTACTTAAGATAATATATATATGGGTAGCAAACACTATGTTGCTGGAAGTGTTAGGTCTGTGTAAGTGATACCTTTAGCAACAATGATATTTTAGAGGGGCTATTGCAACTTCTTAATTTAATCTGAAGCACAAGATATGTTTTGAAATCAAACTGGCTTTCTGGACCTGAAGAGATATAGGCTATCTACATGGAAACCATCCACAACACCTTTAAAGATTATTTTCTCAGCTTGTGGCCACAAATTTGGGTTCTTTCACCCAGTGAAAACCACATATGTCAGTGTGTATGAAGCCAATTCACAGACAGAGTTGAGAGACTTATTAATTTCATTCCTGTGCAGAGATGGCTACTAGGTGGTAAATCCACAAAGCTGGCACACCTTCAGTATAACTTCTGAAATAAAAAATGGAATGACTTAAAATGAAAATATATGTAACAGCCTAAAGCTGTATTCCTTGGCTTTGCATTCTCCTGTCTCTCTTTGACACAGTGCACAATTATTACATGGCACATGCTCTACAATGAAAAGGTCTGTGTAAGGGGCAGACACAACTTATGAGCGGATATTTTACCGTGTGAGTGACTAAGATTAACACTAAGTTCAGTCAAGCTTATTCTTTAACTTTATCAAAAGTTTGTTTTCTTCAATAGTTTGACTTACAGTGTCCTGTGAGTCTTACTTCTTGAGTCATGGCTCTTGACTCCTGCAGGCTTGGTTCTCCTTCTCTTTTAATAAAATGAGGGAATAACCTCTTCTATTTATCCTGCACTGTAAATTTGTACCCCTCTCATGATACTTTATTTCAACAAGTTTGTGTACCACTCTGCCTCATGCCCTTGTAATGCACTGTTTCACCCTTGGAAACAAGAAGGTGTCCTCCAGGCATGGTAGCCAAGGTAGATGGTTTTTATGCATAAATTTCTGACCCCATTGTAAACTGTACAGCTAGTGGAGATCCTGGAGATTCTTCCAAAGAAACCAGAAAATCTATTTCATGGGGCCAACAGCTCGGGACTAGTCACAGGCAGGTTCTGTCAGATGCTGAGTGCCCTTACCTGTCACATCCTAGCACTTGTCAGCTGGCACTGGGTTATGTGGGATAACAGTTCCACTTCAGGCTGCTGCTTGCCTACCTGGGAAAATTTCCACTGGAGTTCTGTCATGTTCCTAGTGCAGAACAATTCCCTTTCCAAGTTCAGAGGTGTCTGCCATTGTGTGGACAAACCCACACAAACTTTGGAAAAGGCTATGCAGTGCAGTCTCTGGGGATAAGATGCTGTTCCTTTTTACAGAATATCTCCAACACCATGAGAGCAGAGAAGTTTTTTTCTGAGTCTAAAAAAAATTTTCTTAAAACTGTGAACTCCTAATTTAACCATATTTTTATAGATCCTTATTCTAGACCTGGATCCTCTCACCTGAGATGCTCTTGGTTCTGGCTGTCATGTGCTTGCATGGAGTTGCTTTGCTCATTGCTCCAGGGAAGTCTCTAGTTAGATGGTGGGCTGAAAACTGGCTTTTTAGGCATATTGGCTGTTGACAGATTATTTGGCCTTCACATTATCTGTGTGGAGTACAAGGAGCAAAGCTATAATCTATCTTCTGAAAATTCCTGAAGTTCAGGGGATAAAACTGAGCAGAGCCTTCACTTACTCTTGTCACAGCCTGAGAAACAGAAATTTGGTGCAGTCTGCATCCAGCCTTTGAGAGAGAGAATTAGAGTAATCCAGCTCAGAAGTGATCATGCCTGGGTCATTGTGACCATTGCTTATCTAGAGAGAAGGAATGACTCCTGCTCAGCTGGAGGTGATAAAAAGCCTTCTTCCAGGCTTATTACAAATATCCTGAGGGCTTAACGAGATGCACTCTGTGAGATACTGTATGGAGGATAAGGCCAGTTGTTCAGCTAGTTCTTCAAAGGATTTCAACTCCCTAATCAGCACTAACACAGCCATACTGGCTCCTCTTGAGATCCTCCTCGGAGGCATGCTGATGCCCTGGGGGACATCACTGGTTATGAACAGGCTTTTAGTGTTTACTGGCAGTAACCATGGGTCCTGTTGAACTCCATTATTGAAAAGCCTGAAGCAATCCTGGCTGTGCTTCCTCTGGGACCCATCTTTTGGTTTTTGTGCACATGGACAGTATCTGCCTACATGACAGTTACACTGTCGAAATCTGGGTTATGTTCCCAGGCAAGCTGTTGGTCATCTGCACAGAGCTGAGAAGATAGTCACAGCCAGCAGCAAATTGATGTTCCCCTGAGGAAAGGAGGAGAACTAAGGCTATTAAGGCCTGACTCACTCCCGTTGAAGTTCCTGTTGAGGATGAGCATCTCTGTTCATATCCTGACACAGATTGTGAAAAACCACTAGTAAATCCAGTATTGCAGGCTGTAAGATAGATTTTCAGGCTGTCAGGAGCATGCAGGCTACCTCGCAACACCTCTAAGGCATCTTCTTCTGTAAGTGCTTGTCACTCATCATTCCTTTTCAGTCTCCAAATAGCTTCTCTCCTCAGTCAAGTTGTGGAGGTCCAGGGGGAGTCCTGTGTTTAATCCAGACCACTGTTACACTGCTATTGTTACAATGTGTATGGTGTCCACTGTTATCAGACTCTATCACAGTATGCTGCTTTTCAGTGTGTATTTACTGGACAACCAT
This sequence comes from Chloebia gouldiae, assembly GCA_003676055.1. NCBI lineage: Eukaryota > Metazoa > Chordata > Aves > Passeriformes > Passeridae > Chloebia > Chloebia gouldiae. The sequence goes on along the minus strand of QUSF01000011.1, from coordinate 3,695,472 downwards.
TTCCTCTGCTCTGAGAGGAACCATTTTCTGTCCTTAATTGAAGCCCTGGGAAAGAAAATAGTCAGCTCTGTTATGTACCAGTTCCCCTTTTCTCATAGAGGATTTGGGAGGATACAGCCAGGGCAGCTTGCCTCACCTCTAAGCAGTAAGAGCTTTATTAGCCACCCTTTGCAGCTGAACAAAGAAAACAGGCTTAATTGTAGAAATTAAGCTGTTTCTGTAACAATGGGATGCTGAAGGTTTGCACCAAAATAAAAATAACCTCATGCAGCTAACCAACATAGCAAAAACCTTTTCAATTTAATACATCAAATTTAAATACATTTAACAAACTAATCAGTATATTTTGAAGAAGCACACTCTTTTCTTTCTGAGAGCACAGGATTTGTTAATCTTCCTCTAGGTGCTAATAGTGAACTGAAGATATGAAACAAATCTGATTCTATTAACAAAGTGTAAAGATTTGTGCAGTTGAAATATGCTTGGGAAATGGGCATATTTTTTTTATTCTACATGTAGATGCTTCCTACAGCAGGCACCAGAAACATCCTAACAGCATAGTGGGATTTTCCAGCAGGAAAATCTCCCGGGGTTCTAAAAACAGGCCTTTGTGTTTTGCAGGTGTGCAAAAAATAACAAGGGCCAATTCTCAACTTAAAAATGGTGGGAGGAGAAGAGGAAATCAGACAGAATGTTTTCCATTTTATGTTACCATTAGCTGTAAATATATAATTAAGGTAGTATTTTTTCAGTTGAGTTCCACTAAAACTATATGGAATCTCCCTGTATGCAATACATGCTCTGTAAGATTTATTGTGTATACAAAGGAAAATAATCTCAGTATAAAAAAAATGGAATGACAGAGGGGTACATATGACAAGCAAACAGTTAGGTTTTTGACATTTTTTCCTTAAGTTCCACTTGCTGTATTTTATAGAGAAGATGAGTTATTTTTAATTCTCCACAATAACAATGCTTCTCCCAGTCAACAGAAGATACTTGATACAATGAACACATTGTATGGGTAATTAAGAAATACAAAAGTTAATGCAGATACTCTAACATCTGTTAAGAACATTTTTTTAAGCATCTTGAATGACTCTGAGTGTGCTCAGTAGGCCATGCAGGTCAACCCAAGATATGGTCTGGCTGGACTAAAGTGAAAATCAACTAAGAGACAGTTTGTTTTCTTCAACAGATTCTTATGTAAAGTACTCTCTTGTTGGAAATATTTGATAAATATTAGTAAGCATAAACCCTAGCTGGTGACAGTCTTTGCATTTGCTCAATTCTTGAGATAGGCATAAGTGGGCATTTTATTACAGTTCAAGGATGGGGTTGTCTTCCTCTATTACAGTTGAATGAATGCATCTTTTTGCATGTGTTAGTGGATTACACTAGTTAAAAAAAAAAACCCAAACCTGTTGCATAGATTATTTTTATCCCACTCAGAGTCTAATTGTCTTAACAACAGTGAGATTATAAAGAGGTTTTTGTACTGATTATCAAAGCACATCGGCATTTTGACATGTTTCCTAAGCTGGAAAAAGGAAGGTGGAAAAAAAACTGTATGGGTCTGAAAAGATTTTGTAAGATGTAGAAAAGGATTCCTCCTTTCAGAGAGAAAGAAACTCTGCCAGCTGTTCTTGAAGGTTGTTGTCTGTTCAGAAAGTTTATTTAAGTGTGCATTGATGCTTGGCAAGGTAGGACATAACAAACCACAAAAAAAAAAAAAAAAAGCAAGATTCTTTGTGAGCAATGCCTTTTAAAGTTTGGGAAGCTGGAGGTGTTGTACTGAATGCCATTTCTTGGGCTGAGTGAACTTTCTGCACTGAATAAGAACTTTTCTTATTTCAATTCTTTTTTGTGCTAACTTTCATAGTTGACAATATAGTTTTGAAGTGGAATCTTCAGTGATTTTTGAAATACTTTAAAAAAGACTGATAATGTAGAATAATTAATTAGTCATAGTGGCTCTTGACATCTCAAGGTAAGTCTGGCCTACTTAACAAGATGACATGATGGAGGGACTGACTACAGATTTGATTAAAAAAAGACTTAGGTCTATCAGGGATGAATAGGTCACATGGTGATTATGTAAATGCTGCTTGCAGAAGTTTTCTGTGAGTAGTGTGGTACATCAGAGTGATGCATTCTCCCAGAAATCTGAGGTGGGAGAGGAGGAAAAGTAAAGGGAGATGTCAGCTGCATAAAATAAATGACTTTTCAGGAAGAACTTTGGTTGAGTGACCAAGATGAGTGACATAAGTTTAGCTGCAGCTACTAAAAAAGTGCTCAGTGTCAAGTAGACCTTCTTCTGCAAGGAAAATGAAAATACAGAATATGTTCTTGTGTATGGAGTTTTAAAGAATATTTCCACCCTCCCTAGTGCCCTGTGAAGCTATGGAGTTGGTTTTTGAAAAGTACACTGCAAAATACCAGTTCTCCTCAGTCTTTGAAGCTACTCCTGTTACCCTCATGCAGTTCACCCTGACCTGCTGAGCCGAAGAGAATCCCCTATCGCTGCACCAGCAGCGCTGCTCCCTGAGCCTGCCTTGGGACAGTGTGCTCTGCCATGAGATAGCAGAGCCCAAGGCATTCATATCATTTCATGGGGCCTCTCCATGAGGCTGGAGGAAAGCTGCACACCTGCTTCCAGACTGTGATCCACTTCTTTTCCTAGACACCATCTTTATTCCCTCCACAGATACAGGCATTGCCTATTTTATCTGGTAAAGCAGACTACTGCACTGACCAATTCCTTCCTTAAAGTAATTGCTTTTCAAGAAAACAGAGACAAATCATTCAAGGCTGTGAAGATGTAGTGTTGAATTGAACCATGTTATACTACCCACAAAGCTCCCATACAGGTGTAACATTATTAGACTGGAGCAGCTTTCTCCTACTCCAGGGGAGATTAATTTACTGTAATTAAAGAACAACTGTGTAGGAGTGAATGGGAGTCCTCACAGAGGGTGAAGGGTAAGTAAACTTAATTTATACCCTGAATTGATGTACTGCTCCAGTCCTTGTGTGTCAAACCCACACAAAATGCCATAAAGAATCCAGGTTGAGTTTTTTGATTATTACTATTGGTAGTGATGCATTTCTAAAGATAAACCAGAACCTTTGTGTAACCTGCTTAATTGGGTGCCTGCGCCAAGCACTTAGCTATATCTCAGTTTTCACCTTGATTTCCTCTTCCCATTTCAAATCATTCATCAGGAGTCTGGAAATAAGTCAGTTCTAAACTGGCACAGGGATTATTTTTTACATGAAAGCACACACTTTGAATGAAGAGCTTTGTATGACCTTCTCATCTGGGTCATTTTACTGTTCTGCCCAGCTGCTGTTACATATCATGTCATAAAATGAGTGTTCACTTGACTCAAACCCCCAGCAGGCTAATGGATGTATGGCAGTGTGCAGATCACAGACATGCAATTGCACTTTTTTTTCTGTGTGATTATTCTCTATTCTGCTGATTTGAGCCACCAACACAGAGATTTCTCATCTTGATGCTTTTTGTTGTTTTTGTTTTCCTTTTTCTTTTTTTTTTTGGCAGGGCGGGGGGTGGGGGGGGGGGGGGGGGTTTGTTGTTGCTTCTTTTGTTTCTTTCTTTCTTTCTGGATCCCAGTCCCGTAAGACTAAAAATTAGACCCATATAGTCTGCATAAGGTAGTTAAGTAAAGAGAGCCTGCTGGCAGAAGGATCAGTATTACTGTGCAAGATATGCAGCTTTCCTGGGAAACATTTATATATCCACAGATTCAAAACCCCTGCAGTAAACCCAGTGCCATCATAAATACCTGAGGATGTCCTTTAGTGCCTGCTTTTTTTGATAAAGGTTTTGTTTATATGGTTTAATATGTCTAATTATTCTGCATTGTTGCTTAACTGCTGATGTAATTTGCATTACAATTATTCTTTGCAATTGGTAACTGAACAGATTTTCTTGAAGTATTACTACTCTTTATGCTTCATTTTATGACCATGTTTCATGGATCCTTGTGCAAAATACTTGGTTTTGATTTGGCTTTGCAGATATTCCTGTGGCCAGTCTGACTAGCTATCTTCCTTCTCTTTCTTTTATGTTCACAGATCAAATTTATCTCACTGAAACAAATGCTGCCAAGTGCTTGGTATTAATAATGCATTGAAAGCTGCAGCCACATCTGATGTTTTCTTCACTCTTGAGGAAAAAGAGTATTGTAGGCCTTGAATGTTCCTTTCATTCCTCCAGTTAGAGTAATCTTGAGGGCTCTCAAGGTACTCAGGGAAGGTTTACAGGAATGTAAGTGGGCTTTTTTGAAACAAAAAAACATCCTGCTTTTTCACTTTGTTCCCAAGGAGTGTCTCCTGCCATGGAAGAAGGAAAGGTCTGCAATTACATGCTACCTAGTGGATTAAAAATGGATACCACTTTCAGTTAAATTATGCAGGATTGTTTCCTCTTACATCCTTTTATTTGTCAGTTTCTTTTTTCCCTGGCTCACACTTAAGTCAAAAGATGGAGGCTTTTGATCTCATCCCAGAGCGAAGGTCAGTGAGGCTCTGAACCTCTGTATGATTGAGGCAACCAGATCTAAAGCCCTCTGCTGGGGTCCCAGAGCTCTTAGCACTGATCTCAGACCCTGCAGTCTGGGACCACGAGTGAGGTGTCTGTGCTCTTCACCCCTGCAAAGGATGGAGATGAATAGTGGTGCTTACTCAGCTTGGAGTCGCAGGGAGACAGAAAGTGGGACATAGTATGGATGGGTATTTGGAATCCTATCCATCTCTGTCGGACTCAGCTTTACTGGATGGCCTAACAGCCTGCTCAGCAAATGGAGGACCAATGCATTTGCCCTAGAATCTTTTCCAAGTCTCATAATTTTTCTTTTCATGCGAGTAGCACAGTTAGTTACAACAGGAAAGGCCGAGGGTAGGTTCTACCTCACTCATCCTAGACCAAACCTGTTGGCGCTCTCTCCTGGCAGTAGGAAGATGTGCCCGTCAACTGGTATCGAGAACTGAGCTCTTAGCCCCGTGAAGTGCTGTGGTAGGAAGCAATAAGTTGCCAAATTGTGTAGTATTTTTTTCGTTCTTTTTGGTAGTACACCTGTTCTTAAGGCACCGTGGTTACCCTCAAGGAGTTTCACTGAAAGATTTTGAGCTACTTCATTTACAATGTATTTCTGAATATGCCTTTGTTCAAACAAGACCTTACAGTATTTTCTGCTTTTCTTTTGTTGTTTTCTATTTTATTCCCTCTGAGCTGATAGAAGTGATGACCACTACTATTATCTGTGCATGGCCTTTCATGTCTTTCTCAGCCTGTATGCAAACATACCACCAAGTCTGGGGTTTCACACGTTTCCTGCTACAACTGTCTGTGTAGGTTCTCATGAGACAAATACACCTACACAGGTGTATCTTGGACTTGCACTTCTTTTTTCAAATTGCAATCCATTTGACAGTACTCACTTCCAAATCTGTCTGTGTAGAGCATTTAGTAATTTCTGACACATGAAGAATGAAATTCTAAATGAGATCTTTTATGGCCAGTGGGAGTCTGTCCTACACAGCAAACAGTATGCAGGGTAGAAGCTACTTGGTTTTAATGGCACTGGGTGTTTTGGTAGATGAACACCTTCTCACATGACCTTGCAGGTTTGCCCTGCAGAAATTGATAAGGCATTGGAATCTGTGTCAGGGGAGTGAAAGGTCCATTTACTGATTTTATAAATCAGAGATCAGAATCTCAGAAATCTCATCTGCATTCTTGGGAGACCTGCAGAAGTACACTGTGCTTCACACAGAAGAGAAATTTGTAATTGGTGACTGTCAGTCAGCAAATTCTTTTGAAGTTCAAATAAATCTTTATGCTCAACTTTTTACACTTGGTGCACTTATGGGGTGGTATTTGACCAGAACACTAGTCTTGAGCATGCTTTATTGGCTTTTGAACTAATGGAATATGGGCCAAAAGAAATTTGAAATGATAGGTTTAGTGGGATTATTTCTTTTCCTGTTTTAATGGTGTCTAGCACATCTACAACTCTATTTTGCTAATATACCCATTGGTTAAAATCTGCTTTTGAGCTCCCCAGAGGTTTAATTGGAGATCCCTCCTGGATCCAATAGGACAGTCTCTGAAACAGCCTGAACATTCCCCATGTCTTGTTCTGAATATTCATCATGTCTTGTTTGTGTTTTCTAATGTATCTTCCCTAGGAAGGAGGCCTTGTGTCACAGTATGAAATTTGTTCCAAAGGAGCATGTCGGGCTTGTTTTTTTTTTTGTTTGATTTGTTTTTGGTGGTTTTTTTGTTTGTTTGTTTTGTTTTGTTTTTTTTTTTTTTGGTGTTGCATGCATACCTTCAAAGTATGTTACAGCAGGGCAAAGGAAACCTTTGTAAATGGTGAATGGGGTCCTCGGTCTGGGTACCAGCTGCTTCATGATGGAGTAGCAGAAAGATGGCGTGAAACAAACTGATATGCTGATGGAAGGAGAGATTAGGGTTGAGACAAGCATGTGTAGAGAAGTTAAATATAACATGTAACATTGAGAGATGAGAAGTGGAAAGGGGATTGTGCTCAGGTGAATATCTATAGGGTTATCTTGTGAATAGAAATCTAGATGGGAGGGAAGAGAGTGAGTTAAGAGAAGCAAGGAAATTCAGAGAAAATTCTAATATTTGGAGGAGATAATTTGGGAAGAGTGAATCAATTTTGGCATGGTGAAGAATAAAGGAATTGACAGTGCAATATATTTGCACTGTCAGATGACAGGAATTCTTCAAGTCTAGGAACTCCAGCCAAAATCTATTACTGGTAAGTTATGTGTAAATAATCTGTAACCAAGAAGTATTCTGTTAGTTCCTTGCTACATCCCACTGCTGTGATAAAGAAATGCAATTTTTGCCTGCAGTTGTCCAGTCAAGTATACTTCCTATTGTAGCAACACAATTGTTGGTCATCTTAAAACAGTTTGTTGGAGGGAGATAGATTTTATTGGAAAATCTCATAGGTATGTGTAAGAGAGAAGGCAAATTGTTAAAGCGACTTTCAGACCATAATCTGGAAAGTACTACTGAGTGCTTACCGTAGTCCCCTCTGCAGAGAGAGACTTCACAAGGCCAGTTCTCTTCTCAAGTCACTTTGAAGATGTAAGGGGTTTGTGAACCTTGGGCTTCATCTGTGCACACAGGTAAAGTTTACCCTTAAGGTGTAGCTTGTGTTGGAGTGAAGCACAAATTTTAAAGCTGGGTTTTGGCACAAGGGTGTGTTCTGTCTCCTGATCTAAGTCGTCAGGGTTGCCAGGAAGCTGGAGCTGCCTGTGAATACTTGTGCAGAGTTTATCCTTTTTGGCTACATCTTTGCTTACTTAATGAGATCATTTCTGTAGCAAGACAAGAACGCCTCTCTTCTCAGGAAGTTAATACAACCTCCAAATTTAGAATGATGCAGGTTAAGTATCAAGTCAATGGATGCCACTTATGTTCCTGCAAATTAATAGAAAGGGTATGCTTATTAAATCATCTTTAGGAGGCAAAATATAATGAGAAAGCTTAGTTTTTTACACTTACTCTAACATTGCCATAAAGTGGATTATAAAATCACTTTTTATAAGATGTAATAAGATGGCATTGGAATTTTGGCATTACTATCCCTATTCAAAGATGCTCTAAAGCATTCCAGAGGAGATTCCTCCAAAAGCGAAAACTGGATCTGATAGACCAACTCTTGGCAATAAATATATTAGGACTCATCCCTTTCAATAATATTCCTTTAGAAAAAGTTGACACCGTGAACAGTGTCAAAAGAATTAGTGAGAGAAAAACAAGACCTTGACAACTGGCCAGGTGAAAACTGAAGATAACGAAGGAACAATTTATGTGCATTATGCTTATGCTGTGTGGTATTGCCTTCCTCTTTACACTGGAGGGCAGGTGTAAGTAAGCCCCTCATGAAAACACAGTGAAACTATTTTATTCAAATGCTTAGGTGGGGGAAGTTGAGACAGCCTAGCACTGAACAGCGTAGGATGTGAATTTTATAATTTGAAACAACACTGGGAGATATTTTGTTATTGAAGTTATGCTACCTATGAGAAGCTTGGCAGAGACTGGCATTGATTCAGTTGTTTATCTTCCAATTTCTTTGTGTCCTGAACTGTAAAAATAGCGTTATAGGAGACGGATGCATTTCTGACACAATTTGGAAGTGGAACCAGAGCCATTAAAAGCACAGTGTACCCCTTATATGCATATTTATCAAGAGAGATCAATCAAGTCAAATACTCTATTGATTCTTGTGAGAAAAGGTTGAGTTTAATTAAATCAAATGGGACAAGAACAGAAAAATCCATCACTGACAACTTCCACTGTACAAGCACATTGTCACATTCTGTAGATGATTGCTATTAAATAGGCTGAATCTGGTTCTTGCTGCTAACAGTTATCCAAAGAGTAGGCAGTTATGAAAAAGATCACTCAAAACCAACTGGTTTGCTGCTTTCAATAGGCTTATCAAGTGTGTAGCAAAATGTGTGGAAGAATCTGCTGTGTTCAGCTGAACTGCCTGATCATTTCATCACGGAAAAAAACAGATATACTAAACCTACAACTCTATACTGGTGTAGCTGGAAAAGATAAAATATATGTGGATCTAATGCCAGTGTCTTTGCAGGATTCTTGAATTGTACCAAACAGCATAAGGACACCTTAACATTCATAGGTAATTGACCCTAGAATACCTGAGAAAGCATAAGGTGTTATTTCTTTAAAACAATTGTATAAAGTATTGTTTTTACACATCTTAAATGAATGGGCCAATGACAGCTCTATACAACAGTTTAAGTTGATAAAAAAATGGTTTTTGCAAGTTAAAATGAGAAAATCTTTACTAGCCCAGACGATTTTCTGTGAAATAATGAGAATAATATAATGAAATATAGACAAAATGAAACAAATCTCTAAGACAAAACATTATGGGAGCTGCTCTGAATATAGGATGGTATAACTGAGTTTTCTTCCTAAACTGTGATTTTTGTCATTATTTTATGCAAATATTGTCATTATGATAATAATTACAAAAATAGGAAGGATTTGGGGAATCTCTGTGCAGAAGGTTGTATGTGAAGTCATCTCTGCATGTGAAACTACATTTTGATAATTTTGGAAACAAATATAATTCTCATGTTAAGTGGAATGCATGCACCTTTACAAGTTTGTAATGGAAAGTATTCAGTTTAGAATTTCTATAAATAAGCTATACAGAATTTCTATACCTTATACTGATACCCTGCATATGCTTTGTGTGCATACTCATATAAAGGCACTTGAATAGCTTTTGTTCAGATCTTCCAAGAGTTGATTGTCATAGCCCCAAGTAGGATATCCTCCCAGATATTGAAAAGAGGATAAACAAACCATGTCAATGCTTTTGTGCAATATTCATCACTGTTTCTTCAGGTCTGTTTTTTGTACCTACTTGTTCATGCAGATACAAGCTGGACCTCCTTCTCAGAAGGTTAAATAGGAGCTGTGGAACTTCAACAAAGCTATAGAGAGTCTTCTACATGCAAATGCTAATTGAAGTCTGAACATTTGTGAACAATTCTAAGTAGAACAAAGCAAGAGAAAGATTATCAGAATGTACTTCTGGCTGCATAAATGTAGCATTCTGGTGTTGGTGCACTGTAGTAAATACTGAATATGGAGCTGTAAATATACTTCACATTAAGATAGAGACATTCAACAACATGATGGGTCGACAAATATTCAATTTCCCTTTCAAGTTCCCAGTTACCCTTTGAAGTTTAAGCACTGTGATTCTTGTCCATTTTCCAGTGGTATGGTGACAGCATAACTCAATATAATTTTACAAAACTGAGTTTACCTGTTGAGAGCTTCCTTGGGATACTTATCCTGGAATAACCACTTGAGTCAACATTACAGACTGGGTGCTCAAAATTGCTTAGGCAGCCCTTTAAACTAATGTCTTGGACTGGCTCATATGTACCCTATCCACATGAATCTTAAAACATGGTTAAAATGATGCCACTTTATATATGTAAACCTTAAAATTAGAGCTGAATGTTGGAGGGGAATGGGCTGAAGTGAAGAAATGAAGAAAAATGCTCTGATGCAGTAAAAATTCAGGAATTCAGAACAGTATTGAAAGTTTTGATACAGTAGGCATCCTGCAAAAAAAACCCCATATTTCTTACCATTTTTCTGGGTTTGTTTCCTGTTCCTCTCTCTGCTTCCTCTGTTCCCTCTGCACCTGAACTGTGGGTGAAAGCCAGTGAGGTGCAGATGATCATACATCTCTGATGAGCTCTGATATGTACTTAATGGGAGCTAGTGAGTAATGGGATTGAACCTGGCATAGCCCCACCATCCAGTAGTTAATCTCCAGCTTCTGTTGACAGTGGTAGAATATCATTATTGATGACAGATTTTCAATAGCCAGAGAGAAATGATCAAGTACTGTTGGCCTATTCCTTGTGACTAAATATCTTGTGAGTAAGATAACCACCATGGAGATTAATCCACAGGCAGAATTCAAGGCCTGAGTGCAGGGAACACCAATGCTGCCTTGATGCTTTGAGAGCTGCTCACTGAGGTAAAGAATGAAGTGTACAGTGAGGAGAATACAGAAGACCTATCCATTTGCTTGTTTCAAACACTTAACACTGTATTCAGTAAATAGGGGAGAGAAAGAAAAAACCCTGGCCTGCTTCAAATATCCCATATCCTTGCACATACAGTGAGAAATAGCACAAGAAAGCAAAGAACTGCATTAGATGATGTTTGCTGCTTCTGTACTTAAGAAAAAATATTAGGATAGTAAGCTGTATTTGCACAGGAACTGTAATCACATCAACATACAAAAACATTTGTGGTAGTAATAATCCCTTGAAACAGATCTATTGTATCTCTGTGGTTTGTTCATCACCACTGTGAAGGCATCCCTGCCTCCCTGCAAGGACTCATTATGGCTGTGACACTGAGTCATACCTGCTAAAATTTGTGCCACCTTGCACTCAGCACCCTATCACACACACAACACAGACAATCTGTATTCCCAGGCATTTGCAGTGAATGGAGGTAGATGATAAACTGGTGATTATCTTTATTTACACAGCAGGGAATGAAGGCATAGGTTCAGTCAAGCTTAAAAATTTAGGAGAGTGTCAAAACCAGGCTTTCAAAATCCTTTAGCAAGTAAAAAGTCTTTTTCTTCCCTCCCAGTCACTTTAAAGTTGGTAGCTGTACTGAGACAAATCTGTGTGAGTGTTGTGATAGAAATGCTGGGACTGATATGAATGGGTATGTGTGGTTCTGGGAGCAGCAGGAGGAAGGAACAGCTGGAGAAGGTCCATATTAATGCCATATCTTATCCCATGGCATCCCTATTACCGTGTCACTGTGACCCCATCATCAGCATGTACAGTTTTTCAGGAAACACGGTGTGAGGATGGCAGCCTAGAAGAAGGAAGACCCAAGCTACTTAAAGAGAATAGCAAGTAGCAGAAGAACAGAGTACGAACCATAAGAGAATCAGATAAACATGAAGTATGGTATGCAAATCCTAAATATCCACAGAGCAAGAATGTTTAGGGAGATGGGCAGTCAGCTTGTAATGAGTACAAAAGATCAGACTAAAGACTGATATAGTTTCCAAACAGAGGAATCCAGGGTACAGGAAGAGAACTCAATAGTGAACATCCCTCATATTTCTTGTCCTCTTAAGGAGTTTTTGGCAGACACTGAACTACAAGATACAAACACTTCAGGGCCTGACTCTGGGCAGGCTACCCTGATATGAGTGTCTTACTGATTGTAAGCAAGCAGATACCAGAGAGTGAAGTTTAAGTTGTGTTTCATGCCTGTGCTCTTTACGGTCTCTTATTAGCATTTGCTACTTGGTTGTTGCAGTATTTTAACACCATTTGTTGCATGCAAGACCTTAATTTTGACTGTTTAGTGCATGCATGCACATGTTATTTTACAAAAAGTCTGCTTTTGCCAGAGATCAAAATAAAAACTGGTCTTTCTGGCCACAGACCAGTAGATGACTGCGAGACTTGGCTCTGTATGTTTTCCAGCAACTCTAGAAAGCCACGCTGTTTTTCTAAGCGTGAAGTATTTGAAATTTTGTTATGCCTGGAACTGTTGGAGACAAATCTGCAGAGTGATTTTTGATACAAAAGCACCTTGTCTAGTCTGATAGTTTTCTTCCAAAGAATTTGACTATTCATTTGACAAGGCTTCATTACCAAAAGGGCTGAAATTTATTCCTTTCTTCATCTCTTTGAATAGTACTTTAAAGACAAAATAATTCTCATCAGGATATTTTGCACCCTAGCTTCTAGGCAGCTGCTTGTTCAGGATGGCTTATTTTAAATTTAAATACTGTCTTCTTAGAACTGGTCATATCTTCAGTGGCAGAACTGGCCTTCTATGGGTTGGCAGTGCTGTGTTTGCTTTGTCCTACAGACAAATGAAATGCTGCATTTTTTGCAGGGGAAGGAATAACATTTCCCTGCATCTGGGCCAAAAGCAATCTTTGCTGTAATAACCTTTTCCAAGATAAATCTAACAACAACAACAACAACAACAACAACAACAACAACAACAATGTGTAGAACATTTCATCTGCAGATATTACTCCAGTGGTATTTTTGTGAGTCTGCTGTGGTAGGTAATCTGTAATACAAAAATAGTCATTCCAAGAAACAGCAACTTATCTGTAAAAAGACTTCTAGATAAACATCTTTTGTTCTCATCTATGCTACCCACTCCTCACATATTTATACTGCATCCCATTATGTTCAGCCTGGTTATTTCAGCTTTGACAAAGGCCTTTGGGTGGGCAAGAAGACATGATCATGCTGAGCTGGCCTGTAAGTTCACTGACCCATGTCATTTATGCAGTAAAGCAGAGACTCTGTGGTAAAACAGGTACCCATATGCTTTTCCCACGTTCAGAATACTGTTGCAGATGTGAAAGGATGTAGGTTCAGCTCCAGCCTAGAAAGGCTGTGGCTGATTTTGGTTCTCCTCAACAATTTATATTATTTCTTTTTGGAAGTGAGAGTGAGGTCTCCAAATCAGGTCTCAGGTATTTCCTCTGCCTCAGCTGAAATGTGCACAGTGCACAAGGCTTTTCTGCTCAGCCTGAGCATTTGAAAGCCTTTGTGCATATAGGAACTCAGCATGTCCTTACACTCCATAATGTGCACTTCTGTCAGGGTCCAACTTTTCTAACCTTGTTGTGAAAAACTGTGGTGCTTATACAGCTCTGGCCTGTAAATACCTATGGCAGGGGAAAAGCAGATACCCTCTTTTGCCTGCCTTTATAATCATCAGGGCAATGCTGTGCTCAGGGATAATTTCTAGCATTGCAAACACACTGCTTTGTGGGCATTTTTTAAGATGATAGAATTATCAGTCTGAGTTTTTTGTTATATGTTTGTTTGTTTGTTTGTTTTTTGTAGAAGATAGTTTTTAATACTTTTTTCTGGTGCCCAGAATAAAAGCCCTGTAGTCTAAACAGTCTTTTTTGTACATATATCAACCATTGTCCTTCAGAACCACACAGTATTTTTAAGATATTCCCCATGTTCAGAAATCCCACTAAAATTCACTGGGCTTCATTGCTATGGGTATTCTCCCCTCTTTTCATTTTAGCTTGTCATATTAAATCAGTTTTGCCACAGTTTTTCAGACCTGTCTGTAAGATTGTACATGTCCACAGTGAGAGAGACTCTTGCATGCTTTGATGCAAAGCACACAAAGTTAGGGTAAGGGCAGTTTTTTCTGATAAAAGGAAGATACTGTGCTGCATACAAATGCCTTGCTTGTCCTGCAGCACTTCTGCTGCTTTTAAAATAACATTGTGGGTTCTGAACTCTAAACCTCCCTGCTGTAGCCACAAACCAGGATTCCTCTTAGGGATCTGTTCTCTGGCTAACCCTCTATGACAAGAATTAAAAGATAGTTCACAGTCATTAGTATGACAGCCAAAAGAACAAATAGCAAGGAAAAGTGTGCAGAGGCTATAGGGACTCTTTTTTATTTGGAATGGACTCAACACAGATGTAGTGAAAGGAGGTAGGCTTAAAACCTTCCTGTCACAACCCTGTTGCAGTGACAAGATATTATAAGATCCTGCATCCTTCTTGACACATATTTTGTCAGATGTACAGCAATACATACAATAACTTACAGGCCTGAAAGAAGAAAGGTGTTAGGAAGGGAAAACTGAAAGGTGACATAACCAAAACACTCTATAAAAGTTGCTCATCTTTTATGGAACTATAGTCAGCCCTAGAAACATTTGTGTTCCTCTTAAATGAAGGGAAATGTCCAGTTACATTTGATATATCAAAATATATCTGGATTCTCAGAAGGAATAGAATATGTATTTACTTTAACAAGATACTTACACATAATTCTTAAATGTAATGAAGTAAATTCAAATGCTTAGATCAAGACTAGAAATAAACCATGAGACTTGTAATGTACTTTATCTGGAAAAGCTACTTGCTCTAATCACCATTCAAATGTAGTCTGAGCAACAGCTCCAACAGCAACTATTTTGTAAATGTCACTTACAGGAAGCTATAATGGTCCAGATCAATGTGGTTTCCTGAACATGTTGAAAGTCATGGGAAGTATACATGTTATCTGCCAGTAGAGTACACCATAGTGGTTTTACAAAAATCTGAGCTCAATTAATTTAATCTTGTATTATATGCAGTCCTAACCATTAGGTATGTCAGAAACTCATAAAATTCAGCATCTTATCCCTTTTTCCTTAAACACTTAACCTGCCATTCTACTGCATTGAAAGAATTGCATCACAAGTCAGTCCTCCATGATCTAACTCAGCATGCAGATGATTGCTAGTTTCATTGCTCTAGTTTTTACATCCAGGGCAGAGATGACTCTCAGGGTGGTGGGTTGAAGAGTAGCATAGCAAAGTCTTGAACTACCAAAGTATGGGACATGGCAAGCATCTGACTTTGATTTAATAATGGATTTTGAAATGTGTCATTCTTGTGCATTGATTGGCAATTGGAAATCAGAGTAAGTTAGCTCTGATAAACTTTGATAACTATTTTTTTTTTTAATTACAATGATTCAGGAAAACTGAATCTGCCCTGTTGCAAGCAATTGCTGTCTCAGATGACTGCTTTATATCCCCATAAAATTTTCTACATAAAGGGAATCAGGAGGATGAACATTCTTTTAGTCCTTCTTTGCACATTATTCCCAGCTGTAGAATGACCTTCACTACAAGAACACTTAGCAGATAAGCAGTGTAATGTTCACTTGCTGCCCAAATAATAGCTGTGGAGGTGGTTACTGGCTAGAAGGCTCTAAACATTCAAATAAAAGCAATTAACAAAATCAGTATTTCAAGACAGGTGGGCAAATTGCTTTTCTAATTTTGTGGGGCTTTTTGGATTGCCTTTGAAGCACATAATCTGTAAATGCAGAGATTATGTTTCAGTGAAGACTTCACTACCACACACCCGAATCTGAAGGAAGGCATTTTCCTAGTGGCCCTTTCTTTTGTGCAAAGGAGGAATCTTGTGGCTGTGCACTGGGCTAGGCCTTCCCGAGTGTGCAGTCAGCTTTGACACTGTCTGATTTTGAATTTTGACAAACTGCCATGTCTCTGCCTTGCACACAGAAAGCAGGATTCTTCTTGTTACTCCCTCTCTCTTTGGGTTAGGCTGCTTGATAGGAAAGTTTCTGTAGCAACAGGAACAGTGGGCTGACTGCTGTGTACAGCTTCTAGCCCTGCTGTTGTCTTCTTACAGAATAAAAGCTGGCATTACATGTTGAATCTAAACCTTGTGATCTTTCTGCTTTTGAAGAGGAATGTGGGCAGTGAAGCCCTTGTCTTGTGGTCTTAAAACATCTCAAGGACATTATGTTGTTTTTTATAAATATAGTAAGGGCCAGACATGAAACTGATGTTAATATTCATGCCACACGTTTCATTTTGAAACCTTATGTTTTTCATTTAGAGTGTTGTGTGCTGTTTAAAAGTACAAAATCCTGGGACAAAGCTAACTTTTGTTGAGTAAAAACCTAACGGATTTCTTAAAACTTTGGAAATGTTTTAATAAAGTCAGATTGAAAAGAAAATACATGACACAGACCCTGAGCCTGCTGAGAAGCTGAGCACAGAACTAAATCAGTGCTCTGCTGCTTCTGCTGCTTCAGGTTTGCATAAATAACTCTTAGTATACTAAGCCCAGAAGGATGCATCCTGCATATGTAATGCAAAGCAAAACTAATATTTGGATCCATAGCTGCTTTGAAGAGAACTGTTTGAAGGGAAAGAGGTAATCAGACCTGAGACAGTGAAAAATATGGATATAGTAGGATTTAAGTTCGTAAGGAACTTTGAACTTCAGCTGTGTTCGAGATATTAATAATAGTCCTGATCTTACCTTGAACATTGTGACCCTACCTTATCACAACTTTGTACCATTCTGCATAGGATGTGAATTCTTATATTAAAAGACTAATACTTTATAACATACAAAATTTAAACCACCAACATAAATAAATTTATGCCTTTTAACCATCTGAGCTTCATTTTGCTGTACATACACAAATGGCCTGGCTTTAGAACAAGCTACAGCAAGTAGTGATTAGATCTAAGGTTGTGTCATGACACCTGGAAAGAGAGCAAGAGACACAACAGAGTTTTTTTGGTGTTAAGTCTCTGACCTAGTTAAGATGTTTTTTCTTTAACATCTCAGTCTCTGGTGGAGACTGTCTTAGATTAGCTATAGTTCAGCTAACCTGAAATAAGAGGGTGATAATGAGGCAGAAGGAATTCCGGTCAGCAGAATGCTTCTGCTTTCTGTGCATCTGCCTTCAGTCTCCTGCACAAGAATATTGCTGCATAGCTCAAACCTTGAGAATTTCTTCTTTAAATATTAAATGTCCAAATATTGGGACCATATCAGGTTCTGTTTTATGATCCTTACTCAGTTTTTGTTCTTAAGGTGGTTATGTACTTTTTAAGTATGTAACTTAATTATCAGTTATCAGGCTATCTTTTACGTAAACTGGATGCTTTCCTATTTTCTCATGTGAAGGTGTTCAGTAGCCATAGTTTGATAATAGAATAACTTTTCACAGTAGAATGCTGTCTCATGAGAGATTGCTGTCTTGTGACGTTCTGTATTTTGTTCTTCTGGAGAACCATTTACACAAGAACAAACTGAGTTTGTTCTTTTTTTGACAATGGATGAGATCAGTGCCTAATGGGTATGCTAACACAGATATTAATAATAGAAATTGGAGATTAGACACTTAAACCAGCCTGGGGATGTTGTTTAGCATTTTAATGCAATGTGGTTTCCTAGCAATCAAGCTACATTTACTAACAGTCTTCAAATATTGAGCACACTCTTTCTAAAAATAAGGTGTTACAAGTGAAGAAGTTCAAACACTCTTTTTTCAGGTAATGTATGAAGAATAACAGGTTTGTTTTTGAGATAAAGTGAGCTTGTAGCAGGAACTGGTGAACAAGCTAGAGAAAAAGCTAAGCAACAAGTTGAAACTTTGAGCTGCCCAGGAACATCTGATTATGAAATTTATACATAACTTTCAGCCATACAATTACCTGACCCTGCTAGTACCCTGAAAGTGAGCATGATGTTTGAAGTCGTGAGTTGAATTTTGGCAGCGGTACATGCCATATTTTAAAATTGTTCTATGTTTGGAAAGTACATAAGCCACTGAATTGTTTTGAACTGTTAGTTTATGAAAAGATATACAGTGCAGTCCTGGTGTGAGGAAAAGTAGCTGCTCAGCACCCACCAGTTACTCCCTTTGGTCAGGGAGGTTTCCTGTGTAGTATCTTAACCTACTCACAATCAGAGTGGAAGTCCTGCTGTCAGCTTAAATGGAAGCAGAGAACAACTCTTTATAGCTGCATGACTTCAGAAGATCTTTCTTTTTGCTCTGTGAACTGGAAGTGCTCTTGGTGATGGTGGTTGGTAGATTCTAATTGAAAGTTATTATTAACATATGGTGATGAATGATTGTTCCCCTTCTTTCAGTTAAACTCCTTGAAACCCATGAAAGAAAGATGGGATTTGGTGTTAAATTTTCCTGTGGCAAAAGCCTATAATAAAATGCTCATTTTACAGTAAGCTGAGGTCCTTTGATTTCTCCACTAAGCATGGAAGAATTTCTACCCATACATCAACTTTGACATTCAGAATAGTGATTTTATATTATCCTTTATTCAAGAGTTACCAGCCTACCCAAGATGATGTGAAGAACCTGCTAAGACTCCTAGGTGAGTCTGGCTTGGAAGACCTTTGCATGATTTTACAATACAGTTCATTTTAATAAGATCTATCAGAGAAGAACATATTTCCCAGAACACTGATGATTTAAAATATTGTTTTGTACATAGTTTCTTTCTGTTTGCCTGGAGCTCCTACTAAATCTAGGTTTTCTGGATGATTTGAGGCAGGGTGTGGGACTATCACTTTTTCTTTAAGCTATATAGTAGTTGCTAATATAAACTGTCAATCTGATTCACTCTGGAATTGCAGTAATCATGGCTAAGTTTGCTACATCGTTTCCAAGTGACTATCTCACATATGAACAAGCTAGAGAAACAAGATCATTTGAAGACAAGTTCAAAGATAAGCTCATAAGCTTATCCCCCTTTCTTATCCCTTGTTGAACATCTGCTTGAAATATCAGTGGGTTTGTTTCTTTTACCATACTTAGATTAGTTTAGTTTCAGTAACCGATGTCAAAGGGGTGCACTGATGTATACTGTTATACCTGCAACTCACACAGCTGATTTTTTACTGAGATTTGCTGTGCAAGAAGAAAGGAGAGAAGGGATTGTAGTCTAAAGTGCCATGGGAAGAAGAGGCTACTTATGAAATCTAGTATACACTGTTGATGTACTTTGAAACACAATTTCTGAATTCAAGACAATGGAAAAGCAAAAGGAACATGAAAGGAACATGAAAGGAACATGTGGCTTGACAGAAGAAAAAGGAACATGAAAGGAATATGTGGCTTGACAGAAGAGCTTGCTCTTGTTAGTGTGGACATAAGCAAATTTTGCAGGTACTACTATTATAGCCTTGTGTTGCAGGACTTTATGTCAGATGTGAGTTAAACCAAATTTTTGTAGGATCATCCAGACTTTCCCACTATTCATTAGAGTTGCAGAGTAGTATGAAATCAGATAATTTCTAATCCCTGAGAACAAATATTCCCCCAAAATATTTTAGGCTGTCAAGACATAGTATGTCAGATCTTTGAACTGGAAATGCTTCAGTAGTGCTCAACTGTTCAGCCCAAAGGTGCCTGTGAAGGGTAATGCTGACTTCACTTCTACCCCAATGTTTTGCCTAACTAACTAAGCTATCATATTAAAGCTACATGAATTCGTGAAGAGTTCCACAGGAAGAATTGCTGCAATATAAATGTTCTTCCATGCACATTAGATGCGAGATATAATGAAAGAGTTTTGAGAACATATTGCCATATTCAGCCAAGTGGAAAATTCATATTTTAAATGTAGCTGACTGCTTGAAAGATAACAGGATAGGGAAATTATTTCACTAGTTGCAAATATATATTTTTTGCATCATTTTATCCCCAAAGGTTGGTGCTTTTGATGTCAGATGTTGTTTCCACACGTATCAGAATCACAATTAAAAATAAGTTTTATACACACTATGGATTGTTCAACATGGTATATTTCACAGATACACCAATGTGAAGTAGTAGACACAGGGAAAAGAGAGTTTAATGTTTTCTAGTGTTGACCTAACTTTGCCTTTTGACTTTCCTAGAAAAGTAGTCTTAGTTTCACACCAGCTTTCCCTTGTTATAGCTTTGTCTTTTGTATTTTAATGGATAGAATATTAGAATCATAAATTCATGGAATAACTTAAGTCAGAAAAGGCCATTAAGATCATTGAGTTCAGCTATTAACCCTGCACCACTAAACCATATCCACATCTTTTAAACAGTTCAGTGGATGATGACTTCTTTGGAAAGTTTAATCTAGTGCTCATCAACCATTTCAGTGAAGAAATTTCCATAATATCCAATCTAAACCTCCCCTGCTACCACATGAGGCTGTTTCCTCTTGTCCTATTGCTTATTCTTTTGGGGAAGAGACTGACACCCACCTTGCTACAATGTCCTTTCGGAGATCAATGAGGTCCCCATACACCTCCTTTTCTCCAGGCTAAAGCTCCTTGTAAGACTCGTGATCCTTCACCAGCTTCAGCAGCTCCATGTCATGCTGTGAGAGAGACACCTAAAACTGGACACAGGATTTGAGGTGCAGCCTCACCAGTGCTGAGTCCAGGGGACAATCCCTGCCCTGCTCCTGCTGCCACTCTGTTGCTGCTCCAGGCCAGGATGCCCTTGGCCCTCTTGGCCACCTGGGCACTGCTGGCTCACGCTCAGCTGCTGTCACCAGCACCCCCAGGGCCTTTTCCTGTGGGCAGCTCTGCAGCCCCTCTGCCCCAGCCTGTGGCACTGCCTGGGGCTGTTGTGACCCAAGGGCAGGACCAGCACTGGCCTTGTTGTACCTCACACCACTGGCCTTGGCCATGATCCAGCCTGTGCAGATCCCTCTGCAGAGCCTTCCTGCCCTCCAGCAGATCAGCACTCCCACCCAGCCTGGTGTCACCTGCAAAGTGACTGAGGGTGCACTCAGTACTCTCATCCATGTCACCGATGACGATATTAAACAGGACTGGCCCCAGTACTGAGCCCTGGGATCACCACTGGTCACTGACCACCAGCTGGATGTAACTCCATGCACCACCAATCTGTGAGCCCAACTACACAGCTGGTTTTTTACCCAGTGAACAAGGCATCTGTCAAAACCACGAGCATCCAGCCAGGAAAATTCTGCATGAAACAGTGCTATATGCATTACTAAAGTCCAGGTAGAAACATTCTTAGCCTTTTATTCATCCACTAGTCTGGCCATCCTGCCATAGAAAGACATCCTGTTAATCAAGCAGGACACGCGTTTAACACATTCCTTCTGTCTGGGCCTGATTACTTGGTTAATCCTCTATGTGCCAGGTGATGGCACTCAGGATGAGCTGCTCTATGACCTTCCCTGGCATCAAGGTCAGGTTGACAGACCTCTGTAGTTCCCAGATCATAGAGTCATAGAATCATAGAATGGTTTGGCTGGGAAGGGACTTTAAAGATCATCCCTGCTATGGACAGGGACAGCTCACACTAGACCAGATTGCTCAGAGCTCCATGCAGGCTGGCCTTAAACACTGTCATGGCTGGGGTATCCACAACTTTGTCAGTAAGCCTCTTGTAATATCTCACCATCCTCACAGTAAAGAATTTATTCTAATCTAAACCTACCATCTTTCAGTTTGAATCCATTCCCCCTTGTCCCGTCACTATATGCTCTTGTGAAAGGTCCCTTTCCAGCTCTCTTGTATAGGCCCCCTTTGGGCTACAGGCTGCAATAAGTCTTCCCCAGAGCCTCCTCTTCTCCACGCTGAACAACCTCCATTCTTTCACCTGTCCTCATAAGCTTGTCCTCCACTCTTCTGATTCTATTTGTGGCTCTAGATCCTCTTTCTCTTTCTTCTTGTAGATGGGTGACACATTTACCGACCACCAGTCCACTGGGACCTCCCTGCTTAGCCAGAATTATGGTGGAAAGTGGTTCAGTGAGTGTTTCCACCAGTTCTCTCAGTACCCTTGGGTGGAAGGTGGAGTATCTGGTCGCTTTGCTTCTTCTTTGCATCACAGTGTTGGTCCGAGTTGGGGCAAAAGTTCTCAGCACAGCAGGTGCTCCTCATCCCTTTAACAATTATGGAGAACAAGTTCAGAAAAATAAGTTTTTATTTTTCAGGTGTAATTATGCCTTGGATAATTAGAAATGTGACAACAATTCTTCAGTGTCTAATGAAAAAATATTTGTTACTGCAATCCAGAAACATAAATGCCATTTCTATTTCATGTCCTCATGTAAGATAGCCATATGCTGCAATGTAATAAATGCTCTTCGCATGGGGAAATCTATGTAAGTATTTTGTGCTCCTAAAATAGGAGGGTGGGGAAATCCCTTAGGATTTTCTTGGTGCATAGAACAACATTATCCTGCAAACTTGGTATTAGCAGTAGCTCAGCAGAAATGATGCAGAATAATTTGTGTTTCTAAACTAAGGACCTACTTCTCTACAGCTTTTGTTACTCTATTAGATGTGTAGAAGGGTGTTATTACATGTCTTACAGCCTGCCAAGGCACTGTTCTGCTACAAGGCACTGCTCTGCTTCAAACACTTTCTTCAACCAGCCAAGCAATTGGCTTTGTCTTCTGACTCACACTGTCAGCTTTGTGCTTGATCATGATATTCACATGCCTACAACAGAGCAAGGCACCAGTCTTCTGGTATAGAACTGTCCAAGCAGCATGAACAAGACAGAGGGTTTTGCAATGCCAGTCCCACTCAAAGACAAATAATTAAATAATTAGTTCCCTGTTTTGTTTTGTTGTTGTGTTTTTTTGGTTTTTTTTTTTTGTTTTTTTTGTTTTTTTACATCTGGGAAGACAAAGGAAGCAAGTTTCACTTTAGCATGTAAATATTCTGGCCCAGTAAAGTATCAATAATCATCATCTCTAAGCAGGGTGCAAATACACATTGAAACAGAGTGTTATGTCTTCTGACTTAACAGCAGTAGTAAACGAGTAGTTAAAGCCAGGGAAGCATTCTCCAATCTCAAAAAAATTGCTCCATGTTATCACAGATTAATTCTGTGGAGGACCTACAGCTGTTGTCATATGTCTCTCTTAAGGCACATGGATTTCTCTCTGATTCTGCAGGCAGACATGCTGTGGGGCTGCATTGACCTCGGCAGGTGAAAGAGATTGCAGGTCCTTTAAAGCTAAAAAACCCCACAAGGAAATAGGTTTTCTCTTTGTGTCTGCTCTTTTGTGTGGTAAGGGACAACAGAAAGAATCAGTCTAAAAATCAGAGGACAATCAGCACTTTGAAGAACTAGGCTTGTAATGAAAATTTTCTAGGAATGTTTCTTTTCTTATATCAATAAGTGTAGTGGGGAAAGCAAAGGAAGAGCAGGAAGTCTTAAAAGAATGCAGTGCATATTACTTCATCTTGCTATTTTAGAAAACACACTTTTTCAGATGACAATACAGATTTTTTGCTTGTAAATTGCTCTTTCTTATTGTTTATGATTTTTGTGATATGGCTTATAAATAACTGATGAAGTAGTTCAAGGAAAAGCACAACAATTACTTAAAAAGATACTGTCAAAATGTATGTTACCTTTAAGTTGTTTTCCTAGACTTAAATATTTAATGACTAAATGTTCCTTGTTTCTTCCTTGAAAAATAGCTCTATCATTCAGCTAAAGAGTTGATTTTTCTAGAAGCAGAGCACACTAAGGATCTCAGTTGTCTTAGTATTTATGTATTTCTGAGGATATATGAAATAACATTCAAAAAGTATGCTTATGATTTTGTTAGATACTATAAAACAAAGCCCCTCATGCTTTGCGAACTATACAAACCACTTTTGAAAATGGTCCAAGCCTGGTTTGAATGACACTTCCAGGCACTGAAAGTATGTTGATGCTAAACACAGGAATGGAAAATGGGAAGACATGGAGCATATTTTTGTGTAAATCAGAAAGAAAGCAGTTTCTTTTTCTCCATACCATTTTTGATATGGTTTTAAAGTTCAGCGTTCCTCATGGCTTTCCCAAGAGGTGGAGGAGGAATCAATGCTAGAACCCTGTTTACTTAAGTGAAAATTGTATGTCATTCACCACTTTGGAGCCACAATCATGAAATTACAGGGGACCATTTTCTTGCTTCCATCCATAAAAATCTTTCATCCAGACTTAAGTTAAAAATTGCACTTGGCTTTTCCTCAGTTTACACAGAGATGTCTCTTTTGCCTTCTTCCTGATCTTTCCATTGTTTTGGATGTGTGATACAAAAATCTGCAGTCCAACTATGTTTTTTGTGTTTATTTGCCATTGCTATTTAGTCCACAAGGAAACCTTTCATACGATGATTCAATTTCTTTTCAAACTCTGTAATGTGCCAATAACTTACATTCTAAAATACCATTATCTTTTAAAAGAAATAATTATAATTATTCTAAAACTACATAGAAGCTGCTAAGAGTTTAGGACAGACAACAGCAACAATAATTTCTGCTTAATGAAGTACTGGCATGAAAGAACTTTCAATGAGTAATAAGAGAGCGTGATTCAGTGAAAGGACATGATGTAATATTTACAACTGAGTTTTTCTGGATCTGCCTTTTTCCTTGCTCTTGCTGAATTTTATTTGGTACACAACTTCCTCAAACAATATGTGCTGTGAGAAGACTAGAAAGCGACAGTCCTCATACAACCATTTAGAGTGAATGGGTCTTCTTGCTGTATAAAGCAAAGCTGAAGTGGTAAGATAAGGGAAAATTTGCACTGTGTAGGCACTGAATCCATATTCTGTCAGCGATATTAAGATAAGGCTAATTGCTTTTGGTAAAAGGTCTAGAAGTTTTCAGAAAGATTTGCAGCTAAGCAAATTTTTCTAAAAGGCATTTTGACAAATTCTTTTTTGTGTTAATACATCTTGTACAATACAAGCAATTAGGAAAAGTAGAAGTAAAGTAAAATTTATAGAGGGGAAACTTGTAGTTATGAAGTTCCCTGGAAATATCTGGAAAGAGAGAGGTACACAAGTTCTTAGTTTAGGTCTATAGATGACTTTGTTTGTCATCATGATTTTTTAATGTTGGCAGGACAGCAAAACCTTTATAATGGTTGAGGACAAATCAAGCAGTAACCATAGATTTCCCACGTAGATCTCCTTCTCCAAAATGTCCTTGCATTGTAGATTTATCAGCTTTAGGGAATGTATCTTAGTGATCTACTTTTGAGATGTGTTCAACATGGCTGGTGATTGGAAGGCAACTGAATGTTTTAAGATCTCTTATAAAAATGGCAATCAAACAGCTTTCTTACATGATGTGTCAGTTTCTACAGCAAATTTTCAGGGAGGATGTGATTAGACCAGAGCAAGAAATATCTTAGGATCTTCACTGTTATACTTCATCATCCTGGAATAACACAAATCTACAGCTTGGGATGCTTCAGACCAGACTGGGTTGCACTGAAACAATTCAGGCTGTGGTCCAAAACTCATTGAGGTCAATGGAGAGGTTCCCAATTGCTTTGAATTGTTTTTGAATCAGAGCTTTAAATATGCTGTTTTGCTGTCAGAAATTACTTAGGCAGACCATGAAACGTAAGTGTGTATTTGTCAGAGAAGCTGGATAACACTAAAACTGGTCCATTCCCTGCAGCTACATTAAGGATTATGCCTGATTGGCAAAGCTTTCCAAAATGTTTAATCTTCAAAATAATTTGATGGTCCTGCTCAGCACAGGGTAAACATAGGAGCAAACGGTTCTGCAATATGTATTCACATTTTTAAATGGATTGTTGTCAACAGTATTTTTTCTCTTTGTTTACCTTTCTGATAAATCATTCTAGTGAACAAGTTTGCTAGCTGGAAGGGATTGCTGATACAGCAAATCTTAACTTGGTCTCAGCCTGCAGTCCATTAACAGGGAAGCCCATGCATGCTGCAGACAGAGGTGCAGCTGCAGCTGGCATGGTTATGCACAGGCTGGTTTTGTACTGTCAGCCATGGTGAGTGGTCTGTTTATCCAGCAAATCACAACACACTGTGTAGCCATTGCAGATTGAGCTGTCTCTGTCTCCTAGTAAACATAAGGCTGACATTGCTTTCTCTAGCGGAGTGACTGTCTGATATGGCTCCCACCTTTGGCAGGCAGTGTGTAGGGAAATATTACACTTTTAACACCTACTAGTTGCAGAAGATTTATGTATAACAGAGAAAATGCATGCCAGCCAATTTTTAATGCAATGCCCAGTAGTGGTAGGAAAATTATGAAGGTAGACTGGATGTCAGATTTGTTAATACTTCACTGAGTCTACATCTCTTTATCAGTAAATATCCTGTAACCTCCATCTCTTAAGAATTTACAATCCAGAGGATTGTACCAGTTGTCTGTTGTGAGCAGAAACAAAGGATGAGCCTGATTCATGAGTTGGATGAAGATTTTGGAGGTCTGGATTCTTTCTTTTTTCATTGCTATACCAACTGTGAAATGAGGTAAGGGAAAAAAAGGCAAACCCTGTGGGAGGGTAATGTTTCTTTGTCTTCACAAATGACTCAGCTGTGATAACTCCCTCTAGGGGGAGGGGAAGGCACCAGCACAATCACATCCATCCTGAGAGGGTCATCTCTGCTAGGGGACTTAATCACACCAGCAGAACAGGCAGCTGCAACGACTTAGGTCATCAAAGACTTCCAAATATCCCATGACAGTGTTACATCATTTGTTGCAAAAGTTCCCCATCCTATGGATAGTGCTGAGCATTCCCACCTGAACCTGTGCATATATAATCTTTGTGTCTGGGGATCTGGGACACCACCATTCAATGGTCAGGAGGAAGAGGACCAGAAGTTCTACAGGACCACTGCTTTTGACAAGACTGCAACTATTCACTTCAACAAAGTTGCAAAAACCACTTGGTATGATCCTATGGCTTTTGTAATTTCTTTTGGACAACGAAAACTTATGAATGTTGTGTATTCACTTTGCATTAAGGGTGGGACTAGGGAAAGAGCTTTTACTTCCAGTAGATAGGTTATATGCTTTGTGGAAACTTGTTGAGACTTGTAGGCTGCAATCCTTTATGTTCTGAAAGAAGCTGCTCTGGAAGGCCAGTCAGACAAGTAGGAGAATAAAGTGGGTTTATTGCACCATGCATACTCTTTTAGTTTTAAAACACCCTCCACTGTGAAGGATGTGATTATGCTTGATCCTCATGGATAGGAAGATATGCCAGCAAACAAGATACAGCTGAAGGTATTAACTGTCTTACAAGTAGGTGTCCAGGATGGCTCATCCTGCACATTCCTCCTACAAAATTCCAAATGTTAGGTATGTATATATAAATATTTAGTAGAGTCATCTTTAAGACAATGCAGCATACTTACAAAAACTGTAAATCAGACAAGTTTGAAGACTGCTTCCTCAAGCAGTAGCAGGATGTCTCCAGCAAGATCCTGCTCATGGCATACCTGGTAACCTGGCTTTTCCCTCATGATATTGTTGGGCACATAAGTGCCTGATGCAATTTTCAGTGTATTCTACAACACCACCTTTCCATTTAGAGAACAAAGTGAGGGAGGATACTATGACTGAAATTGCAGACAGCAACTTCTAAAATTATTTACTGAATGTTTAACCATCTTGGGAATGATGGGCAAAGAGAGAGATCACTTAAATGAAGTGAAGCAAACCTCAAGGCCTGAAGTCGGGTATTGTGTATCACATATTAGGTCTTGAGCAACTTGTAGTATCAAATGTGTGCAGAAAATATATTAAAACATAGAAACATACCACTGGAGCCCTGCTAAGGTTTCATTTTTCTCTTTCCTTTTTTTTTTTTTTTTTTTTTTAGCATTTCCTGTTAGTTGTTCCAAGTTCTTCTGAACATGTCACTGAAGAATTGAGGAAAAATGGGAAATTTTCCTTTAGCCATAGGGCAGAATTGTACACAGTTTTCTTTATTTTCTTAGCAAACACTGGATGCTGGAGGATGTTTCCCTCATTTTAAATTACCTAGCACAGCTGAACACATTTATGTTCTGCTGATGTCAATATATCTCCATGATATATTTGATGTTCCTATAAACTTTCTTCATCCCTGTTACACAAGCATCCTCAAAACACTGCTAATAGCAGAAATGTGTGCCACTGCTTGTCCAGATGAAATAATCATAAGGTATGTCTTACATCTTTAGAATTTTACAGCTGCTTTAGTTCCTCTTGTAAAATTCTTGTAAAATTTGAAAGGCTAGAAACAAATATTCTAATCACACTTCTAGTTACACTTCCAATAAAACCCCCTGATGTCTGTGTAATTTCCAAATATTCAGGATGCATTGTGCTTTTTGTTCTGTGAGTTATTTACAATTTTGATTTAAACAACTAAAGATGTTGAATTTATTCTTCCCTGAAAAAAAACTTTTTCTTGATGGTGGCCTGGTAGTTCAGTAAAAGGACAAATGCATCTTGCGCTGACATCTGAAGTTCTAGAAAGTGCCCCTGTGTCAGAGAAGGTCAGCATGTTCCCAGAAGATGCTTGTGGCAAAATAAATGTCTCCTGCAATAAGGTGCCTGTCTGAATGCTGCAGATGGTATTTCGGCTGGGTGGTGGTTAAGGAAATGCTACTCCTGTGACCTCTGCAAAATTTTTTTTCTAATAATTTATGGCAGCCCCATTTGATACTGAGCCCCATTGTCTACACCCTTCCCCGATGTTGCAGGTTGAAAACCGGGCTGCCACTGCTCTCTTCTCAGCACCTCCCTGCAGTCCCAGCTGTAAGGAATGCCTTGGTCACCAGCCCCCAGTGAAGGGCAACCCCCTTGCCAGGACTCCATTCTCAGAAATGTGGGGCAGCTCTGCCATTTGCTTCAGCTTTCCTTCTGCCATCCATCCGTCCTTGGTTTGGATTTGCTCTGACATGCCGCTCCCTGTGTAGCTTTGTTTTTTTTCCTATGTTCAGCTTCCCACCGGTGGCTGTGGTCCCATCTCGCACCCAAGGGAGGCTCAGGCAGCCCCACACCACCCCCACACTGCTGTGGATCAGGACAGACCACCCACAGTTTTCAGAAGAGTTAATGAGGTCCTCTGCTCATGGTTACAACTCCACACATCTTCCCAGCTCAGATTTTCCAGGACACTGAGTTTAACCCTGCTTCGAAGCAAAGCTGAAGATGACTTTGATCCTTGCAGAGCTGGATCTGCTGTAAAGGAGAGAAGCATTCTTCTTGCAGAAATTTGAGAGAGACTCTAACTTTCATATTCATGGAAGGATATGGGCCCTAATCTTGTGGGATGCAACTAGTTGTATGGAAGAAAAGCTTTGAAAATACTTGACTTCATGAAGAAGAGTAAATTTAATCTGACTTTACAGGAAATTTCATTTTGGCCTTACTTGTCTACCCTATGAGGCTTTAAGGGTATATCCATGTTGATAAAAGCTATCTCCATGAAGAGAAGAGCAGCCTTCTCATGCTCCTTTTCACACCCCATCTGTGTTGGAGTGTTGTGAGTAGCACTGAGCAAAACCAGGTAAAAACTAACACACCTTCCCCTCTCCCCATCCCTAGATCAGCAGAACTGGAAAAACCTCAATTATTTAAATGCACAATTATAATTATACAAACACTAACATCTCTCTGTCTTTCTGAGTAAAGAGGGCTGGACTCATCAGGTAATCCAGCAGATGATATTTTATGTGTATAGTCCAGCTCTGTGGGATCACAGTGAGAGAAGGAGAGAGAACTCTTTGCTTTCATCACTACTCTGGCATGTTAAACCAACCTTGTCTGGGATTAATTTCAACCCTGGCTCTGTCTGTCTCTTGTATTAACATCCCCAGCAGACCAAAAAACACTTTCATTTAAAAATGGTCCAGGCTAGTGGTTCTGAAGGCTTTCATTGGAACAACTTTCACCAAACAGTGATGGAGCTTGGGGCTGGCCTCTGACTTTGCAAGAGACATCAGCCTGTTCCAACAATATGCTGGTTGTTGCAGAACCCATGTATTATCCCCAGAGCTGTCTGCAAATCAACAGCACTGACTGTGTGTGACTGGAAATATGATGCACTGTGCAGTGACTATAAGACATAGAATTAAGCATCTTGGTCTTCTAGGTACTGTCAGTTGGCTGCTGATAAAGTGTATTTTTAAATACCAACCTTTAGCTGCAACTCCTTAACAAGAGAAAGATGTCAAAATTGTCCTTCTTTCTTTTTATTCCTAAAGATGTGCTAGTAGAGAGATTATTATTATGCCTACAGTGGACCCTTAAGATCTTTAAAGACACTTTTTTTTAAAGCCAGTGAATAGCATTGAATACTAACAATTATACAGAAAATGTATTTTCACCAGTGAGTTGGTGGACCTGGCAATCCATCCCTCCTACTAGGTTTTTCTGTGCTTTTATTATCTCTCTAGTCTTGCTTGGGTCTGAGTGCAAAGGTGACAGTGCCTATGACTTTGACAGTGACTGAATAGTACCAGCTATCTGTGGAAAAAAAAAAAAAACTTTCATGAATTTTGTTCCACCATTTCTATTCTGAACTACCTTGCCTGTAGATCTACAGGGGCTTTGAGATTGAGAGAAAAAAATAATTTGGGGATTAAGCTTTAAAATATCAGAGATAAACTAAATGTGATCTGTCTTCAGGTTATTTCTGCTGTTCAACTACAGGACTGTAAGAAAGTGCTGGTGACACACTCATCAGCAACAACCTGAAATAGTTCAGGACAGGAAGTCTATCACTGGTGCTGTTGCAGGGTGGCAGTCAGGATTAAACCAGATCCTAGCCTCTGGCTTGTACCACTGCTTCAGTGCGTACTGGCTGGGAGAAAGGGAAGGCCCAGGCTTACCAGAGGTAATCCAAGTGAAGCATACGAAGTCAGTGACATGAAATAGTGGCACCCAGAAATATGAGACTGGAAGTTTCCTCATTACACCCAGCATATTAATTGCCAAAATGCACAAACTCCAAAGACACATCTGAAAGAGGAGATGAAAATGTGCTAAAAAGGATTGATATTAGGATGAAGAGTGTGGGTATAATATGGAGAACTCCTTGCTGTCCCCTCATTCTGCAAGAGCACAAAAATTGAGGTGTTTTTTTTTAAGTCTTCTGCTATGCATAAGATTATTCAAAATAAATTCAATTGCTATGCCTGTTAATCCACATCCTTGATAGACAGAGAAACTAAATAGTGCAGTGGGATGAATTACATGAGCAGCTGTATGTCTTCTCCTATTCACCTGACCAGCTGCAAAGCCATGTGATGACATGGCTTGTGGCAAGAAGCCAGGCAGATATGCACTTATTTCAGGCCTTTCAAAGGACTGGATATTAGCTCAGCAAAAGGCCAAGTCATGGAGACTGAAGACCCTTGCCACAAGCATTTTCCCCTTCAGCAAAGCAATGCAGCGAATCACAGCTGAGAAAGGTACCTTCACTTTACATGTTATTGAAAAACCTGGTGCAGCTACTTACAGATGAGAAGGTCTGGGTGTGTGGCTTAGAAATGTCTATGCAAAGAAGGGACAATAAGAAGCAGTACAAATATGGCAAGCAAAGGATTTGGGAATTTTCTGTATTTGCTTTGAAGGTACAGTAATACAGGCACTGAAAATACTACTGTAAACAGAACTCATTCCTTTGGTATCTCATGTTGATGCATGTTTAAGAGCTCATTTAGTTTTGCAGTAATTCAAAAGTCCTCATTTTATAGGTCATAAAATAATCTAAATCTATCATTTAGATACCTCTTATTGTATGTCCTCTGGGAGATACTAAAATGGCAGATGTCAGGATCCTGAGAGAGAGTAGCAGAGCAAATCACAGAATCACACACTGGACTTGTGAACGGCAGAATGTAACCCCTTTAGCGATCTGCTTGGAAAAATCCCATGGGACACAGCCCTGGAGAGAGGAGGAGTCCAGGAGAGCTACTGGGCTCCAAGCTCAGCATTAGTCCCTGCCAACAAACAGAACCAGAGAGGGAAAGAGGCTGCATGATGGAACAAGGAGCCCCTAACTTGACATAGACATACAAAGGAGTGTACAGGAGGTAGGAGGGGCAGGTGGCCCAGGAGAACTACAGGAATTCTGTGTGACTGTGGCAGGATGGGTTCAAGAAAGCCAAAGCTCATCTGGGGTTGAATATGGCAGAGGATATGAAAGTAAAAAAGAAAGATTTCTAAAAAGAGTCCTCAGAGGTAAAGGGCATCCTATACCAAATGTGGATCTGTGAGTATATGGGCCAGCGATTTGATTGAATAGAACACAGAAAAGGCAAAGTTTCTCTGTGCTTCCTCTGCCTCAGCCTTCAGGATTCCAATCCCTGAGACAAAGGGGAACGCCAGGACAATGAAGACTTGAGCCTGATGGAGGACAGTCAGGTTAGGGAACATGAAACAAACTAGTCTTAAACAAATAATGGTGTTGATAATGCCAAGGCTGTAGCTTCAATCCCTGTAAGGGCTGCTCACATAAGATTTGGACTTGATGATCCTTGTAGGTCCCTTCCAACTCAGAATATTCTGTGACTGTGAAATCCATGGGATCTGATGGGAGACACTGAGTATTGAGAGAGTTGCTTGATGTTGTTGTCTGTGGAGTCTCCACCAGTGAAGGAATGCAAAATTCTGCTGGACACAACTCTCAGCAACCTGCTTGAGCTGACCCTTCTGTGAGTAGGGAGGCTGGACTAGATGTCCTCAGTAATTTTCCTCTCTAGCTTCTCATTTTCTCCTCACTGTTTTATTTTTGTGTGGGGATGGAATTGTGTACTTCTGGGTGTCCTACATCACATGGGTTACATGAGCTGGTTCCTCAGACACTGCCTCCAACATCTGCTGCGATAGCCAATGCTCCAGCTGTTTGGGGTTAGAGGAGAGTCTCATGTTTCTTTCCGTAGAAGTCCTAGGCCTTGGCTACCGTAAAACCAGAAATGACAGGGTTAACCAAGACTGTGAAAGCAGGTTTTTCAGAGCACAGACTAGCTTTCAGCTTGAAAGCATACTGTAGCTTTGAGGAGAGTCTTTCATTATTGGACAGGATCCAGCATCTCACCATCTATATTACAGTTTGCTCAAAGGCAGGCAGATTATGAAGAAATAGAAGCCACATCTGTGTCAGCTACATTTATCCCATCTGTTTTTTATTTTGTCAACTTGGAAAGTAAATTCTAGTCATCACACAAGTCTGTTTTATACGGATTAGTGCAAATACTTTGACACTGACAAAACATATGTATAAAAGTTTTTCCTTCTTGATAGCACATTTAAAAACCAAATTTCCATGGATTTAATTACAGTTAAAATTTTTCACCATTTATATTAGGATATTATTCAGTGCCTACAACCCTCATTCAAGTAATTCTGTGTCTCTCTTGGCTGCCATTTTTGCAACAGGTTATTAAAAAATATTATCATACCAAGGTTTGAACTACAGCAGGGATTTGGATGCCCCTGATTTACCTTTTCTCAGGTCAGTGTTGCTACTGCTCTCAGGTAAAGCTAGGAGACTGGAGTGGAGAGGGGAGTGGGAAGGAATAGCAAACAGGAGACATAAGGGGACAGAAAGCACAGATCCCTAACACATATTCTCCTGTAACTTAGACCTGTACCAGGCATTACCAGTAACCACAGCGTGCAATACTGTTTATAAAGCAACGAGGCACTTCTCTCTGATCTTGTTATGCTATTATCCTAAGCACACATAACCTCAATTGTTTGGAAAGGAGAAACATTTCATTTCTGATTTAGTTCTGTGGGCACTGGCCATTTGTTCCCATGCCAACACTGGTTAATTGATTTCTTCTATTTTTCTTCAGATCTCCTCACTTCTTGTGTATTTCTCTTAAGTCAAAACCTAAGAAAACAAAGGTTTTACAATACTAAACAAGTTGAAGTAATTTATATTGCCTCTTCCTAATAATTCTTCTAGTCTTATACCCTGTTCAGTTTAGAATCTTTCTTTGCACAGTGTGCTGAGGAAATGTTGCCAGTGTCTTTTATAATGACATTAATATGTTCTTATCTCTACTGGAATTGATCGATGTGTCAGGCAGAGAGTTTTTGTTCTTCCCAGGTACAGAGAAGCTGCATCTTTGTCACCAATGCACAGTATGGTTCACTTCTTACTTACTGGGTTCTACATGGAGTACATCTGAAAACTCTTTTAAAACATTCTAGTATTGCTGTCCCCATTTTACAAAGGCAGTTCAAATGATGAAATAACTTGCCCAAGGCCACACAGCAGACTGATAGACAAAATAAAGTGAAGACTGTGTGTATCTTGACCAACAAATTCTTTGTCCTCTAAGCTAGAGACTGCAAAAACAACTCAGGTCTTTTTAATCTAAGGTTTAGACAAAATAAAGTTAAATATTGCAATTTAAGGAGGATGGAAGACCTTTCAATAAACAAGAAAGTGCCCCCTGTATGAAATTCTGTTGACATGATCTCCACAACACTTCAAAAAAAAAAAAAAAAGCCCAGAAAACATGCCAGAGCACATAATTGCTTTGTACTCATGACAGTTTTCATCTGTGGAGCCCAGGCTATCATTTCCAGGTCAGAAATAATTTCCAGCTTTCAAGGAGACAAATTACAGTATTACAGGCTCAACTAATATTGCATAGCCTTGATTCTGCAAGACTCAGATTTTCTTACTTTTCTTACTTCTCACTGTGATTAGTAGCAGCTGCTTACATGACTTTTCATTAAGTACTCAAATGCATGTTTGGAAGATTTTAGTCAAAAAGTTGTTAGAAATTGGAACAGTAAAAGCATCTGAATTTGGGAGCTCTGTCCCAACCCACTGTCCCCCACTGGGTTTCTTAAAATTTTGCCATGGTCACTTTCCTCTGAAAAAAAGAGAAAGCCTCTAGGGAAGTAGGTACTGCTTACATTTTATTGCTTGAAGCAAGGTCTGAAAGGACAACCTTCACTGAGTTTAGACCTTATTACAAGTTTATAAACATGTACCCTGATTAAAGAAACACAGAACTGCTGAGGTTGAGAGGTATTGATTAAGATTGCTCTGTCCAAGCCCCTGCTTGAAGTAGATTAGACCTTGCAGCTTACTGAGAGGCATGTCAAGTAATGCTGGAATACCTCCAAGGCTGGAGACTCCACAACCTTTCAGGGCAACCTGTTCCAGAGTTTGACCACACTCATGGAAAACTCCTCAAAGGTTTTTCTCATGTTTCAGTGAAGTTTCATAAATTTTTGTAATTTTCCTCTTGTTCCTTCAAGGGATGTGACCAAGAGGAGTTTAGCATCATTTATCTTTATTCTCTACCCACCACCCTTAGCCTGGATGTTAGGAGGTGGGCAGCTGGACATCTTGCTGAAGTGCAAAATAACACTATCCACTTCTCTTTCCATTTTCATCGAGAAAGGCAGCCCTTTGTAGAAAGCCATCAGATTGATCAGACTTGATTTTTGCCTCCACAAACCCATTCCAACTATTCCCAGTCACCTCTTTGTCTGTAAATGGTTTCTAGGATTACTTGCTCTATCACATCATGGGCAAAGGGTAGGTCCCCTCTTTTAAAATTTCTTCAAACCCGCTTGATGTACACAAAAGGTGACCATACATCACTCTAGACTGGTCTTAGAAGCCTGGAATACTGAGAGTATAAAGAAAGGAGCAGGGCTTTGAGAACTTAAGGCTTCTCTACATCTTTTTTTTTTCACCATTGCTCCCTGCCTTCATCAGTGGGGCCACGTTTCTCTGGTCTTTGTTTTGCTGCTGATGTCCTTGTGAAAAAATTCCATGTTGGTGTTCACATGTATTTCCATATTCAACCCCAGATGAGCTTTGGCTTTCTTGAACCCATCCTGCCACAGTCACACAGAATTCCTGTAGTTCTCCTGGGCCATCTGCCCCTCCTTCTACCTCCTGTACACTCCTTTGTATGTCTATGTCAAGTTAGGGGCTCCTTGTTCAACCATGCAGCCTCTTGCCCTCTCTGGTTCTGTTTGTTGGCAGG
Organism: Chloebia gouldiae; assembly: GCA_003676055.1. Classification (NCBI taxonomy): domain Eukaryota; kingdom Metazoa; phylum Chordata; class Aves; order Passeriformes; family Passeridae; genus Chloebia; species Chloebia gouldiae. The sequence continues at coordinate 3,659,737 of QUSF01000011.1, read as the reverse complement.
GACTAATGTTGAGCTTGCAGCCCAGTAGCTCTCCTGGACTCCTTCTCTCTCCAGGGCTGTGTCCCATGGGATTTTTCCAAGCAGATCGCTAAAGGGGTTACATTCTGCCGTTCATAAGTCCAGTGTGTGATTCTGTGATTTGCTCTGCTACTCTCTCTCAGGATCCTGACATCTGCCATCTCATGGTCACTGCAATCAAGGATGCCACCAAACCTCAACTATTGCCAACTAGTTCTGTCTGGTTTGTAAGTATCTGGTCCAGCTGAGCATCTTATCTCCTCAATCACCTGTGTCCGGAAGCTGTTGTTCACAATTTTATTGGAAATGTCTTGAATATCAGGTCTACTGGTAACAAAAAGTAAGCAAACCATACTTCTTTTTGGAGATAATATCATGTAGCTTCACAGATGTAGGCTTTTTTCCTAACTGAAAAAATGCTGGCCCCAACCTGAAACACTCATCTCTAGTGTTTGCTTAATGCACAAATCAGGAGTATATAGACTTGGATACAGGACTGAGGATTACAGTGATTTATTCCTCAAATAAAATTGGCACAGATATCAGGTTTTGCACCTCATCAAGCAGTGGAATGACAGTTCAGATTGTCAGCAAGTTCTCTATTGTAGGAGCAAGACATATATTCTTCTGGACTGTGACTTACAAAAAAACAGAATCACAGTTTTGAATTTCTGAAAGATTTCTGTTGCACAGATTTATGAATATGAACCAAATTACACTGACTTTACACTTACATTTTTACTATATTAATTTGCCATCTCATTATACTAGAGTTAATTTGCTGTTGCACTAGGTTTATTTGCTTTTTGTGCTAGTAGCTTTGCTGTGAGGAAGACTTTTATAGTATATCCATGAAGGTGATATTATGCCGTGATAGTCTCTAAAATAGAACTAATTTTTGCTCTATTCACTACTTAATATTTAACTTGCAGTAGTAGTTTAAAGATTTGCTTGGGTTTGGTTTGTGAATTTTTGAGAGAGGTGAGAGGAATTATGTGGCTGTTTTATATATAAAACAAAATAGAGGAATAATTTTTCTGCCAGTATGTATTTAATGACTTGAGTTTATCTGGAAGAGGAGATGAGGCCTTTTTATTTCAGTGAGTGCAAAATCGCCAAGGGGGATAGAGCATTACCCATTACCCTTTTACCATTTTTAGCTCTGCATTCTTGACTGGCTGTAAGGTTCCCTATGTGTCTTCCAAGTCCCTGGCTGGAGAAGCAAATGGAGAAAGGGGCATGACTGAAGAAAAGGGGAGACAGCAATGACATGGACTTACAGAGTGGTCTTAATGCTATAAAATAGATCCAGCCCTGTGACACTAGGAGCAGATGCTTGGGGAACAGTCCTTGCTAGTGTAATGTTCTTACAAAAAAAATCTTTTCGTCTTACTGCTGAGATGTCCTGAATGAGGCCTGCAGGGGACAATGCAGCTTTTACTGCTGAGTAAGACTTCAAGAAGTGTTTTGTTTTTCATTTTACCAATTTTACAGTTTTCTTGCTCCTTTGGCATGTTGCCAGCTTCTGCAAAAAGTGTAATCAATACTGCACTTTTTCTTGCAGAGAAGGTGTCACTTACTGAGTTTAAAGAACTATATAACCTCCAAGTGCTTTTGTAGTACTACACATGTGCAACAAGAATCCAAAATCTAAGCCCTTTTCCAAGCAAGTTATTTATTACAGAAAAATTAATCACACTTTCTATTTTCTTAGCTACAGTTTTGTTCATTGTATTAGAACTTGGATTCTATCCATTGTATTAAAACTTGGAGCAAAGTCTGTGTATTGATAAAGCCATTCAATCTGTGATTCAACTTGTAAAATAACTTGACATCTTAAAATATGTCAGCAAAAATCTTTATTAGTAAATGATTGGCTAATAAGGTAAAAATCTAGAATTAGTATCTTGTGTATATTGTCTGTCTAGACTTCAGGAAAGCATTTGATGCCATCTCCCACAGGATCCTCCTAGAAGAACCACTCATGGTTTGGATGAGTGGGCTCTTTGATGGGTAAAAATCTACCAGGAATGCTGGGCCTACAGTGTGGTGGTGAATGGAACTAAATCAAGTTGGTGGCCAGTCACCAGTGGTGTTCCTTAGGGTTCTTTTTGGGCATGGTCATGTTTAACATCTTTATCAATTAGCTGGGTGTTGCAATTGAGTGCACCCTCAGTCAGTTTGCAGATGACACCAGGCTGGGTGGGAGTGCTGATCTGCTGGAGGGCAGGAAGGCTCTGCAGAGGGATCTGCACAGGCTGGATCATGGCCAAGGCCAGTGGTGTGAGGTACAACAAGGCCAGTGCTGGTCCTGCCCTTGGGGCACAACAGCCCCAGGCAGTGCCACAGGCTGGGGCAGAGGGGCTGCAGAGCTGCCCACAGGAAAAGGCCCTGGGGGTGCTGGTGACAGCAGCTGAGCGTGAGCCAGCAGTGCCCAGGTGGCCAAGAGGGCCAAGGGCATCCTGGCCTGGAGCAGCAACAGAGTGGCAGCGGGAGCAGGGCAGGGATTGTCCCCCTCTGCTCTGGTGAGGCCACACCTCAAATCCTGTGCTCAGGTCTGTGCCCCTCACTTTAAAACAGACACTGGAAAAACAGAATTCCTGGAACATGTCCAGAGAACGGCCACATAGCTTGTGAAAAACCTTAAAAATGTCATAGAGGAACCTCTGAGGGAGCTGTTTTTCTTTAGTCTATAGAGAAAAGGAAGCTCAGGGTGGACCTCATTGCTCTCTGCAACTTCCTGAAAGGAGGCTGCATTGAGGTAAGGGTTCATCTCTTCTGGTGTGCTTGCAGCGACATGATGAGAGGAAATGACCTTAAGCTGAGATAGGGGAAATTCTGATATTCTAATTTTTTTTTTCCACTTTTAGGGTGGTCAAGCATTGTAATAAGTTGCCCAAGGAGGTGGTAGAGTAACCATCCTTGCAGGTATTTAGCAGCCATCTGGATCTGGTGATGTGGTTTAGGGATGACTGGGGTAGTACTGTGTGGATGATTGGATGATCTTGAAGGTCTCTTCCAGCCTTGATGACTTTGTGATTTAAATAATGTTTTAGTGTTTTCATGCAGAAGAAAGTAATTGGAAAGCAGTGAGTAAAGAACAGATGGAATGTAAGGATGACTTGTATGTAAAGACTTTACTATTCACGGTTGGTAAGAAAATAAAACAAAATTATGCTGTTCCTGGAAAAACTTATGATGTCAGGGAATTGCTTGTTTATCTGCATTAATTAATTGCCTGCTGTAGTGTTGAGGCTGTCAGCTATAGAAAACACTTCAGAAGTTGGTTTTACACATAAGGTCTCATTGGAATATAACTCAGCCACCACCATATTAATGTGTGTCTCTTCTTTCCCTACTTGATGTGCTTTCATCCCACTCTTGGTATGCATTACGGAATTTGTCTGGAGATGGGAAATGCATAGAAATACAAGCATACAGCCATTTCCTTCAGGACTTCTGGAAATTAAAGCTAGGTACAGGCTACAATGTGTAGAGATGAGAAACTGATATTTCTTGTCACTGGCTAGGTTCTGTCTGTGTAAAGGTTAAAATCTGAGCTTTCTTTGCATGACAGAGATATCCCATGATAAAACTCTTAAGAGTGCCTCATCACTTGGTTTCACATATCCACAGATTTATCAATGGTGTCAGAGCTGAGGAGAAGGTGCATTTCATACCTGCTGTTAACATATTATTCAAGTTCAAGATTCATCTAGGCTTAGCCTTCTCCTCTGACATACTAAGTTCTATAGCCAAGAATGCAACTGAAAACAGCCAGGCAGCTGCAGTCACTAACCTAAATACTTCCTCATGTTCTGACAGAAGCTCTGTCCTCCACCTCTCCTAACTGGTACCATCTACGTAGCGATGAGACTCACTGCCATGGAGCATGACAGAGTCTTCAATAAAATACTTTCCACCTCTTTCTCTGAGAGATGGGTTAACTTCAATGCTTCAATGCAGGTATCCCTATCTACTGACATTTAATATGACCTTAGTGCTGAACAAGTTTCAGCAAGAGGAGTTTAAAGGTCAAGGAAAGCAGCAGATGTGGATGAGCACCGTATGAAAACATGTTTGCATCTTGTAAAACAAGAAGCACAGATTAGCCCTCTTGTGAATGGTATGCCAGTTTCTAGAAGAAATTTCTAGACAGGGGTGATGTTTAATAGCTACCATTTTTAAAAAAACCTTTTAAAAACAGTTTTTAATTTTTAAAAGGACAGTTTTGGTATGAAGTTCTGCACTGGAGAAGCATCTTATTTCTCTATAAAAGTGAAACAGAAATATTTAATGAGTTTTAGTACTTATTTGCCGTGCATTCAGTTTTTACAGTGGGAAGAACTTCTAAGAACTGATAGGCATCTAACAGATACACTTGATCCCAGATAACATTAGTTTTTGGAAATTGGAGTTAGACTCAATGGAGTTGGTCTCAGTATGGACTTGAGGATTCTTATGGGTTTCTTTCAACTTGAGATGTTCTATGATTCTAAATACAAACAAATGGAAGAAAATTTTATTGCAGAACAATTGCATTCAGGAAATGAAGCACAGAGATTGTTTTCTGGTGCTGTTTGTACTTTAAACAGCTCTATGCTTGTTTCTAGAAAACTTCTGATCCAAGCCTTTGGAAAACATTTTCCTAGAACATGGAATTTCTTCTTGCAGTACATTGAATCTGGAAGCCAGCACACAAGAATTTGCATTTTGGCTTTGTATTCTTCAGATTTATTTAAAACCAGATTACTAAATGGAAGAGGAATGGAAGTTTCAGAATTCTTGAACTTACTTAACATGCAGATAATGTATGGGATGTTTGAGGCTGTTCAGTTCAGTATTACAAAATCAGATGTTTCACCTGATCAACTTGAACACTTGAACAGATGACCTTATTTTTTGTCTTAACCAAAGTGCTTTTGTGAATTATAGGTGTTTTTATGAAATGTAATCAAATGTAGATGCTTTCTGTATTAAATTTTTCCAATACAATTCTCTGACCACGTTGCACATGTTGTGCTATCCTCCACGGGTGCAAGGGTCTTTGCACTTTCTGCCAAGGTCAGCTGGGTGGGTTGTGAAAGCCAGTTTGGGTGGAGCTTTTCTGCTGGTTATTCTTTAATTATAACCTCCAACATGGCAGTATTTCAGAGAAGAAAAGTACAGTTATTCTGTCTTGAAAAAGAGAGAGAGAGACAAGTTATGTTTCAGGGTGTTTTTTTTTCCATCAATAGACAATATGAGACCCAAAAAATATAGGTATAGTGCATGTAGCCCTAGTACTGAAAGTATTCTTCATCCCAAGTAATCATCCTGCTTCAGTCATTTGACATTCATATTTGTGCTCCCAGTGAAGCATAAGATCCCTCAATCATTTTGGTTCTAGTCTTTTCAGATGTAGCAATAAAAAGTTGATGTAATGTTTTCAGGATAAAAGAAAAGTTAGAATACATTGAGATACTTCTGTAACCTTGCTCATCTGATCACAAGCACACACTGCATAGCTGCATATTACCAGACCATTTTAGCTACTTACCCAGATTTTAACAAAGCTTGTGCAGACTTTTTCTTGTCACTCATTATTCCTCCAATTTTCAACATCTTAGAGTCCAGTTAGTCTGCTGTATTGCAGTATTTGCTGTTTGCAGTATTCTATGTAGCCCAGACAGAGCTTCAGGTTGGACATCCACACCAAACTGGAACAGGCTGATCTTTCTACTAGGCCTGCTTTTCTACTAGGCTCCAAGAACATCAGGACAAAATAATACTGGTTTAATTTAGGTGTTACTGAACTATTAGAGGTAGCGCAGCATTTATGCTGTATCATTATTAAATACATTTGTGAGGCAAATATTGAAGAGAAATGGTGGTGCTTCTGCTACCAAAGTACTGTTGCAATTACATTTGCACTTCTCTCATCACCATCAGTCTGTGCACTATCAATTATAGGCTGTGCAAAATTTTTGCAAGGGGTCCCTTTGCTCTCCTCCATATTTGGAAATTTTCCAGACTTAGCCAAATCCACATCTGACCTGCCTGGTGCTTCAAGAAAGTTAGACCTTACCTTAGAAGGCACCTGAGTGCCTTCCAGACATTTTCTGATTGTTATTTACTGCTTCTCAGAACAGACAGCACTGACTTTTTAGGTTTTCTGTTGCATGGATTATGAAAGGGCTGCTTGGTCTAGCTTTGTGCCATAAATATTTTTCATTTGAGCAGAACTAGAAGATAGCTGCAGTATGTTGGAGTTTTGTTTGAGTACTTTCTGCCTCCAAACATGAGGAAAGTTATGCTCATTGTGATCATGAGGACAAGGACAAAAAATATATATGCTATTCAGGAAGAGCATGAGAACATCACTGTAGCAGGAATTGCATTAAAAATGACAAATAACTAAAGTAAACCATTCTGTTTTATCTGTTCACTGGAAGTTTGCGGCTCAGTACTACACAGAAGTGCTGAAATACTGGCAGGAGTAAAAACCCAAACCAAACCACCTGTGCAGAACAAAGTATGTTCTGCAAAATATGTTCAGACAATCTCTATAAAGTAAAGGCTCAGACTACAGAGGAAAAAAAAAAAAAGAAATCTGTGATAATTGTATAATGTAAAGAAGTAAAGAATGCCTTTCAAACTAGTACTGGTACAAACAAAGATCATGGGTAGGTCTCCAGATTAGTTTGCTTTGACTTACGCATTGTAAAACCAGGACTCAGAAGAAGTAAGATAAGTTCTATCAACTTCATTTTAAGAGAAAAATCATCAACGGTAGGAAAGTAAAGGAGGTTTTCTTTAGAGCAACAAATATAAAACAATAAAGTGTGGAGAGCAAGCTACGTGTTCATTCTTAGTCAGCCTTTATTTGCAGTCCATAAGGCCAGATTTTTGTTGCTTAGCCAGTAGCATGTCACCTTGGTAAAGACAGAAGATAATATTCAGTATCCTCTTCACTGGAGCCTTACTTTAAGTGACCACACAATTTATTTTCTTGATAGACACCTTGTGGCTGATACAGCTAAGCAATAAAGTGTTTCCCAGATATCTTAGTGATGTCTCTGTGTCACCAAAGCCTTTGTGCTGCAACTTCCCATAAAGTTATCAGGACCAGGTTAATCATAAATTATTGTTCAACATGTCCCAGAATATTTTCCTTTCCTATTAAATATTCAAGTTTCTTCAGAATTTTTTGAACATTAACTTTTCCATAGGTAGTGATAAAGTTACTATACATTCAGACTATGTTATCAATAGCTTGCAGAGTGAATGGATGATTGAAATTTAGTAGCAAACTCGTGAAAGACTGTGTTTTTTTTCTCCATCTTTGATATCTCGCTACCTGTAATTGGATAGAACTGGACAGCTACAGAAGACCTTTCACATGAATAAATCTAGGCCAAATTTTTCAATAAAACAATCCCTGAAATAATTTTGGTAATTTAATAAGAGGATTATCTCCCCAGCAACTCCTTTCAGCTTTTTGTGCAGAAATCAGGGACCCTGGATTTTTCTAGCCTTCCTAACTACTTTGAAATGTGATGTCAACTTGCCAAGTTATATAGTACTTCAAGGATACTTAAACCCAGTCAAATTTAATATTAAACCATAATTATGCTTTGGATCTTTCTAGTTTTGTCCCATAGAAAAGTTCAGTCTTGACATTTTGGATAAAATTGCAATGATAGCCACAACAAAATTTGTATAGATTGTTTTTCTGCACTGTGAAAAAATCCAGAGTACAAAGCATTACACTAGCATGGGAAAAAGCGTGTTGCAATGAAATTCTTAGGCAAAAAGCAGCAAGCCACCTTTAAAAACTGTTTTGGGGTTCTTAACACTGACAGTCACACATGTATATCAGTATGGGCCTGAATCCTATTTTCAAGATGTCTTTAACTCTCCAGGAAGAATTTATAACCTCTAAACATGGCCATAGATATTGTTCTTGTTACTGCAACATAGTCTCCTCAGGAGGCATTCAGAAGGTCTGAATAAATGCTTGGAGTGGTAAACCATGGAATGAGTCAAACAACATGCACAGAAACTGCTGTACAATTTATACGATTTACACCTGATGAATTCAGTGAAGATTATTTGAGTTGAATTATGTGAGTGGTACCAGAGAACAGCTTTCTATGCCATGTCTAAGAAGCATCAGATCCATGGCTTTATAAGTGATTAAAACATAATTCCTCCAAGTAATACTGAGAAGCAAATCCACAGAAAACAGAAGGATCATCCAAAGGGCTTGGAGACCTTTCCCATGATAGCTCCTTCTCCAAAGGCTCTGTGGCTGTTTGCACAGACCTTGACAGGTTTGACCCCTACAGCAGCTTCTGTAGTTGTGTACTGACCTTTTAACTGTGCTTCTCTATACTCTTTGATACCCCCAGCACCCCAGTGAAGAAAAGGAAGATCTCAGACACAGATTTACGTGAAATGCTGGTGCTTATTTCACTGGCACAGGTGTTACCCTTCATGGACTCAGTGCTTCCTTCTAGAAAAAGAGAGAACATTATATGCTGGTCCTCTCTGTGTAGGGACTCTAAAATATTTGACTGGTGGCATGCATGAGATTTATGTTGCATGTTACTCTCTGCCAAAGACAGAGCCATTTCCTTATTGCTGTAGTTTTCAGCTCTATAGTTTAGCCACTGTGCTTCATTAACTTCAGTTAGCACCCACGTCTTCTACTATTTCCCATATAACATGGTAATCTGAGCATCCCTTTAAGTCAGAAGTACAGTGTATGCCCTTCATCATTCACTCAATAACTAGAGTCATAGATAGAGAACTGTGCTTTTAGTGTATTTTATCACTATTTTTGGTAATTGCAAGGAAAAGTGGAAAACCTGACCATGACCACTTCTCTGAGAAGGACAAATTATCTTCTATGTTAATGATCATCATTAAAACAAATAATCTACTCCTATACACAGGTTAATAGCTGAAGAAAACAGCATGTTAAAATCTACCTAGTTTGATTTTACCAGATTTGTGGTTGCTCCACACTGGAGGCATCGTTTTGTTACCCCGAATGTTTTGCATTGTATTTCCAGACAGAGGTTCATGAAGTGAAAAAATAAGTTAAGCATCTGCTGCCTGTGTACATCAACATGTATATTACTGTATTTGAGCAAGGATACTTAGCAGTAACCACTTGAATTATGACAAAGAATTAATCTTACCAAGGGTGCAAAGGGAAGAGGGGACAGAGGATGACTCGTGGAAAGGATAAGGGATGCAAAGATCTTGATTCACTGGTTTTTATAATCTGTCATAGAGAAAGTCTGCTGCCAAGTTTTGTGAACATTCAAACAACCTCCCAGACTGTTCCCTTGCTAATGTTTTAAGAATGTGAGTCAAAGCTCTCACATCCAAGTGAGTAACCAAGGAGGTCTAGACAGGAGAAAGGACTGCATTGTGCAGCCATGGGACTGGGATGCAATACTGTTGGATCCCCTTTCCTGAGCTCAGCCAGATGCACTGGAAGTCTCCAGCAGAGCAGATAGGATTAGACTGTAGTTCAATTAGGTGCCTAGTTTAGCTCTTCACTGAGTACTGTTCTGTGTGTGGTTTTAAATAATCAGTAAGAAAAGAATAAAGCAAGAAATAAACAGAGGTTTGGTTCCAGCAGAAGCCTAGAAGATAAGGAGACTGATGTGTCTGTCTCAAACACTGATAGACTGCGGAGTCAGCCAAGAATTGTTATAACAAACTGCAAGAAAGAACAATATGTGGCTGGAGAAGGGGTCATGCGGAGGTAGGGCAGCACATTTCTGGAACAAACATCCTTGTTGTGGCTCCTATAGATAAGCACAGGTACAGGTACAACTCAAGTGCAGGAATGAGACAGAGAAATCAGCAAGGGGGAAATCAAGAATTCCAGAAAGGTCTGAAAGAATGAACTGTGCATGATAACTAATTTGCATAGAAAGCAAGAAACTTAGCTCCAGGAAAGTGTGTCTATAAAAATAAACCCCCAACAAGCCTAGGTGATACCTCCAGGAGCCTGGACAGGCCATTGGTTGGATCAATGCTGGAGCCAACAGGACTGAATCCTTCCTTCCTGCCTGCCTTCCTGCCTCCCTGCCTGCATCCCTTCTCCCCCTTCCCCCCTCCCCACACTGGCCTGTGCTGATACAAGTCAGAAACTAACATACCAATTTCCATGCCCAGTGTGTAGTTTACTAATTAAATCTCTGGGCTTTGGTGGGCCCTCTGATTTTTGTTGTTCCTTGTGTTCCTTCCCCTTAAGGTTGGGATTCCACAGCCAGGGCCTTAAAGAAGGGAATGTAGATCAGCAAACAGTCACAAAGATCACACCTTTGAAGGTCACCTGCAAGGTGCTGACTCCTAAAATGCTGCCCCACAATCAGGAAGCTGTGGGTTCTGCCTCTGAAGCATGCAGCCTTTTTCAGAGGTTTACACTAAGGCATCAAATATAAAAGTTTAGGAAGGAACAGGATGGACTTCTGTTCACCAGTGTGGAGTCATGGAGCAATATTTAAAATGCACATGACATAGAACATCAGCTTGCAACATTTGTACTTGTCAGTAGTTTTCAATAAATCTATTTATTACTAAATAATCTCAGAATTAACTGAAGCCCTAAACTAGTCTAAGTCTATGCATGTTTTATTTCTTCAGCTAGATTGGGAAAACCTTGCTGTATTTCATAATGCAGCTAGATTTTTGAATAAAAATAACTGAGTTGTTTTAGGGTAGCATTTCTAACTCAGTCATTATTTCCATTTAGTTAAGCAAATTCTCAATTCTGAATCTGTTTAATTTTAACTTCTCCCTATTTCTGTTGAAAAGAAGCACACACACTAAAAGAAAATAATAAAAAAAACCCAACAAAACAAAAACTAAATCCAGAATTGCTTCACAGTCAGCAGTTCCATTAGAAGAGGGGCATTTGCTTGGCAAACTCCACCTGATGATTCCCTACCAACTGAAGTCTCCAAATGGGTAACAGTTGCAGCCTTAAGTAACAGAATGGAAGGGAGAAAGCATCTGTAAACCAATGAGTTGTCCTAAGCAGTATTGCTAATTTAATTTTCATCCTGATATGGACTAAAGTTATGTACTGCAGAATCAGTCCCTTCCTGGTTTCGAGGTTGTTCCCTTTCCTAAGGATGCTCCATGAAGGCTTCTGTAGACTTGTATGGAAAGACAAGGAAGACAGAATTGCTTCTGTCCTTACTGAATGGTTCTGATAAGTGCATTTATTTTCTGCTTCCCTTATATCCCAGCTTCCACATGAATATAATGGTCTGATCCTAAGCAGGCAAAGAAAAAAAATTGAAACTCTTGCAGGATTTCAGTAGAACAAAATGACACAATACTAAGTTATTAAATAAAGCAGTCCCTCCAACATTTCATTTGTAATAGGGAAAAGAAAGCAAACAGAAGGAGATCAGCAGGACAATGGAAGATTTTGGCTTCTAGCAAGTATGTAATGTTTAATTTCCAAGCATCTATCAACTGTATTGAGAAAACAAATTGCTTCTTTTTTTTCCCCTGTCTTGCATCATCTGTCCTTTGTTAGTGCTTTTTCAAACTTTATGAACTCAATGGATTGTTAGCATGCATTACTGTATTAGTGTGACATGTTCAACAAAACATCCTAGTCATCCAAGATCTAAATACTTCCTGGGAAATCAATCTCTGAGTTAAGCTACTAGAATCGTTGCTTTATCTTCATCATCACCATCATCATCAGATGCTATTCAATATGGGGCCTCTCAAAGAAAGTAAAGAAAAGATAAAAAAAGCAAGTAAGATTCAAGTTGCTGCTGACATCAATGTGCCAGAGAGGTTTTGTTCTCTAAGTATGCTGCAGTTAATTTTTCCTTTGCAAACTAGAGATTAGCACAGGTGACACATGCTTAACCTCAAACATAATCCTCAAATCTGTGAAGCAGATAGATCAAATTGAGGATAGTAAGTTCCAAGACTGGCTGAATTTTCTGTATTTGTCCACCGTTTTTTTTTTTTTCCACAACCCTCCTTATGCTTTTATTTGACTCTAATATTTTCTTTGTCTGAAGCATGGCACAGGCTAGGCAGAACACATCATGGACAAGTGAGACTGAGCTGCCATTTCCCTCCACTCTATGAGACCCTGAACATGAAGGTTTCACTGCTTATTGGACACAGAGCCTTTATATTCTAAAGGAAACATGGACTTCATCCAAAACAAGTAGTCTTTGACAGGCAGATTTTAATGAAGCTTCTACTTTGAGATAGTCATTGCCCTCTAGAAGTTAGCAAAACACAAGTTTGCTGAAGGTGCTTAAAAGGATTTGTGCCAATTCAAGTCACAGATGAGCCAGAAAATCAGTGTGAAGCAGACTTCACCTCTTCTGCCCAAGGCATAAAGACTAGTCAACTGCAATGGGCACTGTTCTGGGAGGAGAGATAATTGTTTGGTGTTGAAAGGAACTTCTCTACCTCTTTTTCAGGAAGAATTCCAATCTGTGAGTCAGACTTAGAGGCAGTCTTTGGACTCCCCTCTATATTGCATTTTCCAGCTCATAAGGATAGTCCTTGCTGAAAGCAAAGAAATACTAAGCCTATCCATGCTTCAGCAGCCTGTGCCAAGAGCTGGAAATTCCTTGGCTGTATAATTCATCTGCACAAAAGCAAATCAGACTCCTACACAACACAGCTGCATCAAATTGGCCTGTGTTTTTGCCTCCTCCTCTACTCATAATGCAGATAAAGCTCTTCTCAGGCATGGGTCTAGCAAGACTTGCACTAAACCCATGCACACTCACTAGTGTCCACTCAGCTTCCAGGAGTTCAGCAGCAGGGAAGGCTGGGGCACCTCTGTTTGGAACCAGACACGTGTCAGACTGCACACAAAACCAGCAGCATCCTAAAGCGACATGCTTATGTCAGTCATTAATTTGATGCTGGAGACTGAATGGATATTTCTAAGTGTCCAACTCAGAACTTACACTTCAGTCTTTATTATAAGATAAAAAAGGTTACATAATAGCATACATATTTCATACCAAGTAAATACACCTGCTCTTTGTTGAAGCAATTATTAAATTGTAATTTACATATCACAAACCCTCTTGCTTCCTGGTAACTGCAAAAGATGCAAGATCGGCATATTCGGTTCATTACAGGATAGCTGCATTTTAATGCTTAAGTGTTTTTTTGAACAACATCTGATTTTTAGGCCTGGCTAAAGGTAATGATTCACTGAAATCAATCCCGGAAAAAAATAGTCCTCTTCACTTCCCAAGGACAACACTACATAGTGCTGGAGCAAAGGCAGTGTGGTGTGGGGGACTGAGTTACATTTTGTCTGAGTGCTGAGTTGCTGCCCTGCGGGCAAGAGGATCTCTCTTGCACAATCAGTGCTGGGATATTTCACCACGGTTCACTTCAGTGTTGCAATTGTAGATGAAGTACGTCACACATGCCAGTATCAATTCAGAGGGCACTGTGATAGGGCCTTTTGAATGACAGCCTCTCCTGTCCACCTTGGAGGGCAGTGACAGAGCTTCTTTTTTGCAGGCTCTCTCTGGGAACCAGTCAATCATTCCAGCCACTGATACCATGTCCCTGTCTTCCAGTCATGTTGGTAGCTTCATGCTTTGTTCCAAATCACTGCAAGAGTCATATTTCGTTAATAGTAATAAAGCAGAACAAAATGGGAGCTTCTAAGAGAAGATTAGGCCACAGGAAAAAAAACAAACTGAATAAACCAGATCTAATACATAAAGGATAAATGATAAATATGCACTCAGTTCTCTCTGTGCAGTAACTCAGTGGAATGGATTTATTGCACAGCAGGCTTGCTATTTGTTTTCCCTCTCTTCCCAGCATGGGGGATTTTAAGTTAAACAGTCTTATTCATACCCGAATTGACTCGTGTATCCCAAATTGGCTGCTTGCCAAGGTTGTTGGCATTTCAGGTTGATAACATCTTAATCTAGAGTCATTAGAGTAACTAGGAGGTAGCCTGAATGTAGGAGCAGACCCCTTCCTGGAGAGTTGCCTTTGAGATTTTAATGTGCAAGGGCATCCATATTAATTGAAAGCTTACCTGAAATGGCAGGTGCCAGTGCTAACTTTGGATAATATGGATGCAAGTGCTAACTTTATTTACATGAGCCATGAAAAATGTACAGGAGTGTTTGGTGTTTTCTCTCAGCCTCAGAGCAACATTCAACCCAGCAAGTGTCAGTTTGGGGCTCATTTACCAAGGATGTTCATGATATTGTACATAGATTTCCTGAAAATTTATCTCATTTTCTAGAGAGCAATGAGAGTAAGAAGTACAGATAATGAATATAAATGTAGATGAGTCAAGATATCACAAGAAGTCCTGTCAAATGAGAGTAGAAGAAATCATCTGTTTGATACAGTAAGAAAGGTCCAAGAACAAAGGCTCTCCTTTCCAGTTTCTTAACCTGGAGATCATGTATTTTTTGGCTTAGAAACACACTTGTATGTATGTTTATTTAATATTTTGTTAAATATAATTTCAATATGGAATAGGAAAATGTTGTGAGCTAATCCATGACCTCAGTGAACTTGTTCCAACAGATATGAGGAGGCTGTTAATGTTTATACAGAGTGACGTGATTTTCCATACTCAGCCCCGTCTCTCTAGCCTCACATGGATATACAGGCCAACACTAATTATTCAACACCCTTTGCTTTTGGTTTCAAGCCAAGATGGAGTATTTTGAAGAATCCTACATCCTCTTAACAAAACCTCTTGTAATTTCAAACCTTAGTGGTCTGAGGGGAGATAGGTGGTAAACTGTCACACTGCAGACAGAGCAGAGGACGTATGGACAGCAAAAGGCAGATGTGAGATTGATGTCACATAACCCTACTCTCTGATTTCTGTCTGAAATAGGAAGTTTCCTACCATGTCAGCAAGGAGTGCATAACATTGTTTCCCCCAGTGACAGGCAACTGTGTTATGAACTGGCCAGAATAAAGACAGCTCAAAAGCAGAAAAAAAAATACAGGAAGCACAAATATTATTTGCAAGAAGAAGGAAGAGGTAACCACCCAGACAACCAGGGTCTGTGTTTGGTTTTGTTTCAGCTTCATAAGACTTATGCTATCTCCATTTGCATCAGGTCTTTGTGTCCTTCCAGTTTGCCATTTCGGGCTGAGGCTTTGTTCCAGAAGAAAGCGGGTCAGACAGAGAAAAATCCTAAACTGTATAAAATCAAGCACAAGTGTCTTTATTTCTGATGAAGCATTAACCAAATAATACTTCTAAGGGAGCACAGAAGGCCAAACTGCTTCTTGCTTGTAGATTGGTTATGTACTAAAGAAAGAGCAACAGAAATAATGGAATTGCTGTAGAGACGGAAACAATAAGGTGGTTATTTGCCTTCCAGAAATATGGGCATGAAAGAGAGAGGAAAGACATGAGAGAGTCACATACAATGCAATGAATGCCTTATAAGCAGCCTTTCTCCCCATCCCCACTGCCTGACCTCCAGCTGTACCGCCACAGATCTCTTCACTGCCCCTGGACAAAATGCTGGACAGAGGCCAAGGTGGACACATTTCTTGTTTTATTACAGAGGATAAATGCCAGCTTAAGTCCTTGGCAAGCCAAGAGAAAAACAGCTGCCTGTAGAAAGATGAGACAAAAGGAGATTGTCTGGGCCATGAGTTCTGCCTTGTACCCATAGGCAATAGGCCACAGGGCAGTGAAGTGTGGCAGTGGGGTGGGATTCCCATGAGGCACCCAGAGGGCTGCTCTTAGCAGCCTTTCTTTGCACATTCAGCATAAAGGACACGGCAGAAAAGAGGGAAGCCAGAGAGCAGACCTCTTCCCCTGGCTTCTGCAGAGACCCTGCTGCAGCCCCCACAGCTGCCCATCCCAGAGGAGCAGCTCACAGCCCAGGAGCCCTGGAGGCCTCTTGACAGTGCCCACGCTGGGCAGATGATGAGTGCTGGCTAATATTTCCACCACTGCTAGCTGTAGTCCACTAAAACCCTGATGAGCCTGTGACCCAAACCCTCGCATAACCCAAAGAGCTGCTCCCAAACAGCCTAGGCAGCCTCCTGTCCCTTTCTTTCACTTATTGCCAATGGCAGGGCATTGACCCACAACAGAGTTAAACCCTCCTGCTTGGAAAACCTGGTGACTTCCTGGGCTTTGCTGATCTGCACCACCAGCAGAAGGCTTCATATATCTATAGGTATAAACACAGTATAAAAACACAGTTTAAAACAGTGTTTAAATGTAGGTTTAAACCACTTCTTTTTCCCATGTCCTTGCTTGTCTTCCAGGGCTCTTAACTACTCCACAGCTTCCTCCCATTGTTTCTGCCAGTGTTCTCTCACAGCATCTTGACCTAGTTTTTTACAGATGCTCTTTACACCTCACAGTAATTAACTCAACACTGGCAAGCACTGCCAAGTGCCAACATCAGATATTCCAGGCAGCAGTGACTGGGATTCATGCCCTTATCTTTCCACAATCTCCCTAGATTCTGGACCCAGAAACACATGTATTCTTGGCCAGCAGGACAAGAAGGATAGTTTTTAAAAAGCAGCTGCTAGAGGAAAGAATAGTAGTTGATTGAAACAACAGTGAAAAATGAATCTTGAAAACATCCCAGAAATTCACCATCTGGGATAAAATGATAAAATAAGATTTTGAGGCCTGATATGAGATCATCAAGTCAACTAAAGAGATGATTTTGCCACACCTCTACAGGAGTTCTCAGGGCCCAGATCACAGAAACAGCCCTTCTTCACCAGGCCACAATTCACATGAGATGTGACAGAAGATGGTTACAGATGGTTTTTCCTTTGGCTCACGCTTTATATCCAGGTAGCTTAATATTTTTCCTTATTGGTAGTCCCAAAATGTTTCTGTGTGAAGCACAAAAGGATTTTCTCTTTTGGCTCTAAAATCAGCTGAAGTTCATTAGAACAAAACTCTGGTTGAGAAACAAATATGAAAAGATTATACTAATAGTGGGGATTTATGATTTTATTAATGTGATATACTCCTCTGAATTGACCTGTTGATTAGAAATGGGGGAATTTTTCCTTTATTATGAGATGACATAAAGCAGATATACCTGGCTCTTTTCTCCTGCCTTCTTTTTATATATAATTAGATTTGGTCCACATGATATGTCTTTCTGATGCAGGAAGCAGGAACTGAAAACACATTTCCCTTTTTATTACATCAGAGGATATTTTTCAGTTCAAGACAGTTTCATGGCATTGTGCCAGCCTTCCCCTACAAGAATAGATGAATGATCAGTACAATAAAATTGTCAGACCCAGCTGGTCTCTCTTGTCTTTTCATTTTATTACTCTTAGATGCAATATAGATAAATTAATAAACCATCTTCCATGCATATGCATTGTGTACATGCGTGTGCAAAATCCTCTCCCAAGCCACCACCAGGGGAGAAAAGTAGGATCAGAGAAGGCATAAATGACAATGGCATCTAAATTACTAAAATCTAAAGGATGAAAACAACAGCATCAATTCCATCATGGAGAACAAGACTAAGTTAGTGGCATGAAAAAAACCACTTTTGTTTCTGTAATTCATAATGAGACAGTGGCTGGAAAGTGGGAATTTGTTTCATGCCCATAAGCTGTGCTGGGAGATATAGTCTGTTACTTTTACTGTGAAACTGTGGGAGAAATTTTGTTTTTAATCACTTAACTGACATACTGAAGGTTGTTTTCTTGGTAGTAGAGCAATTCTGGCAGCCAGCTCTAATCTGTACAAGAAGGTTAGCATGTATAGACAGCAAGCAAATGATGGTTAGTCGGAAGATGGAAAACAGTATGTATACACCTATATATCTCTTCAGAAAATTTGCTTATTTTTCTCTTACAGGCCCTCTTCTTGTGTATGGGTGAGCATCAGCAGGGAGGGGGGATTTGGAGGAGAGATGAAAGGTGCTGCTGAGCAGACAGGGGAGAATGGAGTGGCCTTGAGGACCAGGAGAGGGAAAAGTTGGAGATACAGTGAGAAAACATACAGAAAGAAAGGCATAGGAAATGCCATGGATTGTGCACATGCTGGAAAAGTGGAATTTTGCAATGAGAAAATTCCACCAGAGAGACTGAATCAAGAGTAAAATCAAATTCTGAGATGGAAAGCTTTTAAAAAGAATTTTAAAAAGCCCAATTAAAAAAAAAAATATGTGAAAAGGACAATATGAAATAAAACCAGCAAATAAAGACTTTGAAAATTAGAACTTCTATAGGAACAATGTGGAAGGGAAAGATAGAGACAACCTAAATGGTGTTTTAAACATGAAATAAGAACATTTCATCATGATGATCGTCTCTACATGTGCCCCTCCCCTCCTCAGCTCATCTTGTGTCAGACTGTGATACAGTCTGACATAGAAAAAGCTGTGATTTAGTGAGCAGAAAAAAGATAGAAATCTTAAATGTAGCAAGGGGAAAACTGCAGGAATTTCATTTTAGATATGTGTAATAGGAGAGGGAAGGAAATTACCAGCTCTGCTGGCATAGCAGGTATCAGTACAATGCCTAACAGAGATTCCCTGCAGACTCCTTAAGGAAATCAAACTTGGCTTTTTTAAAGTTTGGAAAGGAAAGTTTATGCTGAAATAGTAATTTCTATATATGATCAAAATAGTTTGTTGTTTTATTACACAGATGTCCGGATACCATGTTCTTCTTTGTTGCTAAGGATTTCTAATTCATGTGAATGCTCTGGTACAGCTGAACAGTACTGTCTAATCTTCTATCCTGAATATCTAGGTTTTAAGCAGAGGAACATATTTTTAAGTATTTCACATCTACAGGCAGAGGAAATGTAATTAAAACCAAAAATATATTGGCAAAATATTTTAACATATTTATGGTTTCACTTCTTTTTTCTTTTTTTCTCCTTTCTTCCTTTTTCTTTTCCCCTTCTTCCTTTTTCTTTTTTTTTCCTTTCTTTTTTTCCTATTTTTCCCTTTTTCATTTTTAAAAAATAAGTCTTGTACAAACATTTTGAATACATACATTCAATTGAAGTACCTATATCTGTATAAAGTAGATTTCATTACCAAATAGCATATTTGGGGGTATGACAGTTCAAAACCCAAATATGTGGTTCAATCAAAAATCTAGACCTGAGGCTGAAAACATGGACAAGACAGATCAAAAGACACATATGTGAGGAAATTAGGAGGAGTCAGCATCTGAACTCTTACAGGAAAGGTCCCTCTGACTTTCACAAAGGGGTCACAGAGAAATAATTTCCAACCTGATAGCTTCCATGTGGGAACATATCATTGTTACCTAAAAGCTGGGAAAATCATGACGCTGAGAGGTCAACATGATTCCTTCAAGGACAGTTAATGAGTCAGAAGTAGACCAACAAGAGTGGTGTTGTTCAGATTTCCAGGCCAGGGTCACAACTACTGGGTGCCCGGCCTTGCTTGCCAGTACCAGATGAGGAACATTTCTAATTATTTACCAGTTGTGGAATTTCTATTTGTACTTCTGATAAAAGCCTCTGAAGACTGGGAGTCAGGCTCAGACATCTCAGTACTAAAGGGGAGTGAAATATTAGTCAATTAAAGACCTGTTTACGCTGGGGCAAGAGTATGAAAATTCAGAAGCAGCTTGTGCATTTGGGCAGCTTTATGGCAAAACTGTGGAGCTGTGAGAGTAACAGGCTTTCCATAGAGGTGGTAATTGTGCTGAAGGGTTAGGGAGATAGTTGGGAATTTAGATACTAAAAGCAGGACTTGAACAATGTTTAGGTCCTTTGTAAAATTCATCCCTTGCATCTCCATCTATGCTTCTCATTCTCTATAATTAACTTGTATGTTGATCTCTTCTGATTTGAATAACAAGCTAACAGCAGAAGCTCTAGTCCAGCTCCTAGAATTCTTGCCTATCTGGATCCAGAAACCTTGTCAAAAAAGGAATTGGTTGAATTGGTACCTATACACACTGCAGTGCTCTAATTACAAAAACTTTTCCCCCTGCACAGGTTGTTCAGTTGCTGAGATGGTGGCTTGGCAATTTGAATTGCATTTGTGCACAAAGTGCAGCCAATGGTCCATTACAAAATGTTATTTCTATCACTTAAATGTAGCAATTTCCCTTGTCACTTCTAATCTAACACACTGTTGTTGTTTTTAAATTGACAGAAATGGAAATTAGCAAGTACTCAAGAGTCACTGATTTTATGGCACTGCTAACTGAGGCACCACATACCCACCCCATCATGCAAGAAATATGCTTGCTACACTAATAAGGCTTTGGACACACCTTAGACGGTTGCATTTACTTTTCATGAATCAAGTTTAATGAACTGTGGTTTGTCATGGCATAATGTGCACACAGATTTTGCATTTGTAAAAACATGATCAAAAGGCTCCATTTTGCCTGCCCCTGTAAATTCACAATAGAATGACAATTTGTCATTTCAAACAAACAGTTGAATAGAATTATCTATTAATTAACCTGTCCTGGCACTTCCAATGTAAGGAGAAACTTCTGACATCTTGGTTGGGATGCTGAAGGGTCACAGAGCTGGATTTTACTTGTTTGAAGCCATCTTTGTTTCTGTCACCAGCACATAGTTGTGACATTCAGAAGCAGTTATGGTGCCTTAAATCACAGTCAGTCAAAGAAATGTGATTTTTCTTGTACTTCAGATCCAGAGGTGTAACCCACAAAATTTAGCTTTTGACATTTTTTTTTTCCTAGTAAATGCAGGGCTCTGACTCTGGTGTTTTTTCCATTTGCTTGTCCACATGCCAGCACATCCATGTGGGGCTACGCTGGCTTTTCCTTCAGGTGACAGTTTCACAGTTGCACATGCAAGTCTCTGGTTGGCAAATGCAGCAGGTAGGTCAGGTTTTCCAGGAGATGCGCGGAGGAGCCAGAAAGCAGCCAACTGTGAAATCCCACAGGCTTGTAAATCCAGGTTTGACTGTTTATTTCCAGACATATTGCAGGCTTTTCACATCATGCTCTTATCAGTATTATTGTGGCTTAAACAGGAAGCTGCATACCAATGGAGATGGGAGGAATGTATCTACAAACAAGGGAGGATTACGTGGCAGGGTGAGGGAGTATCCTTGCTGCTGACTGTTGTGGAATATTTTCAGTGAATGACCTTGGATTTTTCTCCCTCTTGGAAACCATGGCAACCAGCATTTGTTCTTGTAAAATAATTTCTTGTCTCGCAGTGAGTGATTATATATCTTCTCCGAACTCTGAGGTAAAATCTCTCCACAAAGAAGAGCAAAAATTGCTAAAGAGCAGTCCTGACTTGATTGTTCTGAATCACTACATCTTAAAATATGTGATGCAACATGGTTATCCACTGACAACTGAACAAACTAAAGAGTAGCCTCTGGATTATTGTCTGATCCTGTTTCTAGGTTAGCATAATTAAGTCTGAAATAAATACAGACATGTTTGGTGAATGCCAGTTTGTTTCCCTAATTTGCAGCTGACATCAATTGGGAAAAAACATTTGAAGATTATACTGAGGCTTTTGTTGAGTATGTTGGGAATCACCACCACAGTAATTTCCTGTTCTTAAATATATTATAAAATTATAAAGGCCATTTGCAAATTACTATTTTTTCAGCTAAACAGTCTGTGTAATTCTACCTGTAGCACCTCATATATCTTGTGCTTCATCCATACAAAACCTCCCATCACCTGGGAATTTGAGGGTAGAGAAATATCTCTCATACATCCATACAACTCAAAATCATCTGCCAAAAAAAACAGAACATGAAACGCAAACCCAAATACAACAAGACATGGAAAATCTACTTAAAAAATAAAGGTGTGATAGCAGCTGGCTTGTCTGTGCGCCATACCATCCCTCACTTGTGAAAAAATGTGCAAAAAAGACATGGAAAATCCTCCACACCTGCTTCAGGATCACCTCTGTGGTGTGTGGAAGTTCATTTCACAAGGAAGCAAGTTGCAGAGACATTCAACAGTGCTCTCCCATCACAACTTTGTAGCTGCTTCCTTTTATCTGGAAACAAGGTGCAGATGCTAAAAATTGCATAATTTAGGCATGGATCCAAAGTAAACAAGTCCTAAGGGGGAGCCAGCTGTTTCTGATTATGAATAATCCCTCTTCTGCAGTAACTTTGAGCCTTCTGGCAGAACTCAAACAAATCTGAGTGAGGACATGGAAACCTGAAGGACACTGATGCTGTTAGAAGCATCTGAGCATTGGAAGCTGGGTGGAAAGCAGATGTCAGTTTTCCTGCTTTCCTTTCTGTTTGAGCTCTGTGAGATGGCTCTATGCATCCCAGCAGGTGGTGAGCCCAGCTTGCTCCTGAGGAGCTTGGAACTCTCCTGGCCCTGCAGGAAGGCCTGCAAGTTCAAGTCTAGAGTCTTCTGCCTGCGGCAAGAGGCGAGATAACACCCTGGGGACATGGATCCCACTGCTATTGCGAGCATTTCATTTCACCTAGCTCTCCTTGCAGGCTATGAGTTTCCCAGGAAATCTAACCCAGAAAGAGGTTTGTATGCCCACTCATTGCCTGCAGTGCCATCATCTCAGCACCCTGCTCTAAGGGCTGCCCTGAGAGCTGACGGACACAGCTACTGAAGAGGCAAGCAGGGCTGTCCCTTGACAGCACAAGGGACCACCCTCCACAGCCGTTTGGTCTCTTCTGACCTTTTCCTTGGGATCTGGGCTCCCTGGAGCTCCTGTCTCTGTTTGCATCCATCACCACTGGCACACCAGCCAGACTACAAAGGTAAGAGTTATGCACTGTAATATCCCCACAGCTTATGTGTACCGTGGTATACCAAAAGGCTAATACCATTTGTTGCTTTCTTATATCAGAGAAAAACCTCCATATGATAGACATAATAATGGCATTATTAGTAACAATTAAATGCCATACTTGAAAACCAGCAACTTAACTCCTATTTCATCACAAGGCTGCCCTCCTGCTGCTGTGCCATTAACAATGACTTTATCTTGCAGCTTTGAATCATCATGCCAGGACATGCAGCTAAGTGAGGACTCCTCATCAGCCAGCTAACATCCTCCAAGCAAAATGCAGCAAAAGCTCATTTTAAGAGAGGCTCTGACAGACTCGGAGTGTAAAATGGGGGCAGATTACAGTGAGACCTCCATGTGCCAATTAAAGGCACTGCTGCCAAAACTGTGGCAGCAGAGGGGCCACAAGGGTGTATGGCCTGCTGCATGAGGAGGCTTGTTGCAGCCTTTGCAAAGGGGAAAGAGCACAAGTGCAGAGCTCTGTGTTGGGAAAAGAGGAGCTCTTTGAGGACTGCTTTAATAGCACCCATGGGTTAGTTCAGGGAGTATTACTGATGTAATATGTGTGCACTGATGGACACACATATTCTTGGGGTGCATGCCATCCCAGCCCTAAAGCCTGGGAGCCCAGAGATGGGTGCTTTTCCCAGGCCAAGCCAAATCACCTTGAAGAGGGTTGCATTGATGCTGCAGCCGGACCTGCAGCAGCCCCTCTTATATGCCCAACCCTCCTGGGCCACAATGCACAGTGCCCACATGACTGTGATGAAAAGGAATGCTTAGCAGACATGTGCATTAGCTCACAGATTAATTCTGCAGCCTTTTCCAGACACTGTATATGAAGTGGGGGTTGAAATCTGAAAGCATTGCATGGGATTAGCCATGCATCTACCATTAAAATCAATCCTCTTCACTGCTTTGCAAATCTCCATTTGCAGTTATCTGCCTCTTGGATACAAGAGAAGATGGGAAGAAGGAGAGAATGAATCCAGAGGCTTTTTATATATATAATGTGACTCCATGTCATTTTAAAAATGATCTTCTTGAACAGTATTCAGATTATTTTAGTTCAGTTTCAGTTCAAAATGCCTTATCAATGAAAATATACTGGTTGGGAAGAAAAAGGTATCTGCTTGTTTTCTATAATACTGATAGGTCCAGGGACAAAACTTACGTCAGGACCTGGACAAACACATTTTTCAGCAGATTAAGTAAAATAAAGTACAGACGGCTGTATTCTATTATTTTTAATTTCTGTGGTTTTTTGTTTTGTTTTGAACCATAGCCTGGGTGAGAAATTGAGTACTTTCCCTGCTGCATGTGTGCCAGAAACATAGTATTTGCATAAATAAACAACCCCCTAAAATTTTCCTGTAATTGCTCAGTTCTGGGCATTGCCATTTTCAGAATTCAGAAAATTGCAGGCATGGCATGGTAATAAGCTGGCACCTGTGATGTGTGGGAGGGTGGTCACAAGTGCTGTGTGTTGGGAGAGAAAGAAGTGATAGTAAAAACAGTAAAAAAAATTGAGAAAAAAAAAGAGGAGTGAAATCCATGAAACAGGTAGCTAAATATTTCTGTGGATGCTCTTATTTTTTCCCAGAAGAATGTTTATCCTGTCTGTCATATAGAAGGTGAGACAACTGTTGGTGTTAAGAAATGACACCAAAACAAAAAATAAAATACAAAGCAATTGCTGATCACAAAGCAATCATAAAAAAATCATAAAGCAAAAATGTGGTTCCTAACTTCGGTTCATAGCTGCCTCACACTTGTTTCTCATGGAGGTGCAAGTGAGTGAACAGGGTAACTGACTTGTCCTGTATCCCTCATTTTAAGCACTTGTAAGGAAGTCCAGAAGTAAACATTTCTAGGAAGAAAATGAGATCTGAAAGTGCTTTGAGAGATGAGAGCCAGACAGTGTTAGAGGAGGGGCATGTTGGGGAAGGGCAGCTGATGCTAGCACATTTCCACAGGCTAGAACAGCAAGGAAGATGAATGGGAACAGTTGGCCATTGCAGTCTGGAAAATGGCTCAGCAGTGGAGTTCAGGGGAAGAGGGAGTCTGAGTACTCAGACTGCTGGACAGGCACTGCAATTTCTCATCCTTATCATGGTAGTAAGTGCCACCATTCCACTCTTCACTTGATCATTTATTCTTACCAGTTCAGTGGAAACTGAACGTTTCCCTTTTGGATCAGTTAAATTTAGCATTCCAAACAATCAAAATGTTTGATTTTGCAGCCTGTGTAACAAAAGTAGAGGAAACAGCACAAAGCTCAAAGGTGAGCAGAACAGCAGAGTGGGAAGGTCTTGCTCCTTTCTAACAATGGAGGACAAGAGACTCATGTTCTAAACATCTTTGTCTACTTTCCTGGTTTTGAGGAAGAGCTCTTGCAGGGGTGTTCTCCACTATAAATCCACTCACTTTGTGTGGCACCTTTAATTACACATCAAGCAGCAGCATGTACATGGTTTGGACACTAGTCACAGAGAGAGAGCACAAGGATCCATGTCCCAGATCTACCAATATCTTAGTATATCTTAGTATATCTTTTGCCACAGAATTTCCATAGTAATATCCTGGATCAGAAGAAGACACTGAACTTTGATCTCAAATTCCCTACATAAGTGCAGACCCTGGGAATAAAATATGTTTCATTGGTGATCTGCCTGTTGCCCACCATCCTCCATCTGAGTTCCTTAGGCAAACAGTATTGCCATGTGCAAAAATACATTATTCAATGAAGAAACCATTTTCTCAAATCCCACAGCTCAGGGGAATAGCTTTCACAGCAGAGTTCTCTTAACAGCTATAGCTGCAGACAGTGGAGAAGGCTGTGAAACTAAAATGGAGGATAAGATACGCTGTGTTTCTAAGCAGTCTAAAAGTAGCCATGTAATAAGAAAGCACCAAAATACAGAATGACAGTGGGTATCAAAACCACAGAGCAGTGTGCATGCTGGGGAAGAGACAGACAGCAGAGGCGCCCTGGTAAGAGCTGCCTGCAAAACCAGAAAGTGGGTAGGGAGGCAGTTTCATTTGCACACTGTTACTAACTACTTGTGACCAGCAGAGCTTCAAGATGCACAAATGCCTGGAATAATTAGGTCAGTCATGTCTAGATGCAGAGACAGCTAGATCAGACTTGGCTGTGCTTTAGCTTTCCTCAGGAAACCGTAGCTGTCACAACACCAGAGTTCATGAGATGGGTATAAAAAAATCTGCATCTGAGGGGTTATAAAAACTACCCTATTGTCAATAAACTGAGTGGGCTACAGGAGCTGCCTATACCTCAGCCTCCTCTTGCTCCCTGCAGATTGCTTGCATAAGCAGGTCTTCGACTTCAGAGGCTAGTGAGAGTAAACAGGGGAGATCAAACATACTCCATACTTACCCTGTTTAAACATAAACTGAATTGTCTATGAGGCAGGACACTAAGTCCATGCAACACAGTGTGTGTTCAAACCCAAGGATTTCTGTGGGTAGGGAAGGACTGTGGGATTACAGCCTGAATGCTAAAAAGCTTCATCATTTTCACAATGTCAAAACATCATTTTATGCCCCAGGAGGATTCCTTGATAAAAGTAATTAACATTATTCTGCCTGGTATGTGAGGCAGTAGGTGTGTCAGGCCGGGGGTCCCACAGGCTCCTGCAGGCACAGGGAAGGGAAGGGGTGCTGCTGGCAGCAGAGCTACTCCAGCAAGAAGGCAGCCAGGACACGTTCCCTGCCTCACTGCCTGGGGGTCTGCAGTCACACCTGAATCGCTGCAGTAGCTCAGCCTTGGCTCACTTCTTCAGCATCAGTGAAAAACATGCTGCTAGTGGAAGGTGATGATAGAGTGTTTCCTGTAGAGATTTCAAAACCTAACAGTGGCAATTTGTGTTACAGCCACATCACCAGGTCTCACACAGACCTGTCAGTGTCCTCACACCAGAAAAATCAAGCAGTAACATGTTTTTGTTGCACTGCTCTCTTTTTGTTTTCTCAGCATAACAAAGCAGCCCTGCTAACGAGAGCAGGGGAAATTTATCTGATTTGGTTTTGTTTTGATTAGAATATTTGCAGGTTCTTGTCACAGCAAAGAGGTGTAAGCCCCATGCCCAGGATAAATAAGTTCTAGAAACTAGATCCATTCTTTTTTTTTTTAATAGAATATCCACTGAAGCAATTCTGCTTCCTTCTTTGATGTGTGTTAGAGGCCATATAATTTATTTTTCATTTGATTTAAACTGAAATGCAGAAAGACCTGATAGGTAGCAGTAGCAAAAGAACACAGTACAACTGGAATTTAGATGACATTTCACAAGAAAAAAAAGAACCTTTTTTCCACATAGGTATTTACAGTTTTTTGTACCTACACATAGGATTGATTCTAGTCTTTGATACAAGTGATTCTGAAGAAATCTTAGTGGTACAGAATTGTGTTGACTTATCTAAAATTTTTAGATTTTGCCTTCCATTTGTGGACTTCAACATTGTCAACATTCTCTACAGATGTCTGTAATTTCTTTCTTGCCTATCACAATTATATCATTAAAGAGCTTGGAGACAAATACAGGAGGTTATGCCACAAATGGAAATAGATTGATGAAAAGGCATACAATATCACTTGCAAAAAACAGTTAGTGAAACAATATTAGTGGATTACCTAAGGTACACACCAATATCCTTTATTCAATCACTCTGTATCTAGTAATATAGGAAGGAAAGTATTGTATGCTTACTGTAGTCTCCATAGGCTTTGTAATATAATAAGACCATACAGCAGTTTTCAACTCCGGTAGCAAAAATGCTACCCTGCCAAGGGCATTACATCATACATTGACACTGGTTAGCCAGCAAAAATAGTACCTTATGACAGAGTTGGGGCAAAAATTAGACTTTTATATCATAATTTACAAGATAATTCCACCACCTCAGGGAACAAAGCATGACAGTAATTGACAGAAATATACCACATTTATGGGCAATAACTGCAGGAGAGCTTCAGAGAGCATCCTGCCAGGAATCACACAACAAAACAGGCTGGACAGGCAAACTGGGACAACAAACAAGAAACATTGCTAAGTGCTGAAAATTAGGAACAGTAATTCCAGGATTCACCTTTCACTCTCATCTAGAGGTGGCACTTGCTATTTGCTTATGTATCCCCTGGCCCACTATTGGTTCAGGAAAAGCCTCTCTTCCTTTCTTCTTATGATAATTAGCTGTTTCTATGGATAAACCCATGGGTCTCAAAGGCTCCTTACAAACCTTGCTGTCTGGTGTTGAAGATACACTACCTGCATGCTTTAGTAATTCAGGGTTTTGTTTTCTCTTTTTGCGTTCCTGTGCTGATGCTTTGACCACCATGCACCCATAACAACTTTTCTGTGAAAATGCCTTTTTTTTTGTTATGGGCCTGGGTGAGCAGGCCTGGGAGCCATCCAAATGCTGTGTCCTTTGGTGCTCTCTTTGGTCTTGAGAATCACTAAGTCCTTGAGTACTCCGGAGTGAGTGGTGGACAGACAGGCTGGGAAAGTTGGGAGAGAGAGCGTGACAGGAGGCTGGAACAGTGCAGGATCAATTCAACAGCTGCTTGGCTTGAGAAGCAATGGTTTATCTGTCCAGTTTAGTCTTGCTTTACATTAGCTAACTGCACATTAAAGCTTTGGGAACAGTTCTCTGCCCATCTGCACTCGCCAGGGGTTAAACACAGCACCAGTTGCCCTGAAGAGCTGAATCACCTGTGCTTTGTTTGCAAGCTGTACCCACCCTGGGGATTCTCCTGCGGTCTTTCTCCTTTCATGAAGTCTGATCCTCTATTTAAATCTCTCCAACTAATTAACTGCACACCTGTTCCTGAAAAAGGGACCTCTGAGAGCTCTCACAACAACTGGAGATGTGCTCTGCCAAGTTGGGGGGTGTTGCCAGGATTGCATCACTTAAAGATTTCCAGGCATTTGAGCCTAATGGGACTGACAGAAGTGATAGAGGCCAGGAAAAACATCATGGGAACACTATACACCACTTGGCCTTGATTCACTCTGCTGTGAGAACCCAAGTACAAGTCAAGTTCACAATGTGATCCTAGGAGCACGATGGAGTTACAGTGACCTATCTTAAGTGTTTTGGAAAACTGCTCTAGAGTCTCCATGTCATTTGCAGCGTCTTTCTTCAGTAGAGTCCCTTGTAAAGGGCAGTATCTCTGAGCCTGCTCATAGATAGGCATCCAAGAAGCAGTATCTTGACTTCAAACAAAAATTTCATTCATGTGTTTGAAGGTAGGACAGGACTCTCAAATAGTGCCTATCTCTTTGGTCTAATAGCAATTAGCACATAAACCAAGTCTTGGCTCTTACATGAGTGCTTTGCTTCTTAAAAAGAATTGCTATGAGAAAAGTAAGGAATTTATCTGTTTGATTATTTTGAGCTTACAGGAAAAGAATAAATATTGAGAGCTAATTCTTCATAAAAGATGGTAGTACTTCAGAATTTGTCTGTGAAAGATATCCTGTAAATCTTTTTTACTTACACTGCAGTACCAAAACATCTGCATGTGAAATGTCCAAAGTTCAAATCCACAAAATTTTGATTTTTTTTTTCTAATCTATTTATTTGGTCCATATCAGTACATATTAGAACTCTCTTGTAGGGAAATATAAAACAACTAAAGGAGCACACATGATCTCCACAGGAAGCTGTTCAGAGAAGCACACACACCTAAAGGTTTCATCTTGTCAGTGTGTATAAACACCGAAAGGCAGCAAAGCATCTGAACACAGGCTGGGGCAGCCAGCTCCAGGTAGCCCTGAACAGGGGTTGGACCAGAAGACCTCTAGAGGTCCCTTCCAGCCTCAGCCCTTCGGTGACTCTATGATAAGTGGTATTGCTTTCAACAGAATTAATCCTGTTACTTGTAAGGACAACAGTGCTTATTAGTCAGCAGCGCAGCGCACCTCAGTCTGTGTCCTCACCTAGAGAGTACCATGATAGACCAGCTCTTGGGAAGTCACAGGTTTTACACCTATTACATAAGCACAGGATGTGGTCCAGGAATTTTTCATGTATTATCAAACAATGCTATAAAGGATGGGTGTGAAATCAAAGCAGAAAATGGGTATATATCTCCTCAGTGCCAAACATACTATGTAACCTACCTTCTATTCATACATACACCGCACAGACTGGCAGGTCAGAATGAGAGCCTTCCTTCATCACCACTTTTACCTTAAATTTCATGTTTAACAGGAGTCCAGTGCTGCTTCCTTTGAAATCAATGTTCAAATTATCATTAAGCTTGATGAAAACAGGACTGGTCTATCTGTCTGAATTTGAAAAGCAAATCTAACACTAAACAGATAAAATTAAGTCAGAACATTTGCAAATCTTTTCCACACTCAGCATGTTGTTATGAATGTCTGTGGACATAACTGGAGAGAATGTTAATACAGCTGGCTGTTAGTTCAGAATAATAATTATCTGTTCTTAGATTAGCGCAAAAGGAAATATATTATTATTTGCAATGCAAAAACTTGAGGCTTATGATAATGCTGTGTTTTGTTGAATTTTATTTCTTCACAATTGTCTTGGTACATGTTAATAATTTTTCTGAGGAATGTTAGTCCTATTACACTTTATTTCCCTTCTCACCTCACCTCATCAGAAGGGAAGGATTTCAACAGATGGAGATGCATCAGCAGATCAGTTTTTCTAAAGGCAAAATCACTAGATCCTTACTCCAAAAACTGGGGTTTTAACAACGATGTTGAGCTGCAGAAACAAAGTAAAAGACAGTCTGATTGACTGGGAAACAGCTAAGGAATGTTGCACAGCTGTGCCAAACTTCATCTGGGTTAGTGTGAATGAAAGTCTGGGGTGTAACTTGCTCTGACGAGAGATGAGGCACTGTGTATCTGTGAGGCTATTACATTACCAGCATTGCTCAGCAGGGTTCAGCAGAACTGTACTCCAAGAGTAAATCCAATGATTTCAGATCATACATCTTTACCCTGGAATGGTACTGCTTGAAGTTTTATTGAAAATGGAATTTTTAAGCTCACTGACATAGGATTCCTTTTTGCTTACAACACTGCTGGAATAAGTGCCAAGGTTAATTTTCATAATCAACTATTAAAAACCATGGGTTCTTTATTTCTTTCTTTCTCCTGCTTAAGAATTGATTTTTTTTTTTTTTTCTGAAGGCAATGCTTTCATTAGAGACAAAGTGCAAGACTCCACACAGAGTAGCTAGGCAGAACTGTAGGGAGTGCATCAAGCAAGAACTCACTGCAAATGACATAGCAGAGCATTTTGAACGTAGGATTTAATAGAAGCACGCAACAAAAACACAGCTGTATTACCCTACAAAGGACAAAATCCCTTTGGAGCGGCATTTCCCTTAAATTAATAACAACAACCACAATAATAACAAACAAACAAAAACACCAACCACCAAACCTAAACGTATTACTGTTTTGTATCTGATCAACAAAACAAAAGATTCCAAGAGCAATCTGTGTTTAAGATGACCATGGCTTAATTGCAGTGTATGAGATAAATTCCCAAGAAAGGAAGTAGCCTAGGAGACAAAGCTGTAAATAAAGATACATGTTGGGCAATCACTTTCATTTGGTTTTATTCAGACTTTTACACCACCACTTGTATGACAATATTACAGCCAGAAGTTAATCCAATTCTTACCGAAATACTGCATAACCTGCACTGCCTCTTTGCTCTTTTACTGGTCTATATCTTAAAATGACAGCTGTACAACCTTCCCACCCATGTCCCTGCTTCTAATCATAGAACACTGTGCTCCAGACCCCTCCTTGTTAGATTGTCATTATGAGAACAAAGAGAGCATCATGCACATCAGAGAGACAGGGGCTTCTCAAGTAGCACACACGGAGATACTCCCTACTGCCTTTTCTTTTTTTAACTTCTAGCTTGAGGAACACAGTGTATCACAGTAAAACCTTGCCTCATAGAAAATGTTTTCCAAACTGTGCAGCATGGTCATGCTCTCATATGTTTACTGAACTTCACTTCTTTCATGGCTGTGGTTCTCTGTCTGTTTAAGAGGGGAGAAGGAGCTGCATGGAAAAAATGCAGAAAAATTTTTCTAGGCCTTCCTATGAATTTTCTGTCTATTTTGAAGACTTAACTAGTCACAGTACAAACAGTGTTTTTTTGGTAAGGGCAAGGATATAGTTACTCTTTGCACAGACAGCCGTAGGTAAGATGTAATGCCTAAAGTATCACTTCAGGATCAGCAACAGAGAAGTACATCAGTTTCCTTGTCCTACTTAGATTGCCTGGATGTGTCACAAAGAAAAACACATTCACCAGAATTAGCCTACTTTGTTAATTGGACTGAAACCACCTACAAAGACAAAACATTTAAAGTTATCATCTTTTCCCTGTCAGGTGTCCATCATGAAAGCACAGGTGAGAGAAAGCTAAGCGCCAGTCACTTGGGAGTTTGGTATCCTGACTAGGAACATGTTCCTACACAAGGGCAACATCATGCAAAAAAACCCCAAGCAACTCTTGAAAACATGTATTAACACATCAGTTCCAGGTAAAGGCTGCTGGTTTGCTGACTCCTATTTCCCATGATGCGTCCTGAAGCAGCTGGGGTACAGCTTCCCAAAGTGAGAAGCTCTAGAGAAACAATCATGCCTTTGCTGTTGCCCATCACTAAGCCAGAAATGCCAATATTACTTGGGCACCAGTAGTGAAGTTCTGTATCCACTGAAACTTGTCAGAAACAGCAAATTTGCTCAGCTTTTACACAGATCAAACTTTTGAAAGAAATCACAGAAAATGTTCCTCCACATAATAGGTTGCATATAAATTTAATAGAGAAAAATCCACTAAAAATCAAAAATTTAACTTGGCAATACTAGTCTTTTTAGATACTTCCTAATATATCTCATCTGATAGTCTTTTTTTACCCCCCACTCAGGCACACTCATCTTTTTCTATTCCAAGCAAATAATACAGTTAACCATGGTAATGGTACAGTCTATAAAAAACATCTGATTTTGCTCACTGTAGCTCAAGACAGGTGTAACAGTAACAGGAGAACAAAATTAACAACAGAGCACTGGGGTGTTAATCAAAGTTTCTTTCAAAGCAGAAAGTCAATAGCTCAAGAATCAAGGGGAGAAGATACAAGGTTTTGGCTCAAAGAAGTCACTGCAGTAGTTCTTTCTAGGCAGGATACCATCCATGATGAAAAAGAGGGATCTACACAAAGGTAAAATATGAATGACAAGTCCAGGGAAAATGCCTTCTTTATTTGGCCTTTATAATAGTGGAACAGAGCAAATGTAAAGGTAAAGCATTTCATATTAATATTAAGAAATAGTTTCATGCAGGTAAATCCATATGGAATCTATTATCAATAGGCTTTGAGGATTATGGAAGGACTGGATAACAGATAGTGGGAGCATAGCATCCTGCTACAAAAAGCTGTCAAAGACTAATTAATATAAAAAAAAAAATCATTGTGCCATTGCCATGAGAATGCTAAAAATAATAAAAGGATTCTTTTTTTTTTTTTTTTTTGTGCTGAGTTGTTAGTGACAGCCTTTCTTACATGTTCTTCTAATATATCCAATACTAGCTTCTGTTAATAGACAGAGGCAGGACAGATCCCACTCTGGATACCTGTGGCTAGTTTAGCAGTTTTTACTCATGTTTTTGCCTTCTTTTTTTTTGGTAGGGAGAGTGACTCAAGCAGAAAAGGAGGTGGCAAAAGTTGAGGAACATTTCTTCAACTCTAACAGCAAAATTCATGTTGATTGCTTAACATAGTCCACTCATAAAAGAGATGTCATTTGGTGGCAGTCAGCTCTATTATGGTTCTTCCTAAAAATAAAGTACATTTTTTGTAGTGGTGGGTGTCTCAATATGCAGACAGTGACAAGCAGCATCTCCTTTATCTTTGCATTTTTCTCTTGATGTCTTGATAACACACCCATGTCAAATATTTAAAAGAAAGTCATCTTTTCCCAATCAAGGTATTTATTCCTCCAGAAATGCTAATGGAGACTCAGTACCAGAATAAGAAAGAAACACAAAGAGGGCAGCAGCTCTGTACTTTCATCTGCTATAGCAAGCAGCTGTCAGTGTTAATATAAAAATTATCCAGCAGGCATCCAAATTTATGCTAAGTAAACATTTCTTGAATCTATTACATACAGCAGAAACCTAGTTTTTCTCTGGCCATTGTTCTGAGTAACGATTTCCCAGTCTTTCTTTCCTATGGTACATACACCAAGCCAGTCACCTTGTTGTGGAAGGCCATGAGGTTGGTCGGACAGGTTTTCCACTTTGTAAGTACATACCAACTACTTGCAGACACCTTCTTGCAGTGTCCCTGAAATGCTGCCTCATCACCTTGCCAGAGTCTGAGGTGAGACTTCACAGGTTCTAGTTCCTCAGATTCCCCTTCCCTTCTTGAAGACAGGAGAGACTCTTGCTTTCTCCCAGTCCTCACAGCTCTCTCCTCCACACCCTTTTGGCTGTAAGCAGCCTGTAATGACCCAGGCCAGCATCCCCAGCACTTGTGGGTCCATTGCATAGGGGACATGGATTCTGTAGGTACAGTTTACCTGTATATATTCCCTGACCTGACCATCCTCCACTGGTACTAAATGTACTTTTCCCTGGATTTTCCCTGAGATTACTGACAGCAAGCTCGACAATCAGAAAGGTGAAGAAGACGTTAAGGACTTCTGTGTCCTTTGCCAAAGGGCTCCTTGCCCACTCGAGCAGTGGGGCCAGGTTTTCTCTGGTCTTCCTTTTGCTGCTGTTGTCCTTGTGGAAACCTTCCATGTTGGTGTTCACATGTGTTGCCATACTCACTTCCAGATCAGCTTTGGCCTTCCTGACAATTTCTACAACCACACAGCACCTCTGCAGTCCTCCTGACACCTGACCCTGTTTCCACCTCCATTACACTTCTTTTTTATGTCTATGTCTAGTGTGGAGCTCCTTGCTCATTCTTTTCCCTCTTTGCTTCTCCTTGTTGGCATGGACCATTTTTGAGCTTGGAGGAGATTAACCTTAAACATCCACTAGCTTCCTTCGACTTCTCTGTCGAGGGGCCATATCCCATGGAATTCTTCTAGGCAGGTCTTGGGCAAGTTTTGCTCTC
Source organism: Chloebia gouldiae (assembly GCA_003676055.1). NCBI lineage: Eukaryota > Metazoa > Chordata > Aves > Passeriformes > Passeridae > Chloebia > Chloebia gouldiae. Next base: position 3,624,785 of record QUSF01000011.1, on the reverse strand, counting down.
AAGAAGTTCAAGGTGGTCTTGCTGTTAACCTTATTTCCTCTTCTAAGGGTTCTAATCTCCACCATCTCATGGCTCCTGCAAGCAGGTTTGTCTCTGATCTTCAGGTTCCTGACCAGTTCCTCCTGGTTTGTAAGTATCCAAGCCAAGCACCTCTGCTCCGTGTTTTGTTGATCTGTGTAGAGAAGATCAGTGTTGTTTAATCTTGCATTGAAATGTCTTGAAAATGGTGTTTATTGCTGCAAAACCACAGTAGGTAAAACACTTCCTCTTGGACAGAACAGTCTGTTACTTCACAGACACAGGCTCATGTCAGGCTCTGACTTGGACCATCTTGTGTACTTCTACACAAACCACTGCTGGCAGAATGACATTCAGTCATCCATTTTACTTAGAGATTGCTAAGGAAAGTCTAGGAATCTCAATCTTTTCATGCCAGTTTTGTAATGCTCACAACAGCTACATTTCAGAACCTCTTTGTCATCTGTGTTGCAAACAACTCTAAGATTTATTTGGCTTAACTTTGAAATAGAGACAGTGTAGGGTTCTCCTGAGATTGCATTTCACAAGAAACTCAGAATTTTTATTAAATCCGTTTGACTGCAGACTCGAGAACAATAGATCTCATACCAAAATGGATTACAGATACAGAGCAACTAGAACAATTAAGGCATCCATAATGAATATGGACTGGACTCCAGGACAGAGGCACCTCCACATACAGAGCATGACATCTGATCAGCTGGACACTGACACAGGGGCTAAATCTTAGTTTCACTTTTTTCCACTGACCAAAAATACTACTTAAGGATGAAATTCCTTTAATTCCTTTCTCTTGCATGTCTTCACCATCAGAAAAGAGCTGCAGCTCCCTTAGAGAAAGCCTTATGGGGCACAAAGACAAGGAGCTCAACATGACGCTGTAGGTTATTGAACAATCATACTTAATTCCAGTGGGAATGCAATTTTTTTATTAAACTGAACTGAATAGGTATATAAAAGCTGGATGAAGTTCCAGGAAGGAAATATGGTCTGGATATTCCAGCCATTTAATTCCTTAACTGCTAAAACCCCAGTCTTTCAGACGCTGCCAGTTCCACTACACAGAAAAAAAAAAAAAGAGAATTTTGAGACCTGTGCTAAGAATGAAAATGCCTAAACATGGGGATATGACAAAAGCAAGGCTATTTGAGGTACAATTCCCCCTTGCAGGACCAACAAGGAGGTCTGTACACAACGGTGACTTTCAATGAGTCACAGTCTGATGGTGATGTTCAGCGTATGCTCCAAAGACTTAGCACTAAGCTTGCTTGGCCCCAGGCTGCCATGCTGACCAAAGATGCCAAACTAAATGAGTTAAATCCCAAAGCCACTTCATGGGAAACTGAGAGAAGAGGACAGAGCAGGAGAAATGGTAGGCTGCAAGAAAGCCTAAGGGGAACAAAAGGAGAGAGAAAGATAGAGAAAAAGACACCTGCATATAATGCCTGATTAAACAATTCAGCTGAAGTCATACAAAAATAGAAATCCAAACCCTCTGACCAAACTTGGGCAGAAATGCATAGTGAAAATTCAGGACTACTGCGGCTCCTAACAGAACAAGTTTTTATGGACCTAATTTATTTTCTTAATTAGTTTATGTATACAGGTCTAAGCATAAATATTCAAGAAAGCCAATTTTATACAGGAGAAAACTTAGAGACCTCCCGGAAAGGCTTTAGTTGGCACTAAAGGACAAAACCACTGACACAAACAAAGAACTTTATTTGAATGACTGGCTGTAGCCAGAAGAGAAAACAGCTGATCTACTTCTTTCCAGACTCCAGGTCAATTGGACAGGAAGAAACTTTTTTCAGCCTGAACAGGCTCTTCCAAGATCTGAATGTCAGCTAACTGTATTATGCCAGCTAATTAAGACACAGGCAGAATGAAGATCCTGCTGAACACAGCGGGATTCCATCACAGGATTCAGCAGACTGTACCAAGTCACATGGGGTGAGACTCCAGGGCTGGTGGTGACCCACATCCATGTGCACGCTGCCAGTTCTGGGCAGGGATGTCTGCAGGGATTTTATCTTTTTACAGTCATTAGAGACTAAGAGCCAAAAAAACGAGCAGAAAAAGGTTGTCTTTCCCTTTCTTGTCTGAGATTTCAGATTTCTGTATCATTACAAGATTTAAAACTCTGTAGGTTACAATGGTCAGCTTTGCTGTGATATTCCTTGGTTAAACACCAGCTGGAATTCTGTCACAGAAGGAATATTTCAGCTTGTTTTGACCTGCAGGTAAGAAAAGAAATGCTTTATTTAGTTCTTGTGTTGACACAGTAAGGTGGCTTTGAGTTTCTTGGAAATAAAGTCAAGGCTTCTGTTCTGTATGCTACAAGTTAAAAGCAAGAAGACTGCATCAATTAGAAGTCATGATCATCTGACGTTCTTGATTGAGTTAAGAATTAAATATATTTCACAGGTTGGCTTCTGCATTATGACAACTGTTGCTGCCTTGCAGTGATGAAGATGACCATAATGGGAAGAACTTTTCCTTCTGGACTCAAGGACAAGCAACAGAGAAAAGAGAGAAAATAGTCAGGAATAGCCCAGGACTAATGCAAGCCAAAAAAATTGCAATTAAGGGCCCCTAAATGTGATTTCTGTCCATCCACTCACCTTGGGGACCTCTGCACTTCCCTGCTGATTAGGGTATTGATACTTTTGGCTTTTGCTCTCTGCTAAAGATTCATTTCCCTGGAAACAGGCACTATATTAATGAAAATAAGGAAGCAGGCTCTAAAAACTGATGGTTAAAGAAAACTTAGGTTTCTTCCTAGCTGTTGAACAGCAATTTTCATCCATACCATCCATCTGCCCACAGAGATGTATAATTTTGGATTGAAGTAATCAGCCTGTTGGTACACACAGCTGCCTTCCAGAGGAGGATGTGTTTCAAAATGGCCCTACTTGCTTGGCTTTTATGGACTGGATACCATCCACCAGGGGCTGCTCTTGGTTTGTTCTTCACACAGAGAAGCCCTGCTGGCATCTTCTCAGGTCTGCTGGACAAGGTGAAAGAATATGAACGATTACTTTGTTTCTATTTTCAAAGGAAAACTAAAACCAAAACCAAAAATCCAAAACCTAAAGTTTTGATAAACCAGACCCTGAAGTGTTGAAGCATCAGCAAGAGAGATCATCTCCACCTGCCCTGGAAACTGCTTTTAAGCGGGGCTCTTGTTTTTTGTTCTTTGCTTGAGCTGTGTCACCAGTGAACCTTGCCTGGCCATGGCACCCACTGATTTTCCTTAGCCTGTGGGCAAGTGTCTAAGCATGACCTTGACCATGTCCCCAGCCTGTGACCAAGTCCTGTCATGAGCCTGCCCTGTTGTTACCTGCAGCTCCCAGCTTCCCTGCCCTTTCACCTGATCTTCATTTCCCTTCTTTCAAGGTTCATTCCTGTGCACCAGGAACACTGAGTGTTTCAGAGACTTCAAATTATGACTTACTGTCTGCCTGTAACGTGTTGCAGTTGCATTAATTTACAAAGAGAAAAATCTCAGAGTCTGCAATTCATGGCTGTTAATCAGTAACATCCTTTTGCAGAAGTCCTCATTTTATACAACTTCATTTAAAGTTTTTAAATGTTAATTAATGTTTTTGTAACATACCAAAATCTGGATTATGTTTCTAATGTCCTGAAATGGCATAAATGTGCTCCTTTGCTATGTATGTGCTTAGACTCAGGATCATCCTGTCATAAAACTAAGAAGCTGATGGATTGTCTAAGGAAATATTATTGCAAAGTTTATTTCTCCCATTGAAACCAAAAAAAAAGCAAAGTACTTACATGCCTAAAGGTATTATTTGTTTGTTTGTTTGTTGCTTAAATCAATATTCTTTGGTAATGTTTGCATTTGCCATAATTCAGATATTTCCATTAGGCTTGAGATATACCAGTGCTGTAAAAGGATTCTTGGGAAGTGTTCTCTCCCTTGGTGTTTTAGAGCTTAGAGACAAGATGTGTTTTTTAACCAGAATGATACCCTGGAATGGGCTTCCTACAAGGTGTGGTGGATGCACTGACCCTGTCATTTTTTAAGGAGTATTTGGATGACATCCTTAACAATATGCTTTGGTTTTTGATCAGCCCTGAAATGCTTAGGTAGTTGGGCAAACGTGAGCACTGTAGGTCCCTTACAGCTGAAAT
>QUSF01000011.1:3377866-3615458 GCA_003676055.1 Chloebia gouldiae | reverse complement strand
TTTTTTTTTTTTTTTTTGTTTTTTTTTTTTTCCTTTTTGTTTAACCTACGCATCTCTGAGAAATCACTACTGCAATGCACTTTGATTCTGGTATGGAGGTATGGACCCTGCTAACAGCATCTAAGCATCCTCCAGACACCCTAGAAATAGTGAAAAAATTGACAGAATCATAGATTCTTTAAGGTTGGAAAAGACTTCTAAAATCACCAAGTCCAATCTTGACCAAACACCTCCTTATCAACTAGACCATGGCACCAAGTGCCACATCCAGTTCTTTCTTGGCCACCTGGGCACTGCTGGCTCACGCTCAGCTGCTGTCACCAGCACCCCCAGGGCCTTTTCCTGTGGGCAGCTCTGCAGCCCCTCTGCCCCAGCCTGTGGCACTGCCTGGGGCTGTTGTGACCCAGGGGCAGGACCAGCACTGGCCTTGTTGTACCTCACACCCCTGGCCTTGGCCATGATCCAGCCTGCCCAGATCCCTCTGCAGAGCCTTCCTGCCCTCCAGCAGATCAGCACTCCCACCCAGCTTGGTGTCATCTGTGAACCGACTGAGTGTGCACTCAATGCCCTCATCCACATCATTGATGAAGATATTAAACAGGTCTGGCCCCAGTACTCAGCCCTGGGGAACACCACTGGTCACTGGCCACCAGCTGGATATAACTCCATGCACTGGTCCTGGCCACACATCCAGGTATTTACCCAGCACAGGGCTCCTTTTACAGGCTGATAGCTTCTCCTGGAGAATGTTGTGGGAGTCACAGTGAAAGGCTTTGAAGTCCAGGCAGATGACACCCACAGCCTTTCCCTTATCCACTACATGGGTCACCCTGTCAAAGATCAAGGTGTACACGCCAGACATGCCTATCACAACCTCTGCTGATGAAGCCTGAGCCCCTGGTTGTCCTGTACATGCTGTGTGATGGCACCCAAAGCAATCTGCTCCATAACCCTCCGCAGCACTGAGGTCAGACTGGCAGGCCTATGGCACCCCCCAGTCTTTCTCTGACCCTTCTTGAAGATGGGCATCACATTGACCACCCTCCAGGATGAATCATTTTCCTGTAATGACTCAAAATGTCTATGACTTAAGTCTTTACTATCACACAGAAACAGCAGGATAGAAATGGCATAAAGACTCTGAATAAAAAGTTATATTCAGTGAAGTGATACAGCTGTGGAAATTGTCTAGTAAGGTTTTCTAAAGCAGAAATAAAATGTTCTTGTTTTGGTTATACTGCCCCTTATGTGGTTGAAATTAACTGCAAAGTTTTAAATACCTATTTACTTCTGAGCGCTTAAGTGCACTGACATTGAACACTTACCATCTTTTGTGCATCTGGAGAATGTCTGATATGCTCGGATTCACTGCCTTCTTCTCTGACCGCCAAGAACAGCTCAAAGAAAGTCCTAAAAGTGCAGGAGCACTGACATGTCCCTAGGGTTATGCCACCAGACAACTGCATTAATAGAAACAACGTCTTCTGGTCTGAGAAAAAGCAAAATTCTAAGTGAATTGTCGGGAAATGCCTTTTTCCTCCTTCTTTTCTTTCTCATTTCATGTTAGAATGACATGGGAGATGGAAGTAATGCTGCACAATTAAGCAATAACTTCTTTAAGTCTGTAAGGCACTCAAGTACATACAAAATTAATTCCAATGGAATGTGATGGAGAGAACAGAGGCTATGCTGGAAGCCCAAGGAGAGAATGCACTTAACAGATACTAGTACTGTAAAATGGAGTATAAACCATAATACAAATAATACAAGTGGATATGAATTCACCTCTACCAGAAGCCATGTCTGTTTCAGAAAAAAAAAATTACATTTGGCATATAAGTAGTTCTCATTTGCTTTCAATTAATGAATGACTTAGTATTAGGGTCCTCTCTTGATTTTATCTCCATCTCTTGGCATGAGAATAGCTGATGTAAAGTTTGTACTTACAGGTGGCAGCTGATGCAATACATTACTTAAACCCTTTATGTCACTAAAAGTGACAAGTGTAATGAAACACCAGTATATGTCACCAGAACAATGAATTGTGCATGAAAACATGACACTGAATACCAAGAACAAATCCAGCAAAACAGCTACCTAAATTGGAAGTTCCCATGAAAATGGTCCTTGTTGTGTGTGTAAATATACAATACAAGTTTTCTGGTCCCTCTGAAAATATAATAACATCACGTTGCAGCATTTTGTTGTGATTCAGTCTTTTTGACAGCAACTTGGCATACAGGGGAAGAAAATAGAAGCTGTCACCATCTAATTGGACAAAAATTTTGTTCTTACTGTGTCTGCTGTGGTCACAAATATAAAAAGGAAGGTAAAAACACCATACTGATTGAAATACAAGCTCTTTATAATAGACAGGAGAATATGTAACAGTGTCTGATCAAGGTGCAGACTTCAGTATATTCTTCAACATACCCATCTCTGTGGGAACATAGAGTCAAAAATATGGTAAACACTGCCACATTGTAGCCTCCTCATCAAGCTAATGGAGAGAAAAAGAGTAGTATTTGGAGAACAGATATGACTTCTGCATGAGAAAGAAGTACTGTTGTACTGCTCACTTGAGTTCTTGGCTGTTAAGGGGAAGTAAGAGTGAATGAGGCACCAACTTCCAGTTAACTTTTGTTTTCTATCATGTTTAAATAACTGTTGAATAAAATATACTTTCTGACTTTCTTCACAGAGAATATGCAGACTGCCGCTGGATAATCCGTCATGGCATTTTCATTTCAATGTAATTAACAAAGTTAACCCCTGTGCAAACGTGGTCATTGCTGTTTAGAAACTTTTATGGCTGCACAGTCCTAAAGTTCTGTCCCTGCTGAATGAAATGTCCAGTTTCATCAAAACTGAATTAGGTAAATGCTGACTGGTGACTTGTTTCACAGTCTTTGCTTATTGCTTTTTTCTCACTTACCTTCCACACCTTTTGTCAGCAGAGAAAGATTAGGGATAGGTGACTCCTCAAATAATATACAAACCAACTGCAAAGGAGTCAAAATTGTTTATCACTCACCTCTTTGCCTACCCTGAACCTACTTCCTCTTCTTAAGGTCAACCACATAAACTACTTTTGCTAGCTCCTTTTGCAAACCAATGTTTCAGCATACAGTTGAAGTCCCTACTCAAAACTGCAGGAACTTTAAAATATTTCAGAGGTTTTTCATGAGATGAACAGAGGGCAAAGCAAGACAGCAGCCTAAAAATCCCTTTATAAAAAATTAATTTTGTTTTTAATATTCTGTGTCCTGTTTTTATTATTCTGTTTTCTATGCCAGACTATGTTTTGGTAATTCAAGTATTAATGAAAAAGTGACAGTAGCTTGGGCATTACCAACAGAGCTATTAATGCTTAGATAGTTGACAGGACTGAGCATGTATCAACAGCTCAATAACTGCACACAACTTTGAGGCTTACCACTGCATCAGCTCTGCCTTTGTCTCAGTGCGCATAGAGGTTGTGGCAGCATCTGCTGTGTCTTCATGCCTCCACAATCACTGAGTCATCAGCTTTATTCATGAGCTGAGGGAGTGAAAAATACTTTGCACTGAGGACCAGACACATTTAAGGAGGAAGCAATTTATTTATATCAACGAGAAGATTGTGTATTTTCTTTGTTTCTTTCAGAAGATGTGAGGGGAAAGAAATATTATTAATAGCATCTGAAATGTATAAAAGATGTTAAATGTTTTTCATCTGGCTCACTTACATTGTTGCCTACTTCCCAGGAGAAACCAATGCATCAAGAAAACATCTTGCTATTAACTTCACTTTCTTTGTCTTCATCAGCACCCAAGCTACACCATTTCCAATTTTATTACACTATTTTTGAAATTACAGCAGGAAATGAACTAGATTTCCTCAGTATGGACTGTGCATTGTGCGTTTTTGGGTACAGTCCAAAAGGTATTTCAAGTGTTTTGCTTGTCACTTTGTACTAGAGAGGGAATTCAGTAAAAGAGAAAATAGTTCCACCTTAAACACAGATTTGTACATAACTTAAGTAAATATTTTCTCCTTTTTTTGGTAAAGTTACACATGACAACAATTTTCCTAATACCTGCTGGTGGTTTTTTTTTGGTTGTTTGTTTTTGTTTTGTTTTTTTTTTTTTTTTGTAGAGCAATGTACTGAGATTGCCAGGAAAACAACTCATCTTGAAAAACACAGTAAATTCATATAGAGAAATAGCAAGATAACAATTAAAATTCTACTCTGGTATAAATGAATTAAAATCCTAAGACTGACTGCAGTGGAGGTATAAGCGCAGTTTGCATCCTAGATCTACTTTATTTTAATGTTAAAAAATATTTGCAGGTCTTTTGAGGGTTTTCTGAAACTCAAAGAGGAAATTAAAAATATTTTGAAATTGCTTAAAGCTGATAAACTACAGCTAAGAATTAAATTGTATTTCTTCATGCAAACTGGTATCATCATATGATTTACAGTTATTGACCAAACCCAAAGCTATTTTCAATTTCAACAGAAATGCTGTATCTTCTTAGTTGTTTTTTTTTTATCCAGAGAAATGCTCATCTGCAAATAATGAGGTCTTGAAAAATAAATGAAACTGGGTCACTGAAAAGTCATCAGTGACTCTGGGGATGGGTAATGTGATACTGTGCCTTTTATATCCAAGTTGGCAGTTTAAATCCAGTCTAGACTGCCAGCAGTGACTGCAGCCTACTGCTACATGCTTTTTGTCATGTGTAACAGGTTACTAGATTTGGTTAATTTTGCAGTGAAAAAATAACATTTCTCTATGGTCTCATGAAACTGTCACTGAAAACTAAACTATCCTGCATCACCAATCACTGGACTATAGGCAGGCACCTCTGGAGGTCATCTGGTCTAATCCTTCTGCTCAAGTAGGGCCACGTGGAGATGGCTTTTAAGTATCTCCAAGGGAAAATAAAGCTCTATGGGGAATTTGTTCCTAGGCTCAGTCACCCTCAAAATAAAAGTTTCATGACATTCAAAGGCACTGCCTGTGATTTCAGTGTGTGCCCATTGCCTCTTAGGCCTGTCCTGGAAAGATCCTGGCTTTGCCTTCTATGCACCTTCCCTTTCCCAATACCAATTCACATCAACAAGATGCCTTCGAGCCCACTCTTACTCATGCTGAGCAGTGCTTTCTCAGACTCCTTGTCAGGTGCTCCAGTCCCTTAACTACATCAGTGGTCCTTTCCTGGCCTTGAGTCTCCAGTACGTCTTCTCTTCAGCTACAGTCCACTACAGGTACATCTCAACAGTGCTGAGGTGAGGGCAAGGATCTCCTCTCTGGACCTGCTGGCAACACTCCTCCTAATACAGTCCAGGATACCTTCTCCAAAAATAACACATTGTTAGCTCATGTTCATCGCTGGCTCACACATTGTTGGCTCACTTGGTGTCCACCAGGATTTTTTCTTTGCGATGCTGCTTCAGACATCAGTGTGAGCCTCTGAGAACAATGATACCTCTCTGTGAAATAGTGGCTCTTCTAGCCACACTAGGAATTAGATGTTTGAAATTGCTGAAACTAAGTAAAGCTGCCTCCTCTCAGTGCAGGGCTAATATAAACAAATGGGTACCAGTCCAGCTTACTGATAACTTTTCAAATGAGCACAAATATCTGAAACAGTTAACATACTGCAAGGCAGCATGAAGAGATAATTTGGAGACACACTCTCAGAAGATCATATAACAAAGAAATGTTCTGTTTACAAAGAGGCTTCTAGGCTTGTACATTTTTTACACGAGATATGTTCAAATCTAAGTCTTGACTTTGCAGAGTAGCAATGTTAATTGCAAATATATAGTTTAAATGTTTAGATTGCCACATCATATTGCATCACCACTGTGACACCTCAAGATAAGACTTCAAATAAACTGACTTATGGGTAGGCTGACTGCCTGCATAACTAATTGTATTCATGCCCACTAAGGCACACAGACATACATTTCCTGAAAAAAAAAGTTTATTTTACTGCTTTATCACTTCAATTTTAATTAAGTAATGAATTAGGCTTTTATTTCAAGGTACCAGTCTGCTACTTCAATTTTATTGTTCTTTAATCTGTATTGCATATCTTCTCTCCACCTCAGAAGATACTTCTATGATATTTGAATTTTATATCAAGGAAGGACCAAAATGGACCTCTCTACAGGAGATACTCCTGCTCTCTTATTGCTATTATAAAAATATTTTTGTGGTACTTGTAACAGTAAGGCCGTATCTATTCAACTAAATTATCTCTTTATTAGGAAAACACCAACACCACATTCTTCAAAATTATTGGAATTTTATTTGCCTTAGGCTTATGACTTGCAACCAAAGACATTGTGCAAAGAAAGCAAAGATTAAGTACACTTTAGGGAAAAGGTGATAATCCACATTGGTAACATAGAAGATCAGTCTGATGAAAGAAGCCATACGTTACACTATATAGATTGCAATATTCAATAGCATTTTTAAACCAACTTCTTTAATAGAGAAAAAAAATTAAGCAAAGTTTACAGTAGACATAAATTTGATACAATTCAAAAAGGCTTTTTCTGAAGATCATCAAGCGTAACGTGGAAAAATGTATATGGGGTAAAGTGTATGAAAGCTAACTACTGAACATTTATAAGCTATTAAACAAAGTCGCATATATGTACCACAGTGTAAAAAACCAATACTGGACAAATAAAAAATCCAAAAACTGCCTGATGAAAAATAAAGTAACCAGTGGCTTTTAATGACTTCTCCTGGTTATCAATGCTACAAAATACTTTTTTTTGTTGCCTTTCTGATGCCACTGAAAAAAATCTTATCAAATGATAAAACCAGGCACAATCAAACCATTACCAAGTCAAAACCAGCCCATAGAAATATACTATTAATCCACATTTTCCCTCAAAAGGTTTCTTTGTTGTTTTTTGAGGCCCATTTGGTCACAATATGTTACATTTTTTTGCCTTTTTTTACACCATGATATCATATGTTTGTCTGGCACTATCCTAAAGCTAATTTATAGAGAATGAGAATACAGAAACAACCCGATGTCTATTTGACAAAAAGAATTCACTGGGTGTAAAATAGGAGAAAAGAGAAGAGAAAGGGAAGGGGTCAGTTCTGCCAAGAAAATAAACCCTACGGATCACTCATCATCACTTCCGCTTGCTTCCGACTGGTCCTAGAGGTAAGAGACACAAGACAAGTCAGAAATTCTTTCCAGCTATTCTGGGGAATTTGTTAAAGAAGGAAAAATAAAAGGAAGTATGAGGAAGAAATATGACAATTAAACTGACAAATCAAGATAGCCTGAAGAAAGGTACTGTGTTATCTAGTATTTCTCTTTCAAGAAATTTCATCTAATTGCTGTAGACTTCTTTAGAGAGGAAAGACAGAGAGTCAGGAAACACCAGCTCTTTCTTTCTATACAGACATTTAAAAACAACTGGGAAGACATCTATTTTCATTTGTTGCAATAACAGAAGCACCCACAACAAAAAAGGTAAAAAACAATCAAGCTTAAGTTTTTCAACTGTGGACAAAAGTGAACAGACCATGAGACTTAAAGGTTCAATGAAGGTAGGAACAGCTTGAAGAAATAAGATCCAAACTTCTTAGACTTCTTGTCTTCCAGCACTGGGACCAGATCTCATAAGCACACTCAGGTACAATTAACACCCCCACCCAATTCTCTCAGGATGATTACTACAAGTTAAATATATGCTTAAGCATGAATAGTTGAGAATTCTGACAGCAAGCAGGACAGGGCAGAGATGCAATCACTGCAACCACTTCCACAGTCTCACTGAACAAAACTTACATTTTCATCTTGATCCTCATCACTATCATCATCACTCACGACAGGCTTGGCTTTTGCTCTGCTTTGCCTCTTCTTGCCTTTTCCTTTCTCTCGACTTTTTTCATCCTTCTTATTTAACTTGATTTTGACTTTCACTGATTTTGCTGCAAAAAGTTCAACGCATACATTAAAGTAATATTCACTTATCAACTTTAAATGCTGTCTCTTGTTCACAGAAATTCACCTCCAGTAGCAGCCTAAAAAGGCATTCCCCTCTGACTTTACATGGACTGTGGAACAACAAAGCAAGAGGTATTTGCTTTTATTTCTCTTGTTTTTAATAGTTATAACAATACTATATTAAAGACTGACTTTTAGCTGACCATATCCATTTTCTTTTGATTCTCAGAATGTGTGGTGTGTAGAAGTAGTATATGGTCCTTTGAAAAGATATACATTTAAAAGTATTTTCTTTCTTACTATAGAAATGTTTAGTCCTTGTAGGAACAAACTTTTTTTTTGTATTTTAAAGTACAGAAATTCTGTGTGGTGGTTACTGGTGAATTTTGAGTTGACACATTTCTAAAGCACATATTATTCTGATTCCAGAATATCCACTAATTTCCAAATGAGCTACTGAAGTTGCATGCTTAGCACACACAGGTGACACACTTGGAGGGGTAACTCAGGGCCAAGTACTACAGCTTCTGTAACCAGAGAAAAGAAGTAGCTGGAATTTGGACTGAGGTACTGGATGGCACAAAACGCAATGAAGGAATCCATTCCTTTTCCACTTCACCATGTTTCCAAACCTGCAGGGACTTAATGAGCATTCTGAAACAACCAGTGTTTCACTTAGTCCTTGTCACACTGAAGAGTGTTTTCAACATCATCTGGTTCTTAACCATGTGATGAACTTTGTATGTCACATCATGCCTGAAGGCTGACCACTTGTCGATAAAGACTGTCTCTAGCCTTTCCAGGTACTTCCATTTAGAAACAGTATGAACAGGCCCTGAAGGGCTTATAAACTATTATGGTCACCCACAAAGTGCCTCTACAAATTGTTTCTGGTTTAAGAGTTGTTTAAATAGAGGTAAGCCAGAACACCCAACTGAAAGACCATAACTAAGTTACACCTAAGCAACTACTAGTAAGAAACTACTTCCAGCAACAGAAAACAGAACCTTATAATCAGTCTCCATGCAGAAGCAGCAATAACTGCTCTTCTCTCCCCTGATATATTTCCTTGTCAGTATCTAGCTGGGGACTCACATTCTGATTCCGATTCTTCTTCCTCATCTTCTTCTTCATCATCATTGCTTTCATCCTCGCTTTCTTCTTCTTTGGCTATCTTCTGTCGTGCACTTTTGAACACAGACTGAAGAACAATGGAATCCTCATAGATCTACAGTACAGGTACAAACCTCTATCAGAACTATGAAGTCAAGCAGAATCAGACATTCACAGTATAAACTGAAATTTCCAGTGCAAGTCTACAGAGTACATGGCCTTTTCAAATACCAACTAATAATGTCTGTTGCATGAATTGCAGAAGAAATGCCAACATTCACTCTTCAAGCTCTAAATGAAGAAATTTGTCAGTAGTGAGATGCAAAGAAACAATTCTCACAATGTATTACATCTAAAACATCTAGCTAATGTTTTTCTTATTATTTCTACTACCATAGAAACTATTGTGCATTTTTATCAGATCATAACACTCTTGAAAACCTGCCAAAAGAACAGACTTCAGCAGTAAGCACCGTAATTAAAACACGAGTTGTCAACTGGCAATATAGTTAATAATGACAAATTGCTAACCCTCATTTAATTATCTTTACTTTTTTTTTCCTGAAATCTAAAGAGGCTACAAGGAAAATAATTTATCCCAAACAGCTCATCTCTTCCTTCCTCTCAGATCTAAGAAGGTAATTAGGGCTTCCTCTAAACTGAAAACGTGTTCTCAAAGATTCTGTAGTATCCAAAGTACCTTAGGTATGTCGGATTTTCTCTACAACCTTCAGTATGAGGGGACTATCAAGAATGACTACTTTTGCCTTGTAACACATTTCTTAGATTAACAAAGTAAAAATCATGCTGTGTTGCCAAGTATCAGATTCTTTCTCATCACCTGAACAAGTGACCTTGTGTGGTTTGTTTTTGTAAAACGTCAGAAGACAAGCACTGCACAACTCAGCACTAGAAAATTAAGAATCATTACTAGAAGAGTACAGAGTCACAGACTGCATTTGATTTTATCATCATCATCATCATCATCTACCTCGGCTGTCTGTCATTCTACTCTTCTGGCTAAATATCCCTTTTTTGTACAAAGGAACACCGGGTATTTGTGACAAAAATAATGGAAGGATTTTTGGCTGCCATTATGCAGTCTGTATCCTAAATGTGACAGAAGTGCTATAATACTTTGTGGGTTCAACAAGCTGAATTAGAAAAAGTTTGTTCAGAATACTTAACATGAAATATCCAATTCCTCCTTTTTTCACTTGACCAAGCACCAAGTGCTTTTTTTGAAAAACTGCCTTTCACTGTGGATTGTTCCCCATTCTCTGAGTTCCTCTGTACTTTTTGTTTTGAGATGTTTGATGCTTTTAATCATGGTAAAATTTTTATTTTTCTGTTATCCATAAATAACAATCCTGAATGTTTTGAGAAGGCTGCTCTCTTATCTTATGGCATTAGTGAGTTGTGAGACTCCAGAACTTCCTTCCTTAAAGTCAAGTAATAAGTGACTTTCTCTTATACCTACTTCTTTTCAAGTTAGCTATTGATAGAATCTACCAAGGTCCTCTTGAGAACTATTTATTTTTCATATACATAAGCATAGCATACTAATTGTTCCTAAGAATGGCTCTTTCAACTAATCTTCTGCTCTTTCTCACAAAAACACTTTTCTAAGACAAAAAGAATTAAAGACCTATATAACATTTTATTTTTTTAATGCTGGCCATTACATATTTAGGTCATCAATGTGACCCAGACTTTCAAACAGCTTCACAATGAAATACAGGGGTTTCAAAAATTATTTAACCTTCTTTATGTCGAATTATTTATAATATTCCTATCTATTTTGATAAACAAAAAACCCCATGCAGCTGCTTCATGAAAAGCTGTGCAAATATAAATTTTATTATTTTGATAGAAACCCAATTCCAACAGGTTTCAAAAAAATCAAGCAACAATGACAGTAGAACTTCCTTCAAAAAGGGAGAAGCAACAACAAAAGAACTTCACAACAAATTACAATATTGTCATTACAACATGAGAAATCTTCTGTTTGAAGAGACACACAAGCATCTCTAACCCTGTACGCACCTGTGTGTCATTTGACTACTGTAACATGAAAAGCTTTTCAAAACACTGAGGTTTCATTGAAGACAAAAATCTTAATACATAAAGTCATTCTATCAATGAAAACACTGAATACACTTCCATCTCAGATGGAACTGCTTTATGCCAAGAAAAAAGCAGCAGGCACCACACTAACAAACACTTGAAGTTCAGTGAGTGCTTAAAGGACTACCTGAATTAGTCCTTTTGTTTTGAGTGCACACACAAATAATCTAATTTACTGAAGTCAATTGTTATGTCAGAGCAAAGATAGATCAGAATTATAACAAAGAACACAAGGTATCATGGAAGCCTGGAAAACTTGAGGGCTACTGCAGAAGTGTCCTTTACAGAAAAAAAATAAACAAAAAAAGAACAACAACAAAAAACCCAAAAATACTACAAACAAAACAAAACAAACCCAACCCCCCCACCTCAAAAAAAAAAAAAGAAAGAAAGAAAGAAAGAAAACCTTTAGATACATATTATTTGGGCTTCATGATATAACAAGTAATATTAGATCTAGTAATTAATGTTGGTTCATTGGAACAGAAAATAGTATTACAACACTGATACATGTTATTTTCAAACAGAGTAGCAATATCTGCTAACACTTCCATCCACTCACGATTACTCCTCTCAATTCTACCATATCTGCCTAACAAGACACCAGTTTTCCATAAGCAGGTTGAGTCATTTTTTGTTATTTTTCCCATTTCACTACTGGGTTTTTTTTACTTCTTTTTATCTCCTCTACTAACCTTTACCTTTTTCTGAAGTCTCGTTTATACTTTTTGTTATTAACTTTCCTTCACTTTTCCCCCTGTCTTGTTATAATTAGATACTTATAGCCATTTTACTGGTATATGAATATGTAATAAATTGAAAATCTACATCTGAACATGGAGCAAAATTTTGTTCCAAGGATTCTACCATAATTCATTTTCTTTAAAAAATATTTTCAGTTGATTTATCTGTAGTTACTTCCATGTAACTGAAGACTGTAAAAAAAATCCCATGTATGTATTATAGAAATAATTTTTCTGTCTCTTGATAACAAAAATAATCACTAAATGATGAACTGAATCCAACAGTTCTTCATAATAAATTCCATACTCGTTTTTAATTCTCAAAATCTAACATAAACTAAACTACCAAATTTAGCTAAATGTTATCATGAATGTTTAGAAATGTTAAGAAAATTTCATTATTGGTAGCATCATCCTTCAGCTTACTTTTATTTAGCCTTCAAATAACATCTTTTTTCATCTTTTGTGTGTTAGGGAAGCTATCTTCAGGGTCTCTGCTTCAACTGAATATGTGGTTGCATCACATTTTTTGGATCTCATCTACAAAAATAATCACCCAAGACTGTGTTTCATTGTATTGTAAGACAACTTTCTTATCTGTCTTATCTTTCATATCTGCCATCCAGATTTCATAGTCTTTCCTTTTGTATCAGCACCCTGTTCCGAATTTTGAGCCCATTCATGTATGTGAAACATTTATTTGAGATGAGTTTGCCTTCTAAACCTGAGACTCATCTTTCAATAATAAAAAAAAAATTAAAAACAGAGGCTTCAGAGGCTACATACATCTTTACTGATGGACAATCCTGAATTTTTATCTTCCATTAGCAGAAATGAAGAGCCTTATATGATGTACTTCCTCAGCATCGCGTCCTAGAGCTGTACTGTTACATCTGCTACTTCTGTGATCCACTATGGAAAACCTAAACTGATGTATCACTCCACACACTGCATTTAACCACAGATTCAAACAGTTTTACTGCAGCTTTAAAGTACACACACATCAGAAAAAACTCATCTCAGAATTAGCACTAAAATGAAATTTTCTGGAAATACACACTGCAACAGTGTCCAGCGAATTATGGATTCTAAAAATGTGGACACTTTTCTCTACTAAAAGTAAGAACTGAAACAGAGAGTTTATATACAAAAATAGTAATCAACAAGCACAAAAATGTTTGATAGGGGAAACCTGTATGTTTAACAGAAATTAACTCATTCAGACCTGAGATCCCTCCAAGTTGAATGTCTGTGCATTGTGACACAGCAACATGACATCTTTTTCCAAATCCCCAAGACTCCGATATTTATGGTTGCGAATTCTTTCCTGTTGCATTTGTTAAGGAAATGAAGACAAGTATTGATGGGTAGTGGTGCAGAAAGAAGAACAGAAGAGAGAAAACTGAATTAATATTCGATTCAACATACTACAAGCCTTCTCTTAAAAATTTTATCTAAACATCAAGATAAGTATCTGATTAAAACAGAATGTCTTCAACAATGTTGTTAGCATATTATTCAAAAAATGCATCAAGGTAAAAGAGCAAAAATTAAGCAATTTCTTTGTGAACTGTAAGGGTTAAAAGCAGGAGAAGTGGAGCTCTTTTGGTAAAAGAAGTTCCAGTTTTGTCTTTCTAGCAAAGAAACCCAGTAACTGTAACACAAGTGAAAGATATAGAATTAATGACATCACCCAAGGTGCAACATGCTGCCTAGACCCCATCTACCAAACTCTGTTTGGATCTGACCTGGCTCTTCCAAGGTATGAGGCTAGGGTCTAGAAGTGAACACTCTGTGAGGAATAGTGGAGATCATGTGGTCTGTTCAGCCTCGAGAGGAGGAGACTTAGGGGAGACCTCATTGTAGTCTACAACTTCCTTATGAGGGGAAGTGTGGGGGCAGGCTCTGATATCTTCTCAGTATTGACTAATGATAAGACATGAGGGAATGGCCTGAAGTTGTGCCAGGGAGGGTTTAGGTTGGATATCAGGAAAAGGTTCTTCACCTAGATTGTGGCTGGGCACTGGAGCAGGCTCCCCAGGGAAGTGGTCACAGCACCGAGCCTGACCAGAGCTCCAAAAGCATTCAGACAATGGTCTCAGGCACACAGTGTGATTCCTGGGGTGTCCTGTGCAGGACTAGGAGTTGGACGTCTTGATATGTGTCCATTCCTTCTAACTCAAGATATTTATGGTTCTATGATTTTAAATGGAGGAATAGGTATTTTACCCTAGAACTACAAAATCTTTGTCAACAGTGTGTTTTTACCAAATCCATTGACAGATTCACAATTAGGTCTTTGCAAAAAAGGCATTGAGTTGTCATCCATGTCTATTACTACATATCCATGTCTACACTACTATAGTTTGATTTGATCTTGATATAACAGTGATATGCTACAATATACACCAAACAAAATTACTAACAAGTTGTGTGACCATGTTTAAAATCTAATCCACCAATACAGGTGGTATAAAATATTGTTATTTTAAAAACAACTTTATGCTCACACTTCTATAAAACAAAAAGAAATTGAAGAACCTGCACTTCAAAATTCCTCCATTCCTTACCTTTATCTTTTTGAAGTCCACTGGTTTCCTAATCAATTCATAATACTCCGGTAGTTCTTTCCTAGATGGCAGCTGAATGAAGACTTCACTTAGCTGCCGTCCTGAACTGTTGAGAAAAACAAAGCCATACAGAAAGCAATTACTACAACTTTCTCACAAAACACACACACACTAACTAATAATAAGAAAGAAATTAAAATAATGGAATAAAATAATGGTTTTTCTTTCAAAGAATTAGAAACTGAACCGTGATTTTTAATTTTGGTACAGATCATTAACTTACAATTTGAAATTTGAAACTGTTGTCCTAACATATCATTAATATGTCATTGACATCTAGCATCATTAGAGATGAATATGCAGAAGAGGCTTTATGAAAGAAGAATCAGGATTTGCATCTGAATTCTACAGTCTTTTGCTGAGTACACTCATTGTTTCATTGTTCAGTAACTTTTAGCAATTCTCCCTCCTGTCACTCTTTAAGTTTGTCTTCTTCTTGATCACTGTATAGTTAGTTTTGTAATTCCTCATTATAGCAAACCATACTGATTTCCATTATACTATATGCTGATTGCTATAACACTAACTCGATGTTACAACCACAAAAATTAGTATCGTCTATTAATGACTGTTGGGTTTCAGGGAAGATCATTCCAACTATACTGAAAATCACTACTGCCATTTGTACTTCTTCATTCGTTTGAAATAAAGTAAGAGATTTTCTATAAAACTTTTATACCGTCAGTGTCTTGCCTATAATTTAGAGGTGTCCGTACTTCCCATAGTTCATCCTCTTTTAGTAGCTATTATAACACTTTTGTATTGAGGATCTTTTTTTAATCTTCTTATTTGTCATTTTCCAAATAATACGTGGCTTTAAGTCACCTTGAGAGAAAACGTGCTGATGACACTTATGGGTTCAGTTGTTTTTGTGTTGGTTTTGGTTGGGTTTTCTCCCCTATGTGCATGTAATTCTCACAGAGTAGCAGAAAAAAGCAGTCCGTGAAGAACTGCACACAGCATTCAGAAGTATTTCCCAGTTCACATTCACATGCTTCCTTCTCTCCCAGCTACTCCAGAAAGGCCCTGTTTTCTCAGCTGAATTTTCAGATAATATCTCAGGAACATCAAACTCCACAGGAGTTGGGCACGAAGGCTACCAAGTACTGGCTTCCCCCTGTGTTTCTCTTGCAACCACCCTCCAGAGTGGTGTAGGATCTTATCAGACATTAAACTAAAACTGAACTGAAGGTTAACTGAGGCAATTCTGCAATGGAGAATGAGGATGATAAAAAGCCTAAAGCTGGCAACAGCTTTCCCCTTTATGGAAGTAATGAATGCTTACTATACAGTATGCATTTCTTAATGCCTGAGGTAACATCAGAATTTGAAAAGAGACTATTTTTATTATGGACTTGATAGGTTAATGAACCAGAAGGAATAACAAATTTTCCTAATTTCCTATCTGGTGGTCACCTAATCCATAATTTTTTTATTGTTCTCAGTTTGGTCCTGAGACAATTCTGCTCCTTCCATCACAGAGGACAATAATGTAAAAATGCTAACTGCAGACTGCTAATCAGCGCTGTTCTACCGAAATTTTGACACCAACAGGCAGCTAGACTATTTTTTTCTTCAACACAGACCTGGAAACCTACAGCTTCTGTCTCATCCTGTACAGTGAAGTTGCTAGTAGCTGCCAAGTTGCATCCTGGGTGTCAGCAAGGTTCTGGCACATACCTGGGTGTGCTCCAGGGCATGGCTGCTGCAGGTGAGACAAGGCAGCTGGGCCTATACTGCATCCCTGTCCCAGGAGAGGACAGTGCAGTCTATGTACTCCTCTTGTATAACTTACAGCCTTTGGGATAGATATCCACAGAGACCACTGGCAACTCAGTATCAGCTACTAGCAACTTCACCCAACAGATCTAATTTATTTGGGAAGAACTCTCTTACTGAAATACATAAAAGCATACAATGTCCAGGTAACTGTCACAGCCAAGTCTTACTTATTTCTCTCCTGCCAGGAAGTAACTGTGAAATTCTGGCCACTGCACCTGCCATCTCCTTTGGTATGGACTCACATGTCCATTACTTTTATACTTCCCCTGTCCAAGTGTTTACAGAATGGATTTAAAGGCACCAGCCTTGTTCTTGACCTGTGTGTTTGTGTCATGCTACATGACAGAACCTCTCTTCATCACAGACTGCCCACTCACAGTGAAACTGGAAGCATTACAAGGAAAAGCAATGCATTATATACACAATCTACACAACTGACTATACTAACATCTGTTTCTATTAATTTGAAAATTGCGGACTGCCTTTTTTTTTTTTTTAATAGAAGGAAATGTTGAGCAGTAACAGCTGCAGCTGAGGTCAGTGGAATTTCTTCTCACCATACACAAACAACACTATGAAAACAACTGGAAAGCAACTGGATCTATGGTGGCCAAACGGCATCTTAACATTTAAGTTTCTATTCCCCATTTATAAAATGAGCATAAAATATTGTGAAAGAACTACTGTATCTGTAAAACATTCAGACTCCTCAGGAGTATTATACAGAAGCCTAGGGGGAATTCAGCTACTCCTAAGTGATCAGTGCCCACCTTATACATGCAAGGCACTGATCATAAGGAAAGCAAAACAAAACAAAGCAATATCCTGCTGCACCATTACAAAGCACACTGTAACTTACCTGCCTGAACCTTGGTACAGTCCTTCTTTATAGCTAAATCCACACTGCACCGTGGTACAGAGTGTGGATTAGCTATACAAAAAGACTATCACTGCTGTGTTTTATTTCAGCAGCCTTAACAGAAATTTCTGTTTGAGTAAAATTACTCATGCTGGGTTTCTTCAACTGTGCTTCAGAGTCTAATACTGAACAGAATTACTCCAGTAAAAAGGAAACAGCCACTAATAAACTAATTCGTATCAAATTTTAAAACATGTGTAGCCTATTTGTCCTACTGAAATAGTTTCTGATGATTATATCTTTTACTCTCATGGCTATACTATTTTCCCTTTTTACATCCACATTCTCTTACACACCCATCCTTGTATGGTATTTTATATTAAAAATACAACTCATAAATTATTAAACAGCTATATTCTATTTTCCAAGTGCAAAACCAGCCAACTATGATTTGTTCACACATTCTATTAAACTAAGAATGCCATAGAAAACGCTCAAGCTTTTGCTTCATATAATTAATTATTTAAAACAATTTAGGGCCATGAAAGAAAAAGCATTAAGGGCATGACAGAAGACTACAGTCTGATTTTGTCTACTCAGATCAGTAACAGCTTATTCTGTTCTGTCATTTTTATAGAACCTACTCTCACAAAGAAGTACTATCTTGCACTGCCATTGTATATGTGCATCCATCCTATAAACAAATGGGATCTCTTCTAACAATCTCAAATTGCTATGTTGTGGATACAATAGGCAAAAATCAGTAATTATTAATACAACTCTGATTTTAATACTTTTGCTCACTTATGTAATTAGAAAATAATAACCACAATGACTATCACATAAAAATCATGTGCAGTAGAAAAAAAAAATCACTTATGGTTGCCTAGCAACTAGCAGGCTACGTGCTGAAAGGAAGAGCGACCAGAATAAATTAAAAGATCTGACTGTGAAAGAACTGTGACAGTTCATTGCTACTGCATCAGCTTAACATGATATTCCCATGTGTGCTCACATTAAAAACACTTGCATACTGCACAAGTTAAAGAAGCATTAAGAAATACTGCTTATTTTAGAAAATATTTTTGCTTAGAAAAATATTTTTGTGCAGTGTTTTCAATTTTCTCTCATTTCTGTCAAATTGCTTATAAGGTGCATAGAAGCATATAATTCCACCCTTTTAGTCAGTATTGTCTTTGGTGAAATGAAATGCAGGAACCCCATTTGTATGAGGCTCCTTTTTCTATTTGTTTTCCCTGGCAGTATTTGGCCAGAAACAAGCTGCCACAGGCCTGTTAGAAGTATACTACTACCAGCACCCTCCTTTGGTATTAGAAGGAAAGATAACTATAAGCTGAAAGTGTAATATGTTCTCATATTTCTGGCAAATTTCAAACATTTAACAGATAATGAAATTCAACTTAGAGCAGGTAGAATGAAGAATCCTGCATGCTTGACCAAGTCAGAGCGCTCACAAACAGAACCATGGCTTGAAAACTACAACTTCAAATCAAATGCAACTCACAAAGTTGTTATTTAAAATAAAAGTGTGGGAGATGAGAATTACAAGAACTAACATAGCGACTTCCAACAGTAACCCAGCTATGTAGGGACATGATTAATTTTCATTAGTGTTTAAGGTCCCTTTTTGGAACTCACTACAGTAGTACATGGTAAACCTGTCCCCATCATTGAAATGAAAGTGGGTAAAAATAGTTAAATACATAATCCCTGGGTTTGACATATGGCTATGTACTCCATAACCTGAGTTTGGATGTAAGTAAACATTATTTACTTTGTGTGTTTGAATACCCAAGAGTAGCAGTTGGCATAATTATTTACTAGTTAGATCAGTAATGGCTCTGTTACTCTCCATTTTAAAACACTTAACAACTGGCAACTTGAGAAAACAGCTGAAAAGACTATGAATAGTCTTTTCACATACAGAGAAAATACCCTCTCCCAGTGCTGTGCCATTGAAATGTTGAACACCACAGACCGGAGTAGTCTCTTGCCAAGCAGGCAAAAGACACAAACACTCCACCCTGCAATTTTTCCTATCCTTATTTGAATGTGGTCAACAGCTACCTGATATCAGGAAGAGATTTTGTGAAGTTAATTGGCACACCATGCAAATCCTTATTTTTAATCTATGAATAGATCAGATGGCAGGTAGGGGACAAATGAAATCACTGTAAGGAACAGAGCAATTAGCATCCCAGGACTCTTGAATTCAGCTGTTGCTAATGCAAACTAGTGGTAGTATCAAATTGGTACCCAGGAAACATTAAATTCTGAAGTAAAGCAGAAGAAAACAGTGGGTTTGTAAGGAAGTTGAAGGACTGCAACGTATGAATGACAGAATCATAGAATTATTTACGTTGGAGAAGAGTTATATCATAGAGTCCACCCAGCATCCAGTCTACTAC
Organism: Chloebia gouldiae; assembly: GCA_003676055.1. Lineage (NCBI taxonomy): Eukaryota > Metazoa > Chordata > Aves > Passeriformes > Passeridae > Chloebia > Chloebia gouldiae. The sequence continues at coordinate 3,595,800 of QUSF01000011.1, read as the reverse complement.
AAAGTGCTATATCCTCACACCTTCTCAACATCTTTAGGATAGTGATTCTACCACTTCCCTGGGCAGCCTGGTCCAATGACTGAGCACTGTTTCAATGAAGTTTTTTCCAATATCCAGTTCAAATCTCCCTTAGGGCAACTTGAGGCCATTTCCTCTTGTTCTGTTGCATGCCACGATGGAGAAGAGGCTGAACCTCTTTAAGGCAGCAGTTGTAGAAAGCAGTAACATATTCCCTAGGCCTCCTGTTCTCCAAGCTAAAACCCCCATACTTCCTCAGCTGCTCCTCACATGACTTGTGCTCCAGACCCTTCACCAGCTTTGTCATCCTTCTCTGGACATATTCCAGCACTTCAGTATTCTCCTAGAAGTGAGGGGCCCAAAACACAGGACTTGAGATGTGGCCTCATGAGTGTCAATTACAGAGCATTTCCCTAATCCTGCCAGGATGAAGTATCATTCATTTTCTCTACATTATTTTTATTTATTTAATCAGGAAAAGGAAGTTACACTTACAGCTTGTCTTCCTCTGAAACCAACCATTAAGAGGAAAACCATCACAAGAGAAAAAATACAGTTTAGGAGACTAAGTCTGCATGTGTATGATGCAGATCAGCAGCTGGGGCTCAAATGAGGCATAAAATTGCCTTATTCTGAAAGAAAAGCTATCAGTAGTAAAACTGTCTGTTCTTTCAAAAGATTACAGCATTTAAAGTGGACATACAAACTATTTTTTGTGCCCCAAACTGACTGGGTGGTGCCAAGCAACAGGATGAGAGGGAAAGTGCAGATACCAATGCACAGAAAAGTTTCACCTTAACATGAGGAAGAACTGCTTTACTGTGCGGGTGACCATGCACTGAAACAGATGGCCCAGAGACGGTGGAGTTTTGCTCACTGGAGACATTCAAGAAATGTCTGGAGCAACCCTGTGTCATGTGCCCTGGGATGACCCTGTCTGAGCAGGGAGGCTGGACCAGATAACCTGCTATAGTCTCACCCAAACTGGTCCATTCTGTGGTTCTTTGATTTTGTGTTGTGAAAACATAACATATGATTCCATTATACTAATTTTTATGGGCATTCCCAATTTTAGAGGGAAAGAAAGACAAATTATAAGCATGGTAACTGGAAAAACATGTGACAATAATGTTGGCCTGATGAACTGCAACTTGCTCTCTTCTAAACAGATGTTTTACACTGCATGGTTAGATCAAGGTACAAGGGTGTAATGGCACTCAAATCTTGGCTTAAGAAGTAATTGCAGCAAAATCTCAGATTAATATGTATTGCAAATGAAGTCTGCAAGGATGATGCTTTACTTGGGAATATCAGAATCAATGTGTAACTGGAAACTTATTTCCAAAGTCCCTGAATCTAGGGTCTTGGTATTGTAAATAATCATACAGAACGTATTAAATCAAGGAACAAAGGCCAGATCTATCTAATTATTTCTGTCCCACCATTCCATATGGAAAGATTACAGAACTCTTAATTAATAACTTGTATAAATTAATAAATGCTTCCAGTCATCTAACCTTATGACCACATCTTATATTTTTATATACTTTTATACTTCCTGTATTCATACTTCCCTTCTTTACCATTTGAATTTACTGAGAGCAACCATCTACCCCTCTCAAGACTGGATAAACAAACCAAGCTGTTTCCTCTTTTAAAGCTCTCCTATGCTAGTTATCACTGAAGTAATTATTTACACTTTTCTTAGTTTAGACTAATCTTTCTTGAGTAGAAAAGCATTCAGGTACCATATACAAGTCTAAACCATATCACATATAATGATATACACCCATAATGAGTATTTCCATATCTACATAGGCAACAGTGTCATAATAGGGCTCCTGTTTTCTTATGTCTGGACAATATTGATGCATCATAGGTGATTTGATCAATAATTTCTCTGCCCGGGTAATTCTTCTGTCAGTTCCACCTGAACTGATGCTTGAATCAGAAGAAATGTTTCTTATTTGTGGTCTCTGAGTACTATATAATGCACTCTGAGATACCGTAGTTCACGCCCTTTCTTTTATTCCAGACCTAACTGTGTCCAATTTGCTGTGATTAACATACCACTACTGATGTTTTCATTTCAGCCAGGACATTCCTCATTTTTAATACAGATCATAAATATATTGTAATCTATGCCAACACCAATTCTCCAAGAACTTCATTCCAGTTTATCAGTAACTTTTTTAACAGTGCCTTCAGCTAGGTACTTTTATTTATGTTCACACAGATTAATGAGCTTACTCATTGTATCTCCTTTCTTTCAAACTACCTTGTATCCTCTTCCTATGGTACCCTAAAAATGCTTTAGAAAAACCACAGAATCACAGAATGATTTGGGTCAGAAAAAACCTTTGAAGATAAACTAGTTCAACTTCTCTGCTGTAGCTGAGCAGAGACATCTTTCATTAGATCAGATGACTAGAAGTCAGAGGATCTCGACCATCTTTCCTACTTTTGCTTCATTAGATCATTCAAGATCTATTCTCCATTTTAAAAGAGTATAGATGAAACCTACATTAATTTAGCTTTGCCTATTATGGCAAAGCAGTGTAGAAGAGTAAAAGAAGAATCTGAATCTGTAGAACCACTACATGTTTTATGGTTTGATACTGAAAGCTGAATAATGAGACCACAGATGTAGTTTAAAAAGGTAGCAGTGACTTCAACAGTAATTTCTACCTAATGATTTAGAGCATGTACCCCACAGTTCTTCAGTATGAGGTACCAGCTATCTGTTTCCAGTTTAACAAAGATAAATATGAAGAAAAAATAAAGAAATACCTATCAACATGAAGAAAATCTTGAAGCACATCACTCAATACTGGAATCCAATGCAAAACAAACTGCATAAATGAAGTATTGCCAACTTGTCAAAGACGTCAACAAACTCTCACACCAAAGGCATTGAAGCAGTCCAAGCTGAACATTCTCAGTGTCTTCCATCTTTGTCCTTTTCTCATTTTTTAACTCTTTTCTTTATTAGATGGGGCACATCCTAGATGCTGTCAGTCAAATCAAATCTCATTGCAGTTTTTTCTCCTTCAGTGTGTCTCTAGCTCTCTAAAAAAATCCTAAGAAAATCAGCTTTTACTTGTAAATTGCTCTCTAAGAACTATTAAACTTATTGCCAATGGAATGTTTCATTAAAATCAACATCACATTGGGATTCACAATGGGAATAAAAAGAAATTGGAGGATTGCTAAACTGTACTGCATAAAAAAGACAAATCAAATTAAATGGTTGAAATTGCACCGAGGACATGGCAGGAAGAGCAAATATATTTCAGTGCTGACTTCCCCTTTCTTGCATGGAGTTTTTATTGGAGGTTTACAAGTACTGGGATAACGACCTCTGCATTCCCTTTTTTGAGAATCATATGCTGCATTTATCCACACTAAAAATTTACCTAAAATATTGCTAATATGTCTGTTTAAACTAGTTTTGGTCTTCACATTTAAATTTGACTGTGCAATTACTATTTACTAAAGCTCATTTTTGTATTACTGATATGTTTAGTTTTCCTTGACTGACGACTTTGTTGGCTGTTTTTTAAGTAAGAGAGGAAACGGTGGTATCCCCAGACATTTACAACAAAAGTCAAGTTCTAGACAGTTAGGAAAGCACTTGGAGAATCCTTCCCTGCATCAACATTAGACAGTGTCACCACAGAAAAGCAGCCAACTAGAATTCCAGATTTTTGTAAGCACCATGGATTTTACCTTTTTTTTTTTAAAAAAAAGGCTTTAATAAGAAGAGAAATATGATTCTGTATTTAAGAGCAACTCTTCTCAAAAGCAAGGGAAAACATGAGATAAGGCATGGAGAGACAATATCTAAGTAATGTATTATTTTCACTTTTTTTCGTGCTGTCCTTTAAACTGCACAGAACTTACTACAGATTGTAGAATTGGCTTTGACAAAGTAACTCAGGCCTAAGTCAGTAAGATTTTGGATGGGTATCACCTGACCACCTTTTGGGACACAATCAATTCTTCATAGTCCAGATGAACCCTCTGGACTTATTGTAAAGAAAAGATGAACATATTTTAGCACTGATTTAAGCTAAAGACAAAGATGATTTCAAATATTCAAATACTAAACATACGAAAACCCATTTTTTTCCCCAGATGAAACTCATGGCCTACTTTTCTTCCAATTAACCTGTCCCTCTATACTTGCCCCAATTGCCTTCACACTCACAAAAGCCCAGAGCTGAACAAACACTGAACCCTCAACAAAATGGAAGGGCTCCAATGCCTAAAACCCACTTAATTCTACATCTGTAAATCCTGAAAATATTAATTAAACTCTAGAGCAAGTTAACCCCAAATATTTTAAGATTTTAAAGTTCCCTGTTGCCTAAATTTGTAATTCTATTTTTTCATAGTATTGGGTGGTTTGATGCTCCCTCACAAAAAAAAATTAGAATGCAGAAACTTGGAACTTCTCCTTATAACTTACAGCACTGAAGAGCTCAGTTTAAGACGTATTTTTAATTCCTTACAGAACAGAGGTCCATACACTTTTTCAGTTGGAAGCAATTCCGTCTTGCATAAATGTGGGCTCCAGGGAGAGGAAACAGTATGCCTTGTCACTACACAGTAACTCAGCTGTTAACTTTTTTTGACTTAAATCAGACAGGAACTTCCTGAGGCACAAACATCAGGTAAAAATCTTTAACCTCCCCAGAAGCCATCAGTTACTATCAGTAGCTATGCCTTACAGAAGGCTAGTGGAAGCAACTTTACTTGCTATTTTAAAAGTGAGAAGTAGATACCCTGATCAGAAGTGCTTGGCTTCAAAAGAAGGTTCAAGGCCAAGGATCTAAAATGCAGAGATGCTTCCTTCCAGTCCTGACTGCAATACCTAAATTTAAACACTTTTCCCTTCTCAGCTATTCTGTTAATTGAGAGTCATGGCAAGCTAAATACACTGAGATTGTAGTCAGCTTCTTGCTCATCATGTTTGTTGCTATGAATGATGTTCCAATAAAATAAAATACTTTTTGATATACTCTAGAAAGAGCCCACAGATCACGGAATGGTTAATTTTAAAAGTTATATCCAAAAAAACTCACAGATCACAGCAGTGTCTGCTTTACCAAGTACCACCCAAACTACCCTTAAGCTAGAACAGATGCAGACCTAGAACAGTAGCTGTAAAAAAGGGCAGAGTAAAGTTGCTATTTAAAGTCAGTGACTGAAATTTTTTACTGTTTTTTACAGGCAAAAAATACATTGCTACACCTAGATGCAGGTCACCTAATGCAAATACTTCTTGACTTTCTCTCAATCCATTCAGTATTAACTTAGTTTATAATAGGTGCTATATGATCTAAGTAATTTAATGTACAGCAAAGAAGGGATAAGCAAGCACACAAGAACGTTTTACTGATTTTTGGCAGATAAAAACTGAGTTTAAATACAACTTTTGCAATCAAGTCTGATTCAAAGACATGAACTGATTCTCAATTTCTTGCTCATGAAGCATAGGCGATTTGCAGTTTGAAAATCTGCAAAACAGAAGTCTTTAGATGACATTTCAGATTAGAAAGAGTATTTTTTTCTCTGAAGTCCAACTATTTAGTGTATTTTTATGCTGAAAATGGGGATTTCTGTACAAACAGGCTCCCATCTCTGATGTTTCAGTATTTCCGTATTTTTTCTTTTGGCAGCTCTAATGCTCATAATATGAACCCTACACATTTTGGGTAGTCTTTCAGTCTTTCATTTTGAGACCCATGTAAACTCAAATTAATAAATCTGTAGCCATGTCTTTGAAAAGATTAATTTCAACACAGGCTCACTAAATTGAATGAAAATCATGCTCAAGCTGAATGTTCTTAACTACACACCTTGTGCAGAATGACTTCATTCCTAAGCAGGAGCTCTATTCTTACTTTTGTCTTACTTCTTAAAAAATTGTGTTTCAACAACTTTCTATCAGATGAGTGTTAAAAAAAACCACTGTATAGTGCCAGACTTTCAGGATCAGGCCCTAAGAGGAATTACTCTTCAGAAAAGTAGTGTCAACATGTCTAAGGACTGAAAAAAATGAAGCTGTTATAAACTGCAGAGAGTGTTATCAGCAGGGAGGGAGAGAACACATGTAACAGAGATAGACTGTCTCCAAGCTCACCTGTCCTTGTAGTTTATCACAGTATCAATGATGGCATTCATTTGTTTTGTCAGTTTGGGTGGATTGGGCGACAACTTCTCTGCAGGAGGTCTGCCTCTTCTTTTCTTTGCTTTCTCTCCATCCTCCTTCCCAGAGTCCTTATCCACATTTCTTCGTCTCTTTCGCTTTTTAAGCCGGACTTCCTCTTCCATTTCTTCCAAATTGCCGTCTTCAATTGCCTGAAAACCATGGATTCAAAGAGTATGATTTTTAAACAAAAGAGATATTGCAAAAGGAAAGAACAAACTATATTTTAAAAAAACAATAAAAACCCTCTGCAATTCCACATGATGCAGATAATTCAACTCTAAATGTTCTGTTTATTTATAAACAAGAGTACAAGAAACTGACCCACTGGCAATCAAAGAGACACCAAACATTAACTTCTCCTAAGGATCCCTTGATTATCTAAACACACTGCTTTATCTGAACCTTGGATTCTGCACCAAATCATATTTCACACATACTGGCCTGGGGTATTGTCTCAGTAAGTGTACAGAAAATATTCATTTTTTCACATCAGAGTCAGTTCTGGGTTACATGGTTCCATGCAAAACAGCCTTTCATAACACATGTTCTGAAACAGGACAGTCTAAATTTTGCTCAGCTCTCAAAGCCAGCTCACTCACAGTTCTTTGTGCATACACACAAAACAAAGATACTTTATGTAGTAAGAACTCCTCTTCCAAGGCTTTTAAGCAACTTTTAAATCAAAGAAGTGTTAAAATCATCTTGAAATGTATAATTTTCTTCTAGAACAGCAACCATGAGGTAGGCAGAAGGACTAACAGTATAGTGGTTTGTTGTAAACAGGACTCGTAACATGGGATGCAAAAAACCCATACCAAAAGCTAATCCATACACACAGTCACAGACAATTAATCCTAATTTCAATTGTTTCAATTACCTGGATGTACGCGTTTAATCAGACCCAGCAGCTCTACACAGAGGGATAAAAAAATTGCTACAAAAAAAACCAAACTAGGAATAAAGGGTTCACACACACTATCAGATCCACATCATAAAGCAAGAAGCTGAACTTTTCATGATTTGAGAAAGCCAACAAAAGAAATGAAATAAAAATACCAGGTCATATGAGAACTGAAATTAAAAAAAGAAAAAAAAATCTTAAAACTAAGGCTCTCTGATTAATGATTTCTCCAAACATAACTGATGTTGATATTTGTCGCTTTTGCTTCTCAATATTGCCTTGAGTACATGCAAATGCTAATCAATCCTTTCTCGTAGCTGAAAGAGCTCTAATCCTAAAGCAATTACCTTCATTTCTCCACAGCACCAAACATGGCTAATATTTATGATCATGTGAGCATAACAATCAATGTAAAAAAAGTGATTACAGACTAGACATAATTTTTCTCAATTGTGTACGTCTCTTCAAAAACATTCTGTGAACAAAACCTGATGCATAACACAAAATAGAATGTTTAAATAAACAGTGGGATTTTGAAATCTGTTTCGTATGCATCCTCCGATGTACAAATCTACAGACAAACACAAAAGCAGAATCTGTGAGACAGCCTGAAACTAGGCCTTAATAATCAAAAGACAATTTACATCATGCTTCCACAGCATTCAGATATTCACTATGAAAGAGGCTCGAGATCTGATGAGTTAGGAATAAAAAAGAAGGGGAAAAAAATCTGCATACAAATTCATTAATATTCATTTGGCTAAAGCAGGACACACGCTATAAACCACTGAGGCTAATGAAGATTAAGAAAAGGAAATTTCTCTGCATATCTTGGAAGCTAGAAAACCTAACGATAAATACAGCATGCAAGGCTGTCAACAGTTAATGTCACTGCTCTCCTCAAGCACTCAGTTGTACACTGAAATACAGAGAACACCGACTTTTGATGTGTTACACACCTACACATGCCTGTGATGTAGTTCTACTGAATCTTCAAGACGGCAATGAAAAAGGATATTTACCTTACCACTATCAGCAGGCCGGCTATCGGAAATCACAGTTAGTGGGGATAAAATTAACAAGCCAGCAAAGCAGCGAGCTGCTAGTCTCTTCATCAGCTGATCAGGAAAAAAAAGAGAGCTGGGGAAAGGCTATGTTTTCATATACAAGTAATTTTATTTTACTGAAAATTTAATACTGAAAGGATTGTGGATACTGAAATCTGCTGTTTCATTCTACCTACTAGAAGGCCTGAAGCCTTCCTCCTTCAGCTGGTTTTAATATTGACAACTACTTATCATATTTCTCCCTTTATTATTCTAAGCATTCAAATTAGATTTTTAGCTCATTCTTGTTATTATTTTAATAATAATAGCACAGTTAGACAATTTCATGTACAATTTTAAAACTGAAATTGCTTGCATGCATTTTAAAGATGCTTTCATTACAGAAAATGTATTCCTTCTGCTCCACAGAGAACAGATCAAGTTTTGGTTACTGAAATTGATACAATAATCTATTCTGATTTAAAAGAAATTAAAAAAAAATAAAACCAAACCAAGTCATCATTCTGTAAACTTTTTCTGTAAACATTTTTCTGTCTTTCAAAAAAATTCACTTAACTACAACATATTTATATTTTTGCCCGCTTAACAGATTTTCTACCACCAAAAAGAAATCACAGTGGTCCTGTCATCACAGAGTTTAAAACATCTCACTTTAGAATTCTGCATAAAAATTTTGCTTAGAGTAGGCAGTATTTTGGTAAATAAATATTAATAAAAAGAAAAGATAGAAGTGAAAAGTTGTGATTTTTTTAATATTACATACAATAACATAGTAAAGACAAACGATAAAAATCAAAACCAAGTAAACTAACATATACTCTTAAAATTAGTAAGTAGAAGGTAGCAAAGGAGCTCTTAGCAAACTACAAATCTACTATCAAACGTTAAACCTTCTATTTAACCAGTAACATATCAGTCAATTACTATATCAAGTTTTCAAAATTTCTATGCATCAATGTAAACTCAGACAGCTTTCTTGAAGACCACAGTGACCCCATCTGAAAAATCATTCTGGCAATACAAGCAGTACAAAAACGTTAACTCAAATATTTTACAATTCTTAACATTCATTCTCAAGAGACAAATTTGTATTTTGTACATAAACAATGACATTTAAAACTAAACCTATATACTGTCTAAAAAGATGGCTTAAAACTGTATAATATGCATCAATTATCAGCAGATAGATTAATGCTCTGTGCATATATCTCCACATATGATCCAACAACGTGGGTTTTAGCAGCAACATATTTATTAAGCTAATTCATTTGACTGAGCTCTTTGTTAGAAAAGCTTACTATTTCAGGCCCTAAGTGCCACACTGAAGAGAATGCCCTTCCAAACCTTTACAAGTACTATTATGATACAAATCTCAGGCACAAAATCTCCAGTTCCTGACAGATGATGGGCTGTGTAAGAGTGCAAAGTAACACAGACGTCTCCCATGTTCAAATGCCTCTGGATTAGTGAGGTGAACGGCAAAGGAGTCAAGGAAAATCATACACTAATAAAAATCTAACACTTTCCTTCCATTAAGGAAACTGGACAAAACAGTACTAAAAGAAGTCTGTACACCTCATTTTCTTCAAAGACAGCTGTAAAAATTTAATGTCAAATTTTCTAAGTTGTCAGGCATCTCATGAAAGGCAAATACACCAGTGAAATATGAGGACCCTGTGTTAAGTTCTGTACTGACAAAATGTTCCTGTTTTTCTGACTCATTGCTGTAACCTAGTCCACGTACACAAACCAATTTCATTTCTGAAGAGGCAAGAGCACACTTATCATGGATTAAAGAAATCAAACTGTCTTCCTCCAAAAAGAAGCTTCCACCTCCCAAGAACAAATATATATTTTTCAGAAGGCAAGCAGAAGTTATTTCTGAGACACTCTGTCTCCCTATTGCTGCTTGCAATTAGATTTTCACCTTTCCTAAAGAAAAGTTGTTTTGAGGTGGAAGTATTGTTAGGGAACATCATTACAACACTGATATATGAGCTCTTTTGTCCATTTGAAAGACAGGATATTACACATGTATTCTTCCGTAAATTATGATACAGCACTGTGACTCAACACCTTTTCAATTCAGAATTACAGATGCAAATAAGGATTTAGTACTAACAACTCAACTTTGTTTCACAAGTGTGTTCTGCAAGTCAATAATTGTGTAGGCCTTCCACAACTAATATGTTTTAAAATAATTTTACAGGAATCAGGTAACTCAAGTGTGGTCACAGAATGAATCAATGGAGGTGCTCATCATAAAATCAGCTTTGATGTCTAAGGTCTGTCTCATTTGAATGGTAAAACACTGCAGTACATAATTATTTTTCCTTTGACTGGAAATAACTAGGTTACTAGAAAACTGAGACATCATGAAAGCTATCGGTACTACTTATAGTCTAAAAACTGGACACACAGAGCCGAAGTGGCAAAGAGCCACACAGTAAGTCTGCTTGAAGCCCTTCAGATGAAATGGGACACAAGCACAGGACATGCAAACTCTTCCTGTGTCCCTCTTCAATTTTATCTTAACAAGATGAACATTCAGATAACTTGTTGCATCCCTTAACATCAATGCCCTGTGTCTCTCCAACTTGCAAAGTTGAAAGAGAGCTATTCTAACACCATCATGCAAAGAAATACCCTAGCATGGTAATTAAACGCAGTATTTCAATAAAAAGCACATAAACATAGGTGAACAGAAAAAAACACACTACCTTACCAACTTCCTGAACATAAATACTAACCAATCATACAAAATCTCCAAAAGAATGAGCTTTTTTGTGAACAACAAATAAGAGGGTATTTTACTAATTACCAACACTAAGGTTAAGGGCTGTTAAGAACTTAAAACCAAAGATGATGTCAGTACTACAGTAATGAACAGCAGATGACTGCACTGCAAAATGAAGTTCACATTTACCACATTAGAAGAGAAGAAAGGAAGAAAAGAACCCTATGGACAGCTGACAATAAACATCAAAAACCCTAAAATAACATCTACTTAGCCTTACCAATTTCCGTCTTCAACATGATCCTTCTTGGAATACTGTATTGATATTCCAAGAGAAGTTCTCCTGTGTTTTTTTGTGTTTTTCTTTTCCTGTTTGTTTTTTCTGTCTGTACTGTTTGAAATACTGCCATTCTTTATTTTACACTTGTTCTACAATTATATCTGGCAACCAATGAAGACTTCAACTTTTCACACTGCAATTCACATTCTTAAATAGATCTCTTAAAAATCCAGTTCTCTTGCTTATTTTTTTACCATTATCATTTGGGATGTATAATGTATACCATTATACATCTGGGACTGCTTCTATTTTTCAAATTAGAATTGTTTCTTGGCTCTGTAGAGCAACTTTCCTGACATCATCATTGTATCTATGCAACACCATAGAGGACAGTATATGAGATAAAGACTGTGAGGAGAAATGCCTTTAACACTTGACAATTATGTGAAAAGGCTTAAGATATTATATTAACAGTACAATCAATAAATACCTGAAAATAATTATAAAGGTTGACAAAGAGTTATTTTAATTCAATTTCATCTCATCTGCTTGCTGGGTATTACTGCACAACAGATTCATCAGTCAAGTTTTTCTGAGGGTAAACTAAAACAGAATATAGACCAGAATCTGTCAAAGGCAAAGAATTCGTGATTACATCCAGTTTTAGCTTTCTTTCATCACAGTATTGTTTTTTCTAAAAACTCAAAATGCAATTATTGCAAGAACGTATCAATTTGTAATACATAGTCTACTTCAACAGGCTAAAATTTCACCAAATATGGTAAATGAGTTCTTCAGCCATATGTTCATCAAGTAAGAGTCTGCATTGTCACATCACTGAAACAAGCATCTTTTTAAGGAGTGGGAGAAGATAGACTGTTTTCTGGTTTGCATTTGAAAATTATTAATTGTTGCTAAATTATTTCCACTGAAACTCCAGCTGCCTATAGACATTAAGGAGACTAATAATGTAAATTATAGGTTTTTCCTAAATTTAAATTTAAAGACTGATGTCAAAATGCTCTGACATAACCACACAAAAATATGAGTTTTCTTTAAAGAGAAATGGCCTCAACCAAAGCAACAAGCATAATATTAGGAAAAAAAAGGTAATGACTTAAAATATTAATAGGATCAAAACTTTTAGCAAGTGTTATCTTTTGGGTCTGACAAAATTTTTTCAGTCAAATATTCTAATATTTAGTCTTGACGAAAGATATATTAATGCTGAAGCTTCATCTTTAATGTGATAATTATTAAGTAAAGCATCATGCAGAGACAGCACTGATAAACTCTAACTTATGACAAAACCCACTGACAAGCATGTAAAATTTTCTTCTGTTCAAAAGTGAAATCTTGTTAAAAAGAAAAAAAAAATCTCTAATTAGTCTCATTTGTCCCTTTCGTAAAAGGCAAACTGATTTTAAATGGAACTCCTCGGGCTGATTTTGCACCAATGAGATTTTCAAAAACTTTTGGGACAGTCCAATTGAAGAGCTCAATTAACTACTCGTGATACCAGGATCCTACTGCTTGTCAGCTTAGTGAGCACCACGGAATTGCTCCATTAGAGGGAAGGAACTGAGTTATGTAAGGAGCAACCATATGATGCTTTGATACATACTTTGCTCAACCATCAGAGCACGGAGAAAATACATACTCACTATGTCAAGACCCTGAATGTGAAACTACCCAAAAATCATAATTATTCTGTGGTCTACATTTACTTAGCCACACTCTGAGAAGATCTACAGGTCTGTAATTGTCTTCTACAGTTTTCAAAATGTCTTGCTAAGAAGACTTAATTTTAAAACTTCTTGACCAAGTCAACCTCACCTAGGAGCAACAGAAAGATGGGAGTGGAATCTAAAATAATTCTATGCCAGAAACTATTGATATCATCCTCTTTATCACTGACCTGTTTTGTTGTGGTGGGTTTTTTTGTTTGTGCTTCTCAAACCTTCTTCCCTTCATTTTAGAAAGCTAGATAACCTGCTGAAGAATTCTTGTCACTTAGAATAATAACCTGTTTCTGAACACAGGGGGGAAAACTCTCTCCTTCATGACTGGAGGAAAATTTATAATGGACTTGTAAAATATTACATAGGAAAATTTCCAGACAATAAGCAAACATATTCCAAAAGCAATCTTGAGATAACATTTCTGAAGTACAAGGTATCCTGAGTATTTCAGATTGCCTTCATATAGTTCAGAACCTTAGAGCATATTGATAACTCAAAGACTAAATATAATTATCTGACTGCTACTGAAAATAGTTGCAGGTATCTTTGGAAGTATGATTGGAAGTAAAACTAAGAGACTGAATGAGATATAACTGACTTAAGAAAGACACTGGAAGACTGTAATGAAAATACTGCAGGCATGTTTCCCAGCTTCAGATTCACAAGTAATGCATCTTGAAGTAAAATCTAAGCCATGATAGAGATGCCTCATTTTTTCCCCTTTATCTTGTTCACTATGTCAGAGACACAAATGCTTGTTGCATAGACACGATTCTGGAGCATTTAGTGACTGGTGTTATAGGGAAGGTTCCTCCTTTTTAAATTTTTATTAAGATTGATAAAAATAATTCTGATTCAGGAAAGCCTACTACAGGAGTGTAGAGGACTCTATACTGACAAAGGCATTGTGAGATAATTGGTACTACTGTTACGCTTTTTCTTGAACAAGTACATTAGCTTCACTACACAAGGGGCAATGAAAGTTAATTGCATTAGAAAATCACCTTTTCTGAGGAGAAGGTGGGTGCCAGGGAGTAGTGTTGGGGATTAATTTTCTCCTTTTTCCTAAATTCATTTAAAATAATAACCTTGGAATTTAGTAATCACTAAACATGCTTCTCTCCAAGACCAGATGTTCTTTATTTCCCTGGCATCTCAAAAGTTTAGAAGGAAAATAATATCAAGGTTGTAATAGCTTCGTTTGTACTAAGGGTTTTGCTTCCAGAAGTTCTTTCCTTCTTTGGTCTAAAATAAATCTTTTACTGAAGGGGTTTACTGCCCTGTTGTTCTTCTTTTACATTTATTTTTTAATGATTTGCTAAAATAGTTCATGAATTAGTTTACAACTTAGTGTAATTTATTAGTATTTCTGTGAACACCTACCTACCATTCAGGTTCACAGTCAAGTATCACATAAGAGGAGGAAACATGCAGCAATGAAGTTATGGAAATATTCATCAATAATAACGACATCCAAAACCAAGAACAAAGAGGAATTCAGCATTCCAAGGATTTATCGTCTCCCACTAAGGTTAAGACGTTGTTTGTTTTACAAGGGAGATCATGCATACAAAACCAATCAGAAACACACTTATATCTGACTACTAATAAATAAAAAGTTATTCAGGATGGGTTCTTTTCCATGTTCTGAGGCACGTATTTACAGCTGTGTTTTATCTTACATTTCGCAAAATACTGCTACTGTTCTAGGTTTCTGGATAATTGTAAGCAATGTTAATTTGTCTTTTTTCCCTCAATATTTACCTTTTTACAAACATGACATTCTGTTGTGGAAAAAGTAGTAATTCTTTACTTTGTCCCCTACTGGCAGGCTAGCCAGACAGATGCTTTGCATCTCATAATGTAACAACTAAAGATAGATTTCTTCTGTTTGATTCTATTCCTTATGAAAATAATTTTTTAAAATTAAATTTAAGAATGGGAATAAATGAATTTTTAAAAATTATTGGAGAAAAAAATTTCCAGGTGTTTAATCCTTCTTAATTCAAAAAAATTTGTCTCCTTTATCTTCTAAGACCCTACTAATTATATGAGAAAAATACCTGGTATAAAGACAAGGTTTATACCCTCATCAGACCAGCTCTTTGCAAAGAAACTGCAGTCTTGACTCCTTCCACATTTGCTTCCACTGAACGTTGCAAATATTTGCAGCAACAGGCATCTGCTCTATGGTAAAGATTAAATTGACAATTCTAAGCACCAGAAAAAGGTAAGAAGCCATTACAAACTCTTGTTCTGCAACATCCTCAACAGCAGGATACCACATCTTAGTAGAATGTTTCCTATGAAGAACAGGATGCCTTTTCTTCCATTACGGAAACCACACAGGTGAGGACTAAAACACAAAGGGGCAATAAAAAACAAAGCAGACTTCCAGCATGAAATCACTAATTTTGAGATAAATCAGTAGTGTTACAGTAAGTGAACTATTTTATCTCACGTACACAGATATTCAGTGGTGCCCTTTAAACTGCTCAGAAAAACAGTAGAAGTTCTCTCTCTTTTTGATTAACAGACTAACAGATAAGGGTTCTAATTTAAAGATGAGCATCAATTTTTTTGTGCTGAAACCTATGGCTCTTAATAATGTAACATGAGAAGCCTATAGTACAAAGCTTAAACTGGCATTTTTGCGTATATCAAAGTAAACTCAGCTACTGCCAACAGTCATACAATCAAGTATTTTTTTCATATTTTCTTCTCTCATATTTAAGTATATTCACATGTTCTCAAGCAGTAATCTTTTATTCCAAGTTTAAAATGTGGAACATAACTAAATGGGAGTAAAATTGAGAAAATAAACTCAAAACAAAACAGATAAAATACCTTGCAAAAATAAACACGTGAGGAAAAAAAAGTAACAGCTTTCAGAAACTACTATAGCTTAATTATTTTTCAGTGGATGTTCACAGATCTCTTTTACCTACTTATCCACAGAAAACATCTTAAGGATTTTTTCAGTAACATGGGAAATTTGGTTTAAATAGCTATCGTATTATTAATATAAGTACTCTGAGGCAATTAAGAATGGGAAGCACACAGTGTTAAGAGAGCATGATATGACAAAAACATTATTGCAAGAGGTTAGAATACTCACTTTCTGTGCCAGAAGAGGAAAATATTTGCTTCTAGAGACAGACTGTATTTAAATAATAAATACTAGGAGGTACCCCTTTGTGACAATTCCAATACAATTTTTTAATAACTTAGAAGAATTTGGAGGAAGACTGTATGGAATGAAACTAAGTCAAACTTCAGAAAACTTGCTGAAAAAATGAAATTATATGTATCTTTTACATATTCTATACCAAAACAGTATGTTGTGATGCTACCTTTGAGCACTGATGCAGTGAGTTCCATGCCTTCCGGGTGCTTCTGAAGGTGCAGTTATATGACCATGCCAGGACTCAGAGTAGAACCTGACCCTTTAATATGTGTATTACAACCTAGAAGTAAAAATCTAACTTCACCAGTATCTGTCTAGAATACTTTTTTGTTCTTTTGGAATAAGCTGCATTGCAAATCACAGTCTGATGAGCACAAACTATTACCTACAAACAATACAAAGAATTTTTGAAAAAGAAAATTACTGAAGAGCACATGAAGCTTCTCAACAAAATAATGTATCGTATAGTTTAGCATAGGTGCATATACAAAAAAACTAAAAAAGGCCGTAAGCAACAAGAATCCTTGGTTCTGAATTTGAAATCCAGCCAAAAATGTTAGATGCCTCTGAAAATAATACATAATGAATAGCCATGGAACCATGCTCTCTAACTTGCTAAACATGCCAATTTCAGGGTACAGGACAGAATTACATGGTTGTGGTAACTCAGAAGTTTTTGTAGGATTTTTTTAAAGCTAAAATTTTACTGCTAGAATAAGTAAGTAAACTACGCTACTCATTAAGCAGGGTTCTTCAGGATGACTCAGGAAGCTAACTGCCAGACACAACATGCCTAAGCATTGGCTGAATAGTTTTTGAGAAATTCAGACTGAAACCTCCATGTTTTTCCATATCTGCTACGTTAGTATTTCCATACTTGTTTACTCACAAGAAAAGACAAATTGCTATAATTTAAGTTGCTACAGAAGTAGTTTCTATAGAAGAAGCAGAGCTCTGCACACATACACCAGTCCATCAGAAGAGTTATTTTGCCTGTATGCATACTGCATAAAAAACATCAACATAAAACCTTTCATCACCTATTCAGGTCTACCTTCAGAAGATGGCCTTTTATAATAAAGGTCTTACAATTTTCCTCTACAAGGCAGAATATGAAATAGCTCCCTTTTTATAGAGTGAATAAAATACTTTGGCCACAATATACAGCTTTGAAAGATATGGGTAACTTACCCATGTTGCAAATGAAAATTTTTCTAATGTCTTTATTAAAAAACTGATAGGTGACAGAAGGTTAGCTACCATATCATCTATCATTGTTACTTTTAAGTCATGTCAGAGAACATAACAATGCAGTGGATCCAAATATTAACATGTTTGCTGCTTCTTGTTCCATTGTCATATGCTGCCCCAAGCAACAACGCTTTAGACTTTCAATACAGACTTCTGTTCATGTGGGTTTTGTGAATTACTTAATGGTTGTTTTGGTTTCAGTTTTAAGAGTACTAGAATATGCTGAATTGGAAGAGTTCAACTCCTGGCCCTGCACAGGAGAACCAGAAGAATCACCATGTGCCTGACAGCATTGTACAAAAGCTGCTTGAACTCTGTCAGGCTTGGTAACCACTTTCCTGGGGAGCCTCTTCCAGTATGCAAATACCTTTGGCGTGAAGAACCTTTTCCTAATACCCAATCTAAACCTCTCCTGACACAACTTCAGGCCATTCTCTGTCACTGGTTGTCGGACTCCAGGACATCCTTCTGGCTGCCCTGGCTGTCTTGAGACCCTGGCAGGGGTCTTGGAGACCTTGGCAAGAAGTCAAAAACATCTGTGGCTTCAATTTTAGCCTGTGGAAAACTGCCAAATCCAGATGAGGAATTACAAGCCACAAGGGTTTTAGTAATGTGATATTTGAACTAATACAGTTAGTTCAAAAAGTAGACTTTCAGGATTTTTAGAATGGGGTTCAAGAGGGTACAAGATGGAGGAATTTGGGCATGTCCTAGCCTTCTTCTCCATTGTCTTGTCCTCCCTATCTTGCTGTGGTGGTGGCACTTTTCAATTGGTTTGATGTAGAGATTAATAATCTAACATAGATGATAGGAATTGGTAAAGAAATTGTAAACATACACATGTAGTTTCGAGTATATAATGTGGGAGCTGCCCAAGGCTTGAGGGCAGCCTGCCATGGCTTCCTTTCTGGACAGACCTCAGCAGGTTAGAGAGAGAATGTTATAGATAAGAAAAAATAAACAACCTTGAAAATGCAATGGGAAGCATTCCAGGCTCCTTCTTTGGCTGCATTGGGCTAGGGAAGAAAAAACCCTTTATGATCTCTCAGGGTCACCGTGACCCTTCAGAATCCCGAGAGAAATTGACAACTGGTCACCACAGAGAAGAGATCAGTGCCTGCCTCTCCTCTTCCCCTTATGAGGAAGCTGTAACTACAATGAGGTCTCCCCTCAATCTCCTTCAGGCAGCTGATCGGAATTTTGACCTTCAACGTAAGGAGCATTTCTGGCATCTTAACCACAGGGACTAATTCTTCTTATGAAAAATGTCACACTTGAAACATTAATAATATAACAAAACACAAAACCCAGATTTTAAACTCACAAGTTCAGTCTATATAAACTTGGTATGTGAGAGGATACAGCTATTTCAAAGAAAATGAAGTTTATTTTATTCTAATGCTAACAGGACTCCCCACATTTAAAAAACTAAGTACTTACTTGGCATTACTATTTAAGGTTTTCTAGAGGAGAATTGATGTACAATTCCACTTGAAAGCACATTAATATGTGTTATGGTACTTTACATTTAACATTGTGTAGTCAAAATCACAGACTGAAATAAAAAGAATCCTATGAAAATATAGCACTGTTTTACTGGTACTCCTTGTAAACACCTGTTCAGATTTCCTGACTTGAAGTCTTTCTCACAAAAAAAAAAACCCCAAAATATAACCAAAACAAACCCATAACCCAACAATAAAAATTTCTTTATGGAGAATATCTCGGAAGTATTTAAGAAGCATTTCAAAGTACTTTTTTAGTTTCCAAAATTAATACCCTTGACTCTGATTCCACATTCTGAGAAAAGACAAAAGAATTTCTGAGAAAGTCACCCCGTGTGATCAAGCTCTTTCCCTTAGAAACTAACAAAGCCATCCTGCCAAAATAGCGAACCAAAGCTATCAGGTAGCTGATAGTATTTAAATTCCCTCTCATCCATGAAAAACCAAGAAAATACCCTTTCTGCTTCACTAGTCTTAACTTCACTGCAATGTGAAATAGCCCTTTTTCCTTAAGTAGATTCTGAATTGAATTTAATGAAAAGGACATGAAAGATAGATAGTAAGTATACCAAATACAAAAACCATTCAATGAAGACTTGAAGTCATGTCCAATTCTACAACCTTTTAAAAAGTAGATTCCACATGCATAAAACTTATCAGCCTCACACTGAATACTAGAAAATAGTACCTTGAGCATTCTGCTGGTCACTGGTCAGAGACAACACCTTAGGATGGTGGACTTTTTAATCTTCCAGTAACAGTTTTTGACATGTGACTTGTTTTCCCATACAGCTTAAGAAATTCAATTGCATCTGCAATTCAATACTACAGAGCAGGGTTTAGATCAAAATGCAATTTTCTTCAAATGTCCTGCACAAATATACTCACTGACTTGATTGTGAAACAGGTTTAGCAGCAACTCAGAAAACTGAAATTGCAACCAGAAATGTTACAGAGTAGAAATGAAGAGAGAAAATCAGGGGTGCAGGGGTATTACATACATGAACTATGCAGATAAACTATCCACTGGATAAAATCTTTCTTTTTTCCCCTTCTTCTATGAATTTCAGCTTCCAATACACACTAAACCAACTACAGTAGGCTGCAATGCTAATTTCTACACACAGGTATTTCAGTACTTAATGTAGTAAGGCCTAAACAAAAGGACCTGTGCCAAAGCTGACCTCTAGTGACCCCTCCAACCAAAAGTTCTATGTATCCATTAATCAGTGAAGCATTATTAGCAATATGATATATGTACCTGGTCATTGGTGAAACAAGGATTTACCTTTCCATATTTAGAAACAGGACAAGGCCACATCTGGCCTTGTTTATGGGTGGAGGATCAAAGACAACTCCCTTGGTTCCTCCTTGAGCCCTGGCCAGGCTTTGGGAGAAGCCCAATAGGAGGATAAAACCTGACGTTTCTGTATTAGAAGTAATAGTATTTTTTGCTTATTATCAAAGCTGGGCTACTCTCACAGCAAAATCAGAAAGAAGCCTCGTTGCCTGCAAAGGTGGCTGTACCGCAGGATTTCCCAGTTACTGGGCATGGTTCTCCAGTCCTTCACTATGACACCTTCCTTGGGCTGGTATGAATATCTGGATGAAAGGTGGTAGGGTAACTGTAACCTTTCTTCATCACTATAGGCATTTTTTGTAGTTATGATTAGGTGCATTGCTTAGCTTATCCTTCTGTGATTCTTTGCAGTTTTGATTTATAGTAAATTACACTATCCCTTAACTTCGTGTCTGTCACTGACCGTAACCATCAGCAACACACTAGTGTAAAATCAAATTCCACTACCCTAGTTTACAAAACTGTGTCTTAAAATACCTTCCTAGTATTGATACAAATTGACCAAAATTTACTATCTTTGCTATCAAACCTGTTAACAGACTATTAGAGACTGTGTAACATCAAAAAGTTAAAGTTCCAGTTGATGAGGAAACAGTTAAAAACATGCCCAAAATTTTCCTGCTAGGTAGTTTGATTTATTATACCACATATCTTTAGTAAACATAAACAAAATTTATGTCCTTACTATGTTAAACAGTACTCACTAGATATTCTGTATGAGTGAAAGCCAGCACTGATTTTCTTTAAGTAAGATTGACTAATTACAAACCAAATGCATGAATTTCACTTACAATTTTTAGATTAGCAAAACAAGCATGACTTTTACATTTCTGCCTGACATAAATGAGATGCTGTTTATTTTGTACTCAGGTATGTTTCCCTGGCCAACATATAAAGCAATTTCAAATTAACAAGGACAACTAGAGACTATGACTTTATTTATGCCACCTAGCCAGCAATTAAACTGCATGAGAAGCTGAAACCAGATGCAACAGTCTTAAGGGTCTTTTACCTACTCAAATAAACCCTCTGTTTCTTGAAGCCTGTCTCAGGCAATCAAATTCTTAGTAGATGACCCCTCTCAAAAGTAATATGCGAGTATTTTGCAGTTCTGTTAGAAGTGGTGCAGGACAGAATCTGCTAGAGCATGTAATACTACCAGAATATAAATGCTTTGTAGATCAAGAAGTAACTCCTCCTTCCAGATTTTTTCTTAAGGAAATATGGTTGTCATGCCAACACTTATAAATACAGCAGGCTGCAGCGACAGCTAGTGATGAAGCCTGTTTCTGTCTTAAAAGAGTTTTCCTGGGAGACTGTCAATGAATTACAGGCTGCTTTAGGCATCTCACTAAATACTGCCTATGATGACAGGTTTGGCTTCTGTCATTATTTTGTCCCTTGCTTCTAAAATCAGTTACTTATCTCCTAGCAAGAAGGAGCTTGACATACTTGGTCAGTGTACAGCCATGCATACAGACCTCAGGGTACACTGTCCTTGAGGTCTTGCTGGGATCTGCCAGGACCAGAATTACACTATCCAGTGCTGGCAGAGAGTTCAGGGTCTAACTTAAAAAGAGCCAGCACCTATTCCACAATCAAGAGCTGTGGCTGCTGAATGAGGCAAAACATCTTGAGAAAGATCTAGTCAACTCCCCAAGACATAAAAGAGACATCTCAGCACTACTCACCAATATTATGAAACCAACTTACTGATCAGAAATGCAAGGTTTCGTTCAGAAAACTCTATGAGAAGATAGCTATAAAACTGCAACAGCAGCTACAGCAAGAGAAGAAAAGTGAGGGGCGTCCCCTCACTGCTGGTAAATAAATCTCCTTCCGTAATACTGCAATAAAAATGGGCCAATGGTTATCTTTGGAAAATGGCATCTAAGACCTTTTTTTTATGTTTACATAGTTAAGTATTCCCTTGAATATGTTGTACACTATTATTATGACCTCTAGAGATGTCATTACAGCAAAATCAAACATATTCTCAAAGACATGAAAGGGACATTGCTGCTGAGAGCACAATGGGTGTGGCAAAGAACAGTTTGTCACACCCAAGTTTCTGATTAACACACATGAAAAATATAATTTTTAAAAATCCAGAAAACTTACATTACTTACATTTCATTAACTATCCAATGAAGTAGTTTTATTTTGAATGTGCACAAGCAATGTTACATTACAAATGTAATGCCACTGAAGAGACTAAAAAGTATTCGCAGTTTTTACACTTCCACTTGTTTGACCACATCCTCAAGTGCATCTGAAAGCATGTCAAACTATGTATACAGTAGAATTATAGGAGGAATTACAATGCACTATGAAGCAGTCTGTCCTAAGGCAATTTAATGAATTTGAAAACATGCTTAATTACTCAACAAAGAGAAGCGAGAATAATTTCTCTCAACAGAATAACAAGGCACAGCGAAAAAGGTGCAGTATAGTATATGTACCATCTTGCCTAGCAAGCTTTCTAACTTGGCCTCACAATACAGTCTCAGAAGCAAACAATGAAAACAATTACTACCAAGCATATGGGGACCTGCTAAGAAATTGTTTTCAGAGTAACCCTTTATAGTTTTTTATTAAATGGTCCACCACTTTAGAAAGACAAAATAGAAGGTATGCCTACTAAATCTCAAGAGAACACCAAGATGACCAGAAGTTCACCCAAGGACAGGCTTAAAATTGGAAGTAATTTTGGTGAAGAAAATTTGAAAATTATTCAGAAACCATATATGCTAAATCCTCATAGGAAGGAAAGATCAACTAAATGAAACATAGTTTTGAAAAGCTGGCAAGGAAGTAGAGCCACAGAAAATAATTAAGGCCTTACACTGGATCAAAAATTTAACATGAGACAATACCTTCCATGTTAGAAAATGAACTACTGAAGTGTGAGGTATAAGTATCACAGAAGTTATACAAAAGAACTCCTTATTCAAGTGATGCTGCATCTGGAATTCTCATGTCTATCTTTTGATCCAGCTTGTAGAATGATATCAGTCACATGTAGAACAACTATGCGAAGTCAATGAAAACAATGAAAACAATCAAGAGATTCAGAAAATTCAGGAATTGTGGGAAAAGACTGCATAAGTATGGTTGTTAACCCTTCAAATTTACTCAGCTGGGAGACAACTCTCCTATGACACAAAAAAATATTAAAGAATGATATCAGGCTGCTCCGCATGAGCAGAGTTATCAGGATTATGTAACTAGCTTAAAATCCAACAGGAAAATTCAAATAAAATACAATAAAAAGCGAAACAGTTAAAAACAATCCACTGCAGACTTGTAAGTTCATTGCTCAGAAATGTCTAGAAGTCAGACCTTGAACTCCTTTTATAAATGATATGGGACTGGATGATTCTGCCTGCAGTAAGACAAGGATCAGAGGAATTATTTTAGGCCCACAATTTTTGACAATAAAGCACTCAAAACAAGTATTACAGCCAAGTCAAGTCACGAAACACAAAAGCCAAAGCTAACTTCTATGTTGCCAGAGCCAGTGTTCCATCATTAAAAGAAGTAGCTTAAAATGACCCTGAGTAAATGTACATTATACTGCATAAGCTTCCACTGTAGGATAAGGTAAATCTTCAAGAATCCGAACAGCAGCTTATGTTTTTAGATCTTTCTTCTCCACTGACTGCTTGAAAACGTCAGGTATCAAACCTCAGCAGTTTCAAAGACTTGCTTAAATTCACAGTTGGTGAATAATTCAGGCCTTTTCTCCCCTAAGCAACAGGTCTGGATTAGCTCTTAGTACAGTACTGCACAATGCAGCCGCCAAAAAACCCCATTTTAAACCAAGTAGGTAAGATTTTGCCTATCTTTAGCAAATTATACACAAAATCTACACTGTATATTTTTGTTGCTATTGTCTGTAACCAAACTGACAAGCTTTTAAAACAAAATTTACTCTATCAAACCACATAAATTAGTTTTGCACTTACAACATTTCATTTATAAGTTTTGGAAATCATACTATTATCAAATTTTTGAAAAGCCTTTCCAACAATCATTCCTTACCTTTTTATCATGCTCTTACTACCACACTGAAAAGACACATGCATTATTATTAATGGAATGTAGATTTCAAAGAACAGCAAGAGACAAAATCCTAGATTTGGTGTTAGTTTAGTGTAGAATCTTTGCTTTCAGGTCTTAAATTCTTAAATGATTTATCAAATGTTCTGATCTCAGTGGAGCTAATAAATACTTGGAAATTAAATAGCCCGAGAGAAAGAAAATTTAAGTGAAAATTTCTGAATTCTTAGAAGGATTAAATACAGGCATTTAAAAATACAATAAGCTTGTGTGGCATAAAATGTTCTAATAGTATATACACTGACTAATGGTTTTCATGAATATTGAAGAATTCTTCATGCATCTAAAAGACAACACTTACAAAAGTACTTGAGGATGTAAGATCTATGTAAATAAGAAAAGTTCCAATAGAATGTTATCACAGTCCTGACTCTTAGTAACACTGATTTAAGTTTTAGGCAGTGCAGATCCAAACTTACTCATATGTTCAACATAGTAGCAGAAGCTGGATAATGAGGATATTTTAGGCCTAAAACTGCGCTCTCCCTAGTGCAGTCTCCAAAATCAGAAGAAAAATCCACCACAAATTAGTAAATTTCAAGTGTGAAAAAAAAACCAACCAACCACCTACCCGCAGCCACTGTTTCTCTGTGAGAGCATCACTATAGTCCACATCCCTGCGCTGACGGGATCCTCTTCCAAATATTTTCTCTTCTTCTTCTTCACATGTAAGCCTTTCAACTTCAGCATCATCCTTAATAATCCAGGATGGTAATTCATCCTCCTCCATCAAGCGAGGTTTACGTTTAGGGTTTCTGGCATCCTCTCTGCGGCGATCCATGTCCATGCGCTGCAATGGCAATTGGCAAAGGATAAAAAAGTTTTAAAGGCAATCGTTAAGTGAACTATGTCAATGCCCACCTCTCTAATAACTCTTGAAAATTTAAATGAAGTCCTTCCCAGGAATCTCCCTTTCATAGTATTCATAAATACTTCTAAAATGCTGCTGTAAAAAGAAGCTACACTCAATTGCTCATTTTCAGTCATATTCGTTACTTCATAACTAGTTTTCACTGAAGGAACTAAAATAACACATAGCCAAGTGACAAGAAGCAGATCACAAGAACACTGCTCTCCCCATAAGGTTTTACTAATACGTAACTAAAAAGATCAACTAAAATTACACTAGTTTTGTTACCCTGAATATCAGAAGAAAATTTAAAACTTGGTATAAGAAACAGAGAATCAAAGGAGAATTAATAAATTCAGAGAAATGCTTGTTTACATAGAGCCAGAAAGCAAACACACTTGAATCCCTGATTTTTTTTCTGATCTTATTACTGTACCAGACAAAAAGCAAAACACAAAAATATCAGATAAGCTTAGGTGAAGTGCTATGAACATTAGAAGGGGATGTTAAGACTTTCAGCTGTAATTTAAATAATCATTCAAGTATGTTGAACAATAGTTCAGACATGGAGACAGAGGATACATTCCTATAATCTACTGTAGGTTCATCAGTGAGGTGTTTTATAATCTTCCTGGGGAAGCATCCATCTCTATTGACCACATACTGACCTGGCTTCCTATGGTCCCATGAATTGCACCTGCATTGTCTTAAGCACTCAAATCATATGAATAGGCATTTCAAATTGGCCTTTTGAAGAGTCATACAGTACTTAACACTCAGTAATCAGCTGCTAAGCAGAGAAACAACCAGATGGCCACATTTCACTTTTGTATTTGAAAAAAATTAGGTAAATAGACTGGCATCAGAATTGGCTGTAGCATCATATGAGGCTACTGCTTCAACCACTAAAACTTCATAAAAAACAGTTCTCAATTATATGCAAATGTCTCCCTTGTGTACACGATGCTGCACTTAACACATGACGCCATCTAGACATATCCTTCTTTTACAACCTCAGCCAAAATGCATTAATTCAGAGGTATTCTCTCTCCAGAGGGACAACTCAAATCCAGCCAAATTTAAAAACTGAGGCTTAGTGACGGCACCATTGCATATGCTGAATCTTCTCTCATCTTGGCACGTCTCAAACACGAGCATTTCTAAAATAATATCTCAGGAAGTGCATCATACAACTTGTCTTCATCACCTTGCCTTGTGCACTATCTGATTTCTAAACTCAGTGAAAAGCAGAAAGCAAGAAGTGGTCTTCAGTCTGCAGGTCCAACAATGCTCAAGAAGCAACTACGGGCATTTTCCCTGTTCCCCATTGTTTCAGACAACAGTGAATTGGCTGTGCAGCCTGCAGGTTTTTTTTATAGCAGATTTCCATATTTCACCCATTAAAGAACAACCCATGCAATTTGAATTAATTTCAAAAAGTCTCAAACATGTGGCTTGGTTTATTCTAACGTGACAACCAGTCAGCTGCACCAGGAGACAGCTCAAACAGGAGAAATTAAATAGAATTCTCAATTTCTATTATTTAGTCAAGAATTTGAGTAAAGTTAAGAGACATTATTTTTAATGCTATTAAGAACATGAAGTCAATGCTGAAACTTTGTCATTTTCCCCCAATGACCATTTTTCTTTGTCTAACACAAAAACTGGACACTAAGATAGTATTTTATAATAGCTGATTTCTGACGTAATAGTGCTTGGGAAGGAAAATTAAAGACAATCTCAGTTGATCTGAGATATCAGAGATACAAACTGACACTTTTTTTTCTGAAGATAATACTCAAACCATATTTACACCTGGGAAACCTCCAGTTCTATCTTCCTATATCTTTCTAAAACCTGTGTTTCCAAGAGACATTTAAATTATTTTTACATAATTAATAATTATATGTTCACTGTCCTCAATAAGGCCTAAATGCTAAAAATAATATGCTACTACTACTTAAACCTAAACAAAGAACTTGAGCATTGGTGCACTCAAGGCCTAAAATTTCCAGTTTAGAAAAACCACAGAGCACTGCTGTCCCGTGAATTGTGGATGGTTATCTTAAACTTTCCAAATTATAATTAGAAGAGTCCTTGGAAGAAACATCAAAGACATTCAGTGTAAAAGCTTTGAAATTAAAACTAAAAGAATCCTTGAAAAAAACATTCAAGCTACTCAAGAGTAAAATCCGTAATTTATACATCCAATTCTAGTAGACTGCCATTTTAATTTCAAGGAGATTAACTGTATTAGCACAACTGGAGTTTTGGTACCCATTTGGCCTTCCACTAGACAGGCATTTTTTACATTAAAAATTTTAATTTTTAATTTAAAAAAATTTAATGTTTTCTTTACCTTTAATCTCTTTTAATGTTTTCTTTACTTTATTTAAGCAGTTTTAACACTAAAGGGAACCATTTATTTTCCAGAGAAGAAACTTATTGAAGCATTCTTATGAAATGACAAGAGTTGTACAGATCACATAAACATGCCGATTTTATTCTGAGTATTTTCCAAATTTTTTTACAATGTGAAGCCTCTAAATGCCACAGGAACAAAGTCCACTTCTACACACGTTCTCTCTGTGTATTTAGCTCCATAGATACATTTCAGGTCCTGTGTCAAACAACGCTTCTAACCTGCAAAGTGACTATAGAAGACATGCCCATGGAACTATCTTTCTGGTTGCTTACTTCAAATAAATAAAATACATGCTTTTACACACCTAAGACACTAAGACACCCAAACACATATTTTGGTGGGTGTTGAAGACTCCTGAATTCTGATTACATGTGCACAACTTTAAAAAGGAATGCAGCAACACAGGTATCACAGTAAGGAAAATACAGACTACCTTTTGCTCTTTATCTGACTATGCAAGACTTGAAATTTTGATAGAAAGACAAATAACTGACCGCCAAACTTGCTTTTCAGATTTTTCTTTTATAAAGAAACAGTTTACAAAAAATAAAACAATTTTTTATATTAACTATTTAAATTATTTCTTAGCTATTAATATTTAAGTACAATCTTACTGTCTTACTATTTTCAAACCCTGGTTTTCAAAGCATGTCGTTTTGCCTCTTAACATTTTTATTACCAACTCCTTACTTTCCCTTAAAAACTTCCATGTAAATTAATATGAAAAACATACATTCAGCCCACATATCTTTACAAATGACCTGGATGCAGGACTTGAAGGGATACTAAGCAAGTTGACAGACAATAAAAAAACTGGAGGAGCTAGTGACTCTCAAAAGCAGGGAGGGACTGCAGAGAGACCTCGACAAATTAGAGGACTGGAAAATTATCAACCATATGAAGTTCAAAAAGGCTGATAGCCAGACTCTGCTTCTGGGATGGGGCAGCTCTGGGATGTACAGACAGTCTGGGGAATGAGATGCTGGAAAGCAGCACTGCGGAAAGGGCCCCTAGAGTCTTGGCTGATGGCAAGCTGAACATGGTCAGCAGAGCCCTGGCAGCCAGGAGGGCCAGCCGTGTCCTGGGGACATCAGGCACAGCATGGCCAGCCTGGCAAGGGAGGGGATTGTCCTGCTCTGCTCTGGGGCAGCCTCACCTTGAGTGCTGGGGGCAGCTCTGGGTTCCACAGTAAAAGTGAGATACAAAACTATTAGAGAGTGTCCAAAGGAGGACCCTGAGAATAGTGAAGGGTCTTGAGAGGAACCCTTATGAGGAGCAGTTGAGGCCACCTGTTTTTTTCAGTCTGGAGAAGAGTGAGGGGAGACCTCATTGCAGTCAAGCTCCTTGTGAGGGGAGAGGAGTGGCAGGCACTGATCTCTTCTCTGTGGTGACCAGTGACAGGCTGAGGGAATGGCCTGAAGCTGTGCCACAATAGCTTAGGTGGGTTATCAGGAGTTTACCCACAGATTTGCAGAGCACTGGAACAGGCTCCCTAGAGCTGTTGTCATAGCACTGAGCCTGACTGAATTCAACAAGTGTTTGGACAATGCTCTCAGGCACATGGTGTGATTCTTGGCATGTCCTGTGCAGGGCCAGGAGTCAGAATTGACCCTTGTGGGTCCCTTCCAGCACAGTCTGTGATTCTGTCAAAAGAGTCTTTACTGTAGGCTCCTCAACTTTTTTTTTTTTTTTTACATTAAATAGCCTTCAAATTCAATACTAAAAGTTGAAGAAAACAGACACAAAATAATAATCTACTTTCAACCATGGATTAGTTCTTTCCTTCTGGGTCTGAAGGAGAAATCAGAAGCTCTTTTCTATCAGCAAATCCACCTTCCTACAGTGTATGTGAACAACTGCAACTTAAACAAAAAGGGCGCCTGCATGCTTGTGTAACAGCAGATTTTTACAGATGATAAATTCTTAAGCAGAAGAGAATGAGGGAATAAAACCTGTACTGTATACACAGGTTTTGCATTGGTCATATCAGCAGCTGTTTCTGTGAATACCACCAGACACACTTCCATTTCTGCACATAGGAGTGTCTGTCTTTTTCCATCTGGCAGAAGAAAGCAGCCTCTGCAGAATTAGAGGGCATGGTACTTTACTTTCGTTACTTTAGTATTGAGCTGTACTGGTGTCAGTGAAGTCCACAGGTCCACTAGCAATCCTCAGACTGTACAAACTCTAAAAGGCAAGAGCCATGCCTACAAAGGCATTTCAGTAATTATTCCATCAGTGCTGCAGTAGCATAAACAAAAAGGGAAGTACTAATAAAAAGCAGTGGCTCACATTTGAACCACTAGCTCTTTTTTAGTAACTGTTCAACAGTTGTAGCAACAGAGATGCAGCTAACTGGATTCTTGACAAAACCATCAACAATACCCCAGTTAACTCACCAAGAAAACAGAACTGTTAGTCTACTAATTTACTACCTTGTTAAGTTCCTGTAGTTGTCCTTGCAAATATCAAAGTCCAAAAGTAAGACGAAATGTTGAATAGTAATAGCATGCTGTAGAATTAGCAAGCCAAACTGTAACTTTTGCACTATAAATTTCTCAGGTTGTGTCAAACTCTTCCTTCAGATTGTCATTGTTTCACTGACAGCAAGCATCTCTGAAGTCTTTGTGTCATTTGAAGAACTCTGTATTTAAGCAGACTACACTTATTTTCCTCAGATGAGCAATGCAAGTAAATAAAACCTAATTCTCCAGTAAACTTTTGATAAATTTGAGTGACAAAAAGGTTAAGGCCTTTATTGAAAACACTAGAGAATATGATTTTTCTATGATTGCACCATCCTCACCATAAAGAGATCAAATTCCTCCTCACGTCGAGCAATCATCTGATTCAGTGTCTCATCATCAGGAACTTCATCTTCTTCCTGGTTACAAAGACAGATAAAATTATTAGGAAGTACTCACATGCACTTTGAACTAACAGCCTCTATCAGTTCAGAGCTCCACTGACCCTCTTTCTCTGACAACACGTGGGAAGCACTTAAACTGAAATGAAAGCTTTTAAAGTGTTCAGCTATTCAGAAGTAACAAAATAACATGGTAAGAATGACAAATAAGAGTCATAACTACCTTCAAAATTTAAGAATGAGGAAATGACCAAATACAAAATAGAAGAAATTTTGACTTATGGTATTCCTGGGTCAGAAGCACAGTTAGCGCATTGGTTAAAACCAATGTATTTCCATTCTGCTATTCCACAATATTCCTTCAGAAATACCATTCTAGATTTTTAGGCTTTTCCCATCAAAGCAAGGAGACTGAAAAATTCCTGATTAAACGAAAAGAAAGAAACATGTTTTTATGCTGGAAAATAACCCTGCTGATTCACTTTCTCTTGACTATTTTCTGCTTACAAATTGAGATGGGAACATTTTACTGCAGACAAAATGGGTTATTTCATAAAAACAGAAATAGACACTAGAAAACCATTTAGAACTGTAGCATTCAATTCAAAATGTTACAGGTGAAATCATTATGATATCTACTTTAAAACAAAGCCCAAAATATTAAGTCTTCCTCCCTGAATTATTCTGAAACTACAGACAACAGGTCACTCTAGACAGGGCTTTCTGAACCTATATTACACTAAACTACAGACCTATAATTCTTCCTAAAAACTCATGTTTTGAGCCCAGTGGGAGTACAGAATGCTGCAAGTAGCATCCAAAAACCTAATATCCTGTAGCTTATTTTTCAGAAATAGTAAGTCATTTATGTTTCCACACATCTTCCCTGCAGTGTCTGGATTTCTACACCTTAGGAAAAAACCCAAACCACTTCTCATTAATGCAATTCTTGAGGAACACCTTTGTACCTTAATGAACATATAATTTAGATTTTAACATGAACCAGGCAACTGGGAAAGTGATTAAGAGAGCTAATTCTTCTCACTTCCAGTCCCTGCTCCTTCACTCTTCACAGAAAGGAAGTCACACGGTTACTCACACAGAGGAAAAAAATTCTTTTATAAATGTGACCAACATGAAAGGGCCACATACTTCCTTATTACTCAGAGTAACTTCTGACCTGAAAAAAATAAGTGATCTTTTACTGACAAAAATGTTTTGTCACTCTTCTTTAATTTCTATGAAAAATATTAAAACAATACAAAATTTCATCTCAATCACGTTTTTCTAAATACACAATGCAGAGTTTACATAAAAGGACTAATGACTGAAGAAGTAAACTCCTTGACCTCTGAAACTTTACTCCATATAATGAAGGATACTAGTGAAACACAGGCTGTAAAATCTTCTATTAGTGTGTGCCTTATTCAGACACACAAGCTCCACTCAGAGGCAAGATTGGTCTCAAAAGCTCTGTCTTTAACCAGAACAGGGTATTTTCAAGGTGGGAAAAAGTCAGTGCTCACCAAAAAATTCTCTGTGTGTGTCATCAGTATAATCGACATATTTGTTTAATTTCTCCTAAATATGGCTTTTGTCCAAATACTGAATTCTGTTCAAATTAAGAGTAGAGTGTGCAATGACAGGTGAAAGAATAGGTTCATCATTCCATACTCAACAGTTCCATAAAAGAACACAATGAAAAGAGAGGGATACTCATGTCCTTCACTTCTTGCTATTAAAGAAACTCAATTTCCACTATGAAAAGACCTGATAGCTCTTTTTAAACAGCTAATTATTTCTCAAAGATAAAGTGGTGATAAGAAGTCTGGGCTGGACACAGCACCAGAAAGAAACATTTACTTTCAGGCTTGTCCTAAGCCCAAGGCATATCGAAGCAGATCTTAACTCTTAAATAGATTCCAAAGGAAGCACAAATAAGCAGGGTCCTTCGAAACTGAACCAAGGTAGTACTAGCTCCTCAATGTATCTGAAAATCAGATTGCCTAGATGAACATATATATTGGCCTTAGAAATGGTTTGTAATCTGTTCTGGAAAAAATCTTTGTTTGAATGCAACTATTTGCCAAAAATAAAAAGAGTAGAATGGGTTTTAAGTTGCAATGTCTAATTCTACACTAAGATATAATCCTAACTGTTACACATAAAGAAAGATAAAAATTAAGTCATTTCTCTAAATGGATGGTAAGAAAGTAAAATGAAAGTTTTAACTTCAAGAGTTTTGTCAATCTTTGTAAATGATGAATAAAAGAAGCTTCAGTACTTCCTGAGTAATTATTTCTAATTGCCTTACCTCATTTTCTTCTTCATGCTCCAATATAGCTTGGAGGAATGCTCTCCTTTCATGGCTTGAAGATTTCTGATCAAACATTCCTGCCTGAATGACTTTTTGATCTACATTCAGCTTATACTTTGCTGCAGCAAGTATCTTCTCTTCCACACTGTTCACAGTGCACAGTCGCAGGACTCTAACTTCATTCTGCTGACCAATTCGGTGAGCTCTATCCTGGGCCTGCAAGTCCTGTTAGGCAAAGAACACAGACAATAATCTAACAGAGTGAAAATATATAGTAAAACTCTTTTTAGTCTTGTTCCCCTTACATTTTACATGTGGTCATTGAGTGTTATGTGATTTGCATACATTTGCACAATAGCTGAAAACACACACAGAAGTATGTACTTCTAGGGATACTGAACTTACTTTCTTACAAGTAAGAAAAAAAAAAGGTATCAAAGGCATAATTCAGTTACCCCTTCTGGCTCTTTAAAACAAGCCTAAGTGTGATATCCTCTTTTTCTGGTATCTGTATTTACTACTAACCACCACAAAGTAAGCTCAGTGCCCCAGTCTAAGACTACTACACTCACAGGGTCACTTAATTTCATGAGACAGGTAGCATTCAGCATAGCCTTTACTGAAGTATTAGAAACTACCTACCAAAGGCTAGCAAGCTGGTTATTATATTCTAAGGGTTCAAGAATAAGTACAGTTACGCAAGTGAAGCCGGTTTATAACACTGCTAGCACTGAGGATACCCCAAGACTCAGATAATATATATATAGAGACAGAATTAGTTCACCAATTCACACCAAAACATTTCCTGATTGTGGCAGTTTGCCTCACTAATTCCTCTCAAAGCAGCATTTTATCTCTTAATTGGATTTTTACCCAGGCTGCATCATTTATTTAAAGAAGCAACTCAAAAAAGCATCATAGATTCTTTGCACATTTTATGAAGATAAGAAAATAAATATAACCTGATGAGGATTCCAGTCACTATCAAAGATTATAACAGTGTCAGCAGCCTGGAGATTTAAGCCTAGCCCTCCAGCCCTTGTACTCAGCAAGAAGATAAAGTACTGTGATCCAGGTTCATTGAACTTCTTCAACAGAGCAGCTCGATCCTCTGATTTTGTTGTGCCTAAAAAAAAAATGTAAAATACCATAAAATAAAGTTGTGATCTGAAATAATGTAAATACAATGTCTGTTAATAAAACTACATGTAAAAGGGTTATTCTAGTGCAATGCTTTTTGACATTTCTGCCACATTTTCCATAACACTCACCATGAATGTTTAGGTCAACTGCCTATCACACCTATGAGATAGACTTCTAAAGGTCTCTTTGAATGCATTTGTTTTGACATTTCTAAAGTAGATCTTAAAATGTTGGCTAACACTGTTATACCTTTTTTATAACTCACATAAATTTCAACTGAAACTACTATATACAAAGAGAAGAGAACTCTAGTTTTGATTAATGCCTTCTGGCTAGAGCAGCATTAAGTATTTTTAAAAGCTACTTACATAGAGATTTATCAAAATGTCACTATTTGCCTTTGGAGTCATAGTTAATACCAAAAGACTGAAAATTCTTAAAATGTCCCATCTTGAGGGTGATATATGTATAGAAGATGACAATACAATTTTTTTTTAATTACTATGGTGGCTGTTCCCTAGCTGGCTTCCAGATACACCCCCTGCCTCCCCACGCTCAGCAGTACATGGGGAGGAAATAAAACAGAAAAGCTTCTGTGCTGAGAAAAAGGCAGCCTACTAGAAGTGAAAGGTGT
This sequence comes from Chloebia gouldiae, assembly GCA_003676055.1. Taxonomy (NCBI): domain Eukaryota; kingdom Metazoa; phylum Chordata; class Aves; order Passeriformes; family Passeridae; genus Chloebia; species Chloebia gouldiae. Next base: position 3,561,178 of record QUSF01000011.1, on the reverse strand, counting down.
GTGTGCAAGGACAAGAAGAGGAATTTTTTTGCACTTCTCTGCAGCTAACAGATGTCCACCTGCTTCCTAGGAAGCAGGACCTCAACACTTGCAATGACTAATTGGGAAGACAAATGCCATAACCAATTATGTCCCTGCATCCTCCTCTTTTCTCTCAGGTTTTATTGCTGTTCACAACCCTTCAGTCAACCTTGGTTAGCTGTCTTATCTGGGTCCCAGATCAATGCAGTCTTACAGGCCTTGGGGGTGAGGGGTGTTTGGAAAGAAAGCCTTGACACTTCAGTGCTGCTCAGCAGTAGCCTGACACAGGGGTGATGTCACTGGTGGTGTTACAAATGCAAAGCACAGCATTACATCGGCTGCTAGGAGGAAAATTAACTGCACCCATCTGTAGCCACCACAATCACACAGCCAAACTGCTGGCCCACGGATGACACAGTGAACCCAATAAGAATGTGAATTGGGTAGGAAACACTCCATGTAAGAAGACAGCTGGACAGAACATGGATAGATTGCATCCCAGTATGAAATATAGCTGTCATTATGAAACAGGAAAGGAATAAGAAGGGTTTATCTAATTTAATGAACTACCTGAAAAAGACAATGAGGTGTACTTACCATTCTGTTTCTTGCCATAAACTTTCTAGCATGAAAATGAATTAATTAAAAAAAACGTGATGTAAAGTAATCTAAAACATTTAAAATGTAATGTAATTTATCTGTCTTGAATGGAAGTATTAAAACACAAGAAGGCCAGAGGTGTGGAGAGGGCTTTGTTAGCATGCCAATATGTTCTTCAGACAGTTCTGGCATTCTATGGCACAGTGAGATAGCACATTTGTGTGTCCATTTCATAATGTCATTTTACATTCAAGAATAATATTGGTTCAACTTCATGTCCATTAATGTCAGTCAAGGATAAGAATATTTCTTGGTACTACTTTTTCTTTTGATTAAAATATGAAGCTAAGAGTCAATTTAAAACACTGTTAAAATATTCAGAAGAAATTTCAAGTCTCACTTATACTCTTCTCTGTATTTGCCTTAAATCATTGCTTCTTTACTAAAAAGTATTCTGATAAATGCTGCTGGTCCTATGTAATACTATAATGTGTGAGATAAAACATTAAGTAAAAATGATCACTATTTAAGAAGCTTAGTATGACGCAGAGATCATCAACATGCAAGAAGACCAAAATGGAAATGTCTTTCAAACAGGTTAAGAACTCAGGTGAAATATGCTATTTTAAATTTTTCTTCCATAGAATTGTGGGAATCATTTACCAGATCAAACAGATTGGAAAACACTTCTGAGATGATTGAGTCCAACCTTTGATCAAATACTTCTTTGTGTACTCAATCACAGCACTAAGTATTATACCCAATCTTTCCTCATGTCATCTTCAGGGATGGTGACATCCCCACGTTCCTGGGTAAGCCATTCCAATGCCCAATCACCCTTTCTGTGAAGAAATGCCTCCTAATGCCCAACCTGAACCTACCCTGGTGCACCTTGAGACTGTGTCCTCTTGTCCTATCGCTGGCTGCCTGGGAGCAGAGATTGACTTCCACCTGGCTACACCCTCCTTTCAGGGAGATGTAGAGTGTGATGAGGTCATCCCTGACCCTCCTCTCCTCCAGGCTGAACAAGCCCAGCTCCATCAGCTGCTTCTTGCAGGACGTATGTTCCAGACCCTTCTCATCAGCACTGCTGCCCTTCTCCGGACCTGCTCCAGCACCTCAATGTCCTTCTTGTAGTGAATGGCACAGAACTGAACACAGGATTTGAGGTGTGGCCTCACCAGAGCTGAGTACAGGGGGACAATCCCTGCCCTGCTCCTGCTGCCACTCTGTTGCTGCTCCAGGCCAGGATGCCCTTGGCTCTCTTGGCCACCTGGGCACTGCTGGCTCACGCTCAGCTGCTGTCACCAGCACCCCCAGGGCCTTTTCCTGTGGGCAGCTCTGCAGCCCCTCTGCCCCAGCCTGTGGCACTGCCTGGGGCTGTTGTGACCCAAGCACAGTCTGTAAATCTACTGAGAGTACATTCAATCCCCTCATCGAGATCATCCACAAAGATACTGAACACTCAAAGAGATACTGAACAGAATAAAGACATTTGTGTCTAAAATGTTTCTAAACCATCTCTTTGTTCGAAGAAATAAAACATATCTACACATGAAGAAACTGAGGCTTTTGAGCTTCCTGTGAAATTCAGGCATCATGCTGAAATTCAGCTGTTCTGTGAAGTATAACAGTTGAATTTTAAACAGACAAAAATGAATTTATTCCACTGAAATATAGGCCTAACATTGGCATTATCATCTCTTATAATGAGAATATTTTCAGGCAACTTAAATAGTGATGACTAATTGGAGACCTTGGATTTTAAATCCTATGTGAAAAAGAGACAAGCTTCCAAGCAGAAAATTTATACAGTAAGCTGCATTCCTGGAATAGACCTTAGTGTTTATCAAAAGAATCAATTGACCAAATGATCTTCAGATTAAATAGATAAAGAAAACACTGAAAGAGACAGAAAATTACTTCTACCAACAGAAGCAAAACTATGTCTTTCTCAGTACCTTCCTTGCTTGAAGAACATGGGAAATGCTAGTAAACTACCACTGAAGGGTCTACTGGCATAATTTCATGGTAAATACACTTGCAGGATTATAAAAAGTATTTTGAACCTCTTTTCACTCTTGTATAGTCACAACACAGCACTGTCATGAAAACACTAGGAGGAGAACCCAGGGCTCCCGTACCCAACTAATGAAGGACACCTCCTATGTTAGCATTTATCCTTTTTTTCCATTTAGCTTACCATCAAGGCGCAGGTAAAGGAAATTTCGAAATGCAAAGTAGTCTTCCATAATGGTCATGAGTGATGTCATTTGACAGAAAAGAAGCACACGATGGTTAGTAGCTCTTAACTTTGGTAGAATACGATCGAGTAGCTCAAACTTCCCTGAGGCCCGATAAAGTTCAGCTCTGTTGGAGCAAAGCAGCACAGTAAATACCAGAATGAGCCCACATTTAAAAGTCTGTTGTCATTATCATGTCAGAGTATAACAAAAAGACTAATTTACTTTAATCTAAACAATACTAATAGCACTTTTCTTTCTTTAAAATTGCACATGTTGATTAAAACAAACACATGCAAAGTCCCATTTTCCTGAATTTTAAAATTGTGCTGACTTTCAATCACTCAATTCTTTTTCATTATTTATTAAAACAAATGTTATTTCTTAGCTAGATAAGCATTCTATAAGCTAAGAAATTCACCTGCTATTTTGTTTTCAACTGGCACTAAAAACAATCTTCAATTGCAACTGTAGTTTTAAATTGTATTCATCAGGCATTTGCTGGAAATGACACCCTTTCCACTCAACCATCACACATATGGAAGTGAAATATTGCAAACCGAACTAATATATGGAGAGAGTGGCAGGGGTCTGACATTTACTGTATAGCCATACAACCTCAGTTGTCCCTATTAGTGTTTAGCTGCTTTGATTAGCTACTCTTTGTCTCCTACGCAAAACTGATTCCTAGCACTGAAATTCAACCCACAACCCAGAAAATGAATAGAAATAAACAGAAAGTCTAAATCCGCACCACAGTGATACACTTTACAGAAACAAACTTCATGCAACTCTTCTCTACTGTTGAGTCAGCACTCTCAAAATACAATCATTAGCAATGGCACAAAATCCAGAAGATACATAGTGTTCTGATATGCATACATCTGTCATCAGCCAAAGACTAAATGGTTTAGGAGACAAGTATCCTGGAATACAAGCTAGGGACACAAAGAGTCTGGTATACTAGATAAATTAAAAAAAAACAAAAAAACCCCCCCAAAAATTAGTATCTAAACAATAAGAAAGTTAGGTAGATGATACACACTTTTTGTTTAAGAAAGCATCCATTAACTTGACAGCTGCACAGTGTCAAGAAAAATAAAACATGTCTTTTTCATTTCAGATAATGGAAGAAATGGTAGTTTAATTTGGAAAAGAGCTAGTAAAAAATGGAAAGTAGAAGGCAAAAGTACCAATAAAGAGAAGAAAATTGTAACAGATATCACTAAAGAGCCATCCCAATTAATTTCAGATGGTATATTTTTTCAAAATAAGGGGTAAGGAAGACCTGGATCTTTTCTGTCTGCCATCCTGAAATAGATGGACAGTCATGAAAAGATCTTACAACAGTTCTAGTGTTAGGAACTTCTAGTACTATTAGGCTTTGCTTTACATATGTGTCCTGTACTTCTTCTGCCTCTGTATAAAACGCCCGAGTTTCCCAATATGTAGCTTCCAGAAAAACAATTTGATCATTAATTCCAATACAATACTATGGACAGCAGGAAAAACAGTTACCCATTAATGACACCATTTGAGTAGCCCAGATGTTCAGCAAAGGACTCCTGCAAAGATATAAGCAATAAATATATTACAAACTACATAGCAACCAAAAACTATGCACTTATAGAAATCAAATTAAATATATGAGTATTGCGGTTTGAGTTCAGTGATGTTCACACTCTTTGAAACCACCTTGTGGCAACAGTGCTCCCCTTAGTGTTTTCCCGTCCTATTATTTGAAATTCATGAGTTGCAGCATACATTTTACCAGATTACAAATACAGTAGAGTACTAATAAATTTATAATAATCAGTAGAAATCCATCTGCAAATTACTCAATTTAATTACTCAGCATACAAGGTCACGAAGAGAGAAAACTACTACAATAATAGTAATACTGATACATCACAGTAGGCACTTAATTATATTTTCATAAATTTGGCAATATTCCCGATATCTATGACACTTTCTATCTTTTCACATATATTACATTGATATACTTAGATCCTACTGAGAGATGGCATATAGATAATACATTTTGGCTGAAAAAACAAGATGGATGGAATAGAATAATTGCAGTTGACACTGCAGAATATTAGCAGTCTGCTAACTACAGAGATTATACACATGACATTTTGTACCACTGTCTATACATAATGGATTTGGTATATGTAAGTATCAAGTTGCTCTGGGTTGTCTTAAATTAACAAAAAATTCTCATTTTGAAGACACTGCTCCATAAAATTAACTACTTTAAAAATAGACTTTGGATTATCAATAAAAAGATGGCACTTGTTGACTGTAACACATGTTTTTCCAAATCTACCCTTTCCAGTATAAATTATGTAGACAGAGATGTCCCCTCCCACACACATAAGCTTAAGCAGCAGTTTTCTATTATCCCATCCTATTTTATTGAACAAAAACAACTCTCAAAATCAGACCTATCAGTCTTACCTCAATGTGTTGAAACATGTATGGGTGATTACATATCTTTCTCAATTGCATGATAGTGTTCATAAGAGTTTTTGCTCCGCCTTTTCCCTATGGGTACAAACAACAATGCAAACCAGATTATTAATTTCTTATCTTAAGAATATAGTCTTTTCAACATACTTTAATCCTAAACCCATGGGATCACTAAAAAGGAAATCAAAAAACAACAAAACTCTACAGTAAGAAAAAAACAAACCAAGACAAAGCAAAACAACAATAATAAAAAGAACTATTGTCTTGCTCTATAAATTCATCTGTCATAAGGATGCTCTGTAATGAAAACAGAAGACCTGGAAGTAATCGACAAAGCGCACAACATTTCTACCTGCAGTATTCTTGGTGGGAAGCAATGCATCTACTGTCCTGATTATTTTAACTCTTTACTATGAAACCATACAAACTCTGTAATGTCTGAACCCTCTTAACAGAAGTAATTCTAGCTGGATTCTTTTCAATTCCATAGTAACTTCTCCAATCTGTTAACTCAATATATGGGTTTCCCACTCCAGGCTGAGCAAAACAACAGGCCAGAGGTACTAAAATGTTAAATCTCAACAAATTAATGAACCATCTTATTATTTAAGGAAGTATAGTCTCAAAACATATATTACAGTTAATCTTGTAGAACCAGGACACTCATCAGACACCAGACAGTCAGGTGTGCCAGACCAAACTGTATGGTTAAAAACTAACTGCAGCTGGTCAGTGTAAGTTTGAGAACACTGCATCCCATTAACACTGCCAAACACTTGTTGCTTTCAAATGTCACTTTGTTTTGTTGCCATTTTATAAAAATGTGATCAGAGTGGCATCAATATTCCAAGCTTACTGTATGACTAATTCAGATGTTTTTTAAAAATCTCAGCCAAAACAATTTACCAAGTTTAAATTGTAAACTAGGGGAAAATAGAGTAATAATATATATTAGCAATATTCTAGTATTTTCTGGGACGTACGCGGAAATCATTACTTTCATCTATAACAGACATAATACATTTGAAGGGGCCACTCAATATATTTAAAACTTGGTTTTGTTCTTTCTAAGATCATCTCAAATTTGCTCCAAAAATGCAGTTCATGTTTGTTAAAAAAAATTTCCTAAAGCTTTCCATCTGAGTGAATTGTCTCTAATCTCAGCTGGATCCAGGCCAGACCTGCAGAAGGACATTATTTTTTTCCTAACAATGGTTGTCTCGTCATTCAAGCCAAGCAATTTCAACAACTTCCCCCGCTTTGCTGACAACAGGTAGTGGTGACAACAGAGTTGATGTAACACTTAAAGAAAAAATCAATTAAGAGAGGGTTGCAAGAAAGGAAAAAATTTAGCCTCTCGGGGAGCGAGTAAGGCAAGGGATGTGCTCAGAAGACAGCAGAGGCAATTTTAACTAGCTAATCACAAAGCTACGTAGAGAAACAGGTAGGACAAAATACACAGAAGAGTCTGAGCAGATGAAAGAAAGAGACCAGAAAAGGAAGTCAAAGACTGTGATACAAAATGAAATTTTTAGGACAAACATAAAGACATCAAATTGAAAAAGTGCATTAAAAATACAACCGAGGAACATAATTTAATGTCTAAAAAGGGTTCAAACTATGAAGATGCATCTCAATATCCAGTGAAAAAGAGCCCTTCTGCTGGAGTTTAATTAAGCACAAGTAAAGAAAACTAGGAAGATAAACTAAGATACTGAATAGAAATATCACCCGTACCAATGCAACCTGAAAAAGGGTAATGGAAAGACTATGTGCACTGCATCAGCAACATATACACTAGAGGGTACAAACTGAAACTCTTACATTCTAGATATTCTGCAGGGTCTGTTCAAAGTATTTCACATTTACTCCAGTATTTCAAATTTGTTATCATGCGAAAAGTTGATGAATGGCAATTTCTTTACTCAGTAGTGATGGGATCAAACCCCACAATAACATAACCAACATTTATTAATACAAAGTCTAAATCTGACTATATGACTTTGAATCTTATTAATCTCTTAAAGAATTTTGTCACCAACAGACCTTGTAAGGATGAATGCAAGCATACAGTCCTAGCTAACTGAAACAAGACTTACCTAGTAACTCTGAAAAACAAGATAAATGACCTTCTGTAGCATCACTCCCACAATCACAATTATTCAGATATATTACTGAATTAAGCTTAGCCAAAGGAAATGCAGATTTTTCTCAAACATTGCCTGTTTGCAGAAAAGCAGCACAACTACGCTGAATATAACTAAGTGCAACTACACTTCTCCCTGTGAATAGCTGCAAACTTGTAACTGAAAGGCATGCCTGAAATTTCCCACGAGAGATACCTGCAGTAAGAATCTACATATTCATTTCATAAAGCAGAAGTCATGTTGTTAACATGTTCACTCGTAATATATTATTTCCTTAAAATTTTAGTCTTTCTTTTGTACCTTCTTGTCTTTTTCAGAACCATCTGTGAGCAGGATTCCCTTGGCTTGCATGTGACGGTACAGGATCTTTTGAAGAGCTGACATATCACATTTGATCACATATTCCACCTGGTATAAAAAACAAAACCCAAAACTATGAACACATGGACATAATAATGTTAGTAGGATCTATCTACAAAAAAAACCTACTAATCTTTTATTGGTACCATAGCACCACATAAAATTTCATTGACCAGCAACCCAAGTACAGAAATGAGTATTTGTGAGTCACAGTTACTGTGAGACAGCTGGATCCAAAGGATGCAACTGCAGGATTACCAAATATACTTTACTTCTTACTCTGTAATTTTTAAAATCTAAAAAAAAAAAAATTTCATTAATTTTAAAATTAACATGCAACTAAAAACCTATTTTATGTTTAATAACCAACTGAATTTATTGTGTCTGTTAAGTATTATAAAAATATCAAGCATGGCATCATAAAAATATCATCACTGTATATCTAATAATTAAGAATCCCTCACAGAGTCTAACTGGCATAATGTACTGTCACCATTTTCTCAACATCCACCAATACACTAGGAATTAATACAGTATTGTATGAGTGCTAATTTCAGTCTGATTTGCTCATTTTTGAACAGAACTATATTTAGTTCTTAACTGCATACTAGATTTAAAAATAGTAACAGAAAGACTTCACACAACAATTTTATGTATTTTTTTCTATTGCCCAATGTCCAGATTATAGTCACTATGTTTTTAGTAAGTTATGTTAAATAAAAACTGTAACATAACAAAACGATGCTAGTGGCTAGAAATCTTTCAAGCTGTGACAAAAATGCATAAGATTCCTAATGCTTAATAAATAAAGAGGAAGAAAACTATCAGGTTGTCTTCTCAGAAAGACAGGAGTATAAACTCCTTAAAGACAAGTGACTTTCTTTAATGTTTACCAAGATTTACAAGAGCAAATGAACCTGATTAGCAGGATTTTGTCCCCAGGTTCAACCCTTATGGCTGGATAAACTCCCTTTGTCAAGCTAATGGCAACAAAATGAAACATGGTCTTCAGAGTATGAGTGCGTATGCAACTTGAAAATTTTCCCTCTCCAATCCCTATTATTTGATTTATCAAATGCAGTGGCTTGATTTCAGTATTAATTTCAAAAGCAAACATCTTTTATTCTCAAATAGTTTTTTCTGAGGATATTGAGAATTTGACATTTGAAGGAACAGAAATTTGCAACAGTAGTAATATTTAAATGATTACAAAGATGAAAAATAATGTTAAATGCCTTTCTTTGTATTGTCTCTAAGCATCTCTACAGAGTTGTCCATTCACTCAGCCAGTCAGCTCATAACACACCTTACAAATATTTCCGTTTTGTTTGCTTTTAATCCAGTTTACCTTAAAACCAACTTTTCCTTATCACACCTTCAAATTTGATTTTTTTTTTTTTTGCTTTAGTTGCCGTTGTTATTTTGGGAAGAAGGATGTAGAATTGCAGAGGAGGGCACAAGTTACCCAAATAAAAGAAATAAAAACAATTACCTTTGAAATCAGAAAATAATTTTATGTTCTGAATTAAAATGCTACTAGTTGAAAATAATTGTGCAATTTCAACAAGACAATTCACACAACTTCTGGAATGATAATACAGGATCAAATTGTGCCTGCTTTATAAAGTGCAGTAGTTCTTCAGAAATTTCAGTGAACTAGCTTCAACTTCCTTCAGTACAAGGAGGATGGTACAGACAGAATTTCATCCTCAGTGCGTGGCTGGCTCATAAACTGAAACCAGACTCTAATGCATAGAAGTTGCATATCTTACACTGGTTGCAACAGCAAACGCATTTTGAGTTGGTGAGGAATCCTGAGAATGCAGACACTTCAGGTACTCAGGCTTCCTCAGCTTTCTATGAAGAGGTATAAACAAACTAACACTAAAGAAGTCCTCTTCTGCAATATAAATCTCAAAAAGGGACATAATGCTTAGAAAGAATATAAAACCCCTTCCAAGACTCCTCGCATTGCAAACCTTTTCTGGCAGTTGAGACTCAACCTCCTTCTTCAGTCTTCTCAGCAAGAAGGGCCGAAGCACTTTATGGAGACGACGGATGATCAGAATAGTTTCTTCTTCATTTAAGTCCACCTAAAAAAGTTTATAAAAGTCACTACAAGGCAAGTCAAATATATTAGGTAATGTATTCTCTCACATGGAAAGTTAAGAATGTGCAATAATTATTTGCATCTTACAAATAAACTGACTCTGAGTAAAAAAATACACTTTAAACATTAAAATTTTGGTATTATAAAAAAGGGTCTTTTAGTTATGTTAAATCCCTAAGTACCAGCACAAGTTCAAACAGTAATCCTTCTGAGTAAGTGCTTTCCTGTTTTCATCAAACGGGTTTATTTCTGATCTTTTAAAAAAACACTGCCACAATACCCTTTCTCCAGTCATGGCAAATGGAGCGTTGAACCACTGTTCAAAGGTGCTGCAACTCTTGAAAATGGTTGGAAGAAGGAAATTGAGAAGAGCCCAAAGTTCAGGCAATTTGTTCTGCAAAGGAGTCCCAGTCAGCAGGATTCGCCGAGGGGCCACATAGTGAGTATTCAAGACCTGAGTCAGCTTGCAGTGATGGTTCTTCATTCGATGGCCCTCATCTACTATCATGTACTTCCACCGAATCTGAAAGAAAAAGAAGTTGGAAAGTTAGAACATGCCAGACTTTGTCAAGGTCCTCCCAACAAGTATAAAACAGAAATACTTAAAACCTGAGACATAAATCAGTCTCAACCTTGAGGAAAGCCAAATCAAGCATTATTCAACTATCAGTGTCCTTGTTAGCAACACACAGAGAGACAAACACTAGGTACACTCAGTCTAATGGTGAATTCTGACTGGAACTGAAACAGCTAACAGCAGATTACTTCCACTTTTGGGAAAGAGATTAGAATGACTGGTTCTTCAAGGCCATAATATGGCTCACAGTGGAAGAAAGAAACCACATAAACTTCAAATAAATCTGTCTGTAACAAGAACCTTCACAGGAGACAAAAGCCGTTTCAGATAAAGGTGAGTATGCTCATAAGCAACAGCAACCCTGAACTTCATTTTGTTTCAGCTAATCCTATGTTCTTACTTGAGAAGAAAGCAGTGTAATTAAAAAAAAAATCTCAGTTACTGCATTTTCAAGTGAGTTTCTATTTCTTAATATGAAATCTTAAATGCAGTCACAGCAGATGTTGAAAGCTGTTGTTCAAGCTCTATTTTATCACCTGTACTACAACATGGACAGTCACACTGACCATATGACTAGGAAGGCCTCTGTTTGTACTTTTACAGGTGCTACCTAATTGCATTTCCCAGGACAGGATGAGTTGCATAGTGCTGTCCTTCTATCTTTCAGAAAGAGTGGGAAAAAATAAAGTAAAAAGAAAATTATGTTGTCTTAAGCTGTCTTCAAGTATTCAGAACAATACTAAGAAAATGCACTGCCTTTGTATTAGAGAGGACAAACAAGTGATATGCAGTAAATATGCAGTATGTAAAAGATGAAAATGAAGTGAAAACGAACAACAAAACTACAGGAGGACAAATATCGTTTCTCTGTATAGCAAAATACCTCTGCTTTGTGTGCACATGAAATAGCCTTACAGTATAGTAGGTTTTTTAGATTCATTTTATTTGACACCTACTTTTAGAGAGACAGTGAGCCCCTAAGAAGTGCAAGGTGTAGACTCTTTAGTCTGGATATCAAATTCATGATATAGGTGACTATTTGGTCATGTGGGGAAAAGTGACCACATAGCTGGAAGGGCCCTAATAGGAGTGAACTTCAGGAGAGAAATAACAGAAAAAGTTAAAAGTCACTGATGCAGATTAGGCTGAATATTATGCAGAGGTGAGCAAAGTCATGTTCTTCCAATGACAGGCAGGCATACACTACTGACAGAACTGCACAAAGAAATTATTCTCCTTGACACATTTGGGAAAATCCTAGTTGTTTACAGAAGGGACAGCTGTGACTGAGAAGTTCAATCATAAACTGAGAAACAGAAATGTATATGAAAGGGATAACTTTCATTGAAGGGATAGAACTGGGAACTTCCCCATAAAACAAAAATGTGTTTTGAGGTACACCCCATTTGAAGGTGTCTGGGTCTTGCTGTAGAGAGATAATAGTTGAAATTACCTTAGCAAGGATATGTTTGTCCTTTATTATGTACTCATAAGTAGTTAAAAGAACATTAAATTTTCCACTTCGAAGCTGAGGAACAAGTGACCGGCGCATTGCAGGTGTACCCTAAAAGAGAGAGATATTAATTGTAACTCTTTACTTTGATGAAGAAAAACCATTGCTTTTATGAATTAGCAGATAATAAGCAACCAGATGAACCTGCAATCCTACCACACTGTAAATAATACGCTGACACAATTCCAGACTTTCTCCGAGTGCCTTCCCTAAACTTCTGCTAGACTGTAAAGCTGCTGATGGGGCTCACAGAAATATAAAACCAGTCATCTGGTCTCCCTACAAATTGCTTGGCTATATCACTGCTACAGGAGCCACACAGGAAAGTATTTAGCTAGGAATAAAATGCTAGGTAGTTACCATTTGTAACTCTCAGCAGAAGCCTTGCAAATGTGATAATTAACAATTTTGTTCTGCATTTTGTACAATGATTTACAGGTGTTTTACTTCTACAGTCTTTCACAGTTTCTTATAGTCTTAGTAGGGCTAACTTACACTGCTTAGTACATGACAAAACCTGATGAGCAGGTAATTTAAAAGCTTGCAGTGACAGAGGAGAAACTGTTTCTAGTTCTCATTCCTTCAGTTCTACAGTCATATAAAAAGCAAATCAAACCTTGTAAGATATCTTCACCACAGAAGGAGCCCATTTGTCAAATTCATATGTCCAATTGGATAAAGTCCTATAGAGATTACAGAGAAAAAGTAACATGATTCATCATCTGCAGATCAAACTTTTTAAGTGTTTCCAAGTGGTTGCCAGCTTTTCAGGTTTTATGTAATATTTTTTTAAATAACAACGTAATTTAAAAAATGTACTTTATATACTGCAATAAAATACAAGCATCTTAGAGGGAAGTAACAAGAAAAAAAAGTGTGAAACAGTCATTGAGCTTATATTCAGGGCCCTTTTTGAAACCAGTAAAAGTAGTGTTTTACATGCACCTTTATAGTTTGGAACAGACTAACAATAAGAACGGTGTCTCTGTACAAAAAATAGATTTGCAAATTCCTCTATACTAGATTTATCATCCAAAAATGGATACTACAACTTTTCAAACACAGTCCAATGAAATTGATAATAGACTTTATCTGTGCTCTACTCAAGCAGAACTACTAGTGTACCACCACTATGAGGATCCATTCTAGCCCTGTTTCTGCTGTTTGATCCAAACAAAAAAGTTGCTATAGTGAAGTAAATTGCTATCATGAGACACCAGCAAAAATAAAACCCTGAGATTTTTCAGCTGCTTGCTATTTTTTTTCCCTTCTTAGTGGACTAAAGATGGCAACAGTGTAGAAGAGGCAGTAAGTTAGAGAAAGGCAGCTTTTAAAATCTATAAGTGAGATCCTCTCACTTTTTGAAAAAGAATAGTGGAGTACTTAAAATAAATCATATTTTTTACTGTGCCCACATGAAAATTGACAATAGTGTAACACTCCCACTATTTTTGTTTTATAGATCTTCTCCCAGATGTTTATTTTCAAACCAAGCTTATAATTTGTATTCATAAAATTGGGCACACCTGTAGCATTTATATTAGTTAATCAGTTACTACTGCAGCATAACCAGAAGACAGGACACCTCAAAAGAAATAAAGAGATGGCCACAAATCAAATTTATCCTAATTAGAGAACAAATCTGCATGCTCAGTTGGTGGAAATTAGCTAATAAAATTGCCAGGGAACCTCTCAATATTGATCAAGTCAATTACACATAAAAATAAGATTACAACTCCTCAACATCCTGTAAGATTTCTACAATGACTGACATTTTTTATTCAAATCACTAAAATCCACACCTGACCTTTGGAGAAAGGAAAATGCATTAAAAGGAATTTATAAAATAAGCAGCATTTTGGAAAGCTAAGGAAAATCAAAACGGGGGCTGCACAATAAACAATCATAATCTGCACACCTGAAAAAGTGTGTATCTCAATCAAGGCTACATATATCCAGGATTATCTACACAGTACTTAAAAGATCAACATCATTAAAGTATGCTTACATGGTATCAGAGATTTTTATTATCAGAGTTAAAAGCTGAAAGGTGAAGTACATACATGTAATCAGAAAGAAAAAACATCCCCCTCTTTTGGCTTAAGAGTGAATTACAGTACATCAATACAGTTTGCCAAAATTAATAGAATCAAGTGCTTTACCAGCTTTCTGGTTTTGCCAGCATGTTGCGTTCCAAATAAAACAATCTGCAATGCTTAGGACGGTAATGCCAGAATGAGACCCATTACTTACGACAAGGGAACAATGATGAGATAGGGGCCATTGAGTCTTTTGTGCTCCATCAGGTAAGTGATGAGAGCAATAGTTTGTATTGTCTTTCCTAGTCCCATTTCATCTGCTAAAATTCCATTCAGATTGTTATTATAGAGAGAAACCATCCACTCCAGGCCCTGGAGCTGAAATGAAAAGTAAGAGTTTCAGCTATTTAAAAGCCACAAAAATAATTAGTAATAAATCAACAGTATGGAACTAAGGTTCTGATGTCCTGTCTACTTAGAAGCTGGATTTCCTTTAGTAATATTACATGCATGAAGACCCCGTCTTTACATGGAACTACAATTCCTGTTTAAAACACTCTGTAAGATGAAGTCAGATTTCACGTAGAAAGGTTTTACTACTGCACAAAAAGCAACAGAGGCACTCATAGTAAGGCTGATAAACACCACAGCAGCTATTTGTTCCTCAATTTCAGCACTCTCAAATGTTAAAACTTTCTGTATTTCATTACATTTGCCTGTGTCAACTAAAATCTTTCAAAACCAATCTTGTCAAAACCACATAAAACACAAAGCCTCACACATGCCGACTGCATCACTGGTATGCTAAAGCTCTTGTAGCACATGTCCACTTAGTATTTTTCATTCAAAACTCCACATCAGAGCAGGCCATCTTTGTCCAAATACACCTTGTGTATAAAATTCCAGAGCTAGAAGGAAGCCCAAGTTCCGTAGCTTAGCATAACAAAATTTCACACTCCAAGGAATACTGCTAGAAAGCACTATTTCCTTGTCAGACAGATTTCCACATGTGGGTATCACATTACTGATGGATGTGTGAAATTTCTCCTTCTCATAACCAGAGTTTTGGTCTGTCTCCATGCAGGTCTCTCCTGCAGGTCTCTCCTGCATGGAGAGAGCAGAAGTTAGGCGGCCTGAGAAAGTTCAGAGGGAAGACTCTACAATACACTCTTGAGATAATTGTCTGCTCCTCCTGCAAGACCGTAGCCAAAATAATGTTGCAAATTTACTGGTCTTACATACATGAGGACTGATTCATATTTATTATTAAATTATCAAGAGCTGACTGGCATCTGTAGTGTCACTGTATGTCCCACCTACAAAGCTGCTTCAGAATTGAGGAAAGCTCTTTTGTTTACATCATTATTCTTAACGTGGAACTATATACATACACACATAAAAAATCTTCTGGCTAGAGATAAGATGCAGGTTGTTGGAGTTCACTAGAAAGTTGTGTGATAGCAGAAGTGTAAAAAATATGCATCAAGGACATTTTCAATCACACATGAATCTAGCTTATATCAAAATACCAAAGGTCTTGGTTACTAAATCCAGTGAAAGTCTGTGAAGAACATGTGACACCAACCTCCAAAGCAAAATATTTTTCTTATTTTCAAACTGTATCTATAATTACCCCAGAATATTAGGACCTTAATTAAAAAATAAAACTCTAAACTTTTAACTATTTGAAGGAGGAAAATACTGTCAATCCACTACAACTAAAACAGTAAGAAATGAAATTATAAGTCAATGAGAAGGATACCAAAATCAAAATACTATTCACCTGCAATGAAGAAAAGGCAGAAATAGCTGTAAAAAGTTTGCAGTATTCAAGGAGGATGTATGGAACATTATCTGTGACAGGTATCATTGCTTTGTCCATACTTCCAAATTCTAAGCTACTAGAGCCTTTGTATTTTTTGTTTGTAAATTTTTAGTTTGTCATTTGAAATATCACACTGAAATGTTGGGCATAATTCCAAGTTTTAGGTATTTTACTGTGTTTTAATGATTTCTCACCTGATAATGTTTTAATGTGCCATTAATAAGAAGGGAAGACTGCTTTTCCACCCTTTCAGTGATAGCATGAGCAACAGTGTAGTAGGACTGAGATCCTCTGGCACTATATTGCATGCTATATTCATCATCCACATCTTGTTTGGCTGTCCTGGAAAGCAGAAAAAGAACTCGAGTGAATTCCTACAAACAAGTATTTTTTGATCATATCTTACATGTCTAAAGAAACAGTTCAAGTCCTCAGTTGTGAGTGAGGTGAGTATACCAAAGAGTGCAAGATTATAAAGAGTATACAATTAAATTATAATTTTCCTTCTCCTGCAGATATTTACACCAGGAAGTAAAACAAATCACTGTAATCTCAAGAAAGGTACTCTTGTGAAATACCACTGTTAGAAATCACAGTTCCTGAAAAACAATACTTAAGAAAAACTCACTCAATGATTTGCTTTGCATCCTTCTCAGAAACTTCCTCGCTGTTAGGATCCAGGAGTATCTTCTCATCTGTTTCTACTTTGCTTGATTCTTCTTCCTCATCCTACAGAACAGAGAAAAAGAACAGAAGTGCTGGGAAGTGCAACGTGTTCCTCCGTCATAGTTTCAAATGGCATTCTCATACTGGTAGCTTTCATTGGTCAGTGTTTTATGACAGACATGTGAATGTAAGGTTCAATTCACACCTATTTTGCAATAAAATTGCACTGCAGCATAACAAAATTATTTTTGACATACATTAACCAGCGGGAAGTCATAATACTTTGAAATAAAAATTATTTTCCCCTGTAATGATCTTGCTTTCCAAAGCCTTTCTCTGACTCATATTCAAGGAGAGTATTCCAATACCATTCTACTTTCTATTTTTATGTTGTATTCTAGGTAAATTAATAAGGCTTAAAATACTGCCAAGTACTACTTGGTTAGTAATTTTGGCCTCTAGTTTCTCAATTTTTTAAAACCAGTTATTCTTACTCTTTTTGAAATAACTTGTCTTTTGGCTACAGTTGTAGCAGATAGCAAACAACTTTTAAATCTCAGTGAGATTCTAAAATCTGATACGTATCAGGCCCTTCTCTCCAACCTTAATACTAAGAGACACGTAGAATTACATTACCAGAAATTACAAAGACACACCATAACATACAGTCCAGTCAGTTTCAGTGGTTGTTTGGTCTAGTACTGTGAAGACTGCTAAACTTAGCAGATCTGAGTACTATACCTAGTTCTGCTCCCAGGCTGTTGATTGAACATGGTCCTTCCCTATTCCTCGCTTCTGTTCTTTAGAAAGTACTGATCTGAAAATGCTATGCAATTATCACTGTTCATTATTCATTGTAATATAATGACTCTGCAAGGCTAGGATCTTTGTGTGGGTTAAGATTCTTCCTAGAATTTTTGTAATTACAGTATTTAAATCACCATCCAAATACTGAAAAGTGTGAATATAAATCCCTGGCATAATCCCTAACATTTTAATAAATATAACATATAAGTAGTAACCATGATATTTTAATGCCTATAAAACTTTCAATGCATAAACCTTGAAAATATTAATTTCATTCAGCACAAAGCCACAATGGCAGCATTTTCTGAGATGTATTTTAAAATAGGAACCTGCTTAATTCTCTGGTTCATTACCATTCATAATCAGAGTAAAATATTTACTCTTCCTAACCACAATTACCAGTTAGGCCTTTACAGAGTATATAAAGAACAAATGCCAGAAATCAAGAATTACAGAATCAATCCATTTTCCTGTTCATAAAAGTCTTAAAGCACCTGCACATCTGCTATCACCACCCCTCTCTTCATTATGAAGAAGGGGAAAATGAAATATGAAATAAATACTTGATTTTATACTGTATTGTCACAGTATTTCTTTTTAAAGATACATACCTCCTCCTCATATTCAGAGCCACTTTCATCTTCACTGTCTGATCTGGGAGCAACTTCATAGCTGTACAGAAATGACAGAAAGATCGTGAATTACAGGTAAAAGGGGAAGTTTACATACAATATATTAAAACAAGAATAGAATTGGTAAACAAGAAAGTATAACATGAAAAACATCAATGCAAACAGGAAAAACTGCCTATTTCATATACTACTTACCCAGGATTCATTTCCAGCCAAGCATCCAGCTGACTTGCTTTGGGTGCTTCTGGTCCAAGAAGAACTTTGCCTGTTTCAGTGTGAGTAACTTTGACTGGAAGGTCACTCATCTGACTGCTCTCATCTATGGGCTAAAAATTAAAGTGACATTTTACACTACAAAGCAACCAAACTTCATACTTCTCTTATATAATAAAAAGAACTAATAGTGCCATCAAAATTCCAGTACTGAACAACCAGTGAAGTTTTGTTACTAGATGCCACACTTTCCCACTAAGCAAACACTGAGTAACAGTATTTCTGTGTGTAACATATTCTGTGCAACATCCACAAATATATCCTAGTATCCCAAGTAAATTAACAAGAACAACATGGAAAAGAACATCCTATTGGTTTTTGCGAATCAAGACACAAGGTATGTATTCTTATAAACCTTTAATCCTGTTGTTTATACAAACAGACATCTGTAAGAAAAAACATACAGTGACCTTACAGCTTTTTTTTTTTTTGAGAAACAAGAACCAGCAATTCAGTTAACTTTCTAAGTAAAGGCCTGTTTTAAAGACTCACTGCCCTAGCTTCAACTAAGCTGATGAAGCACCTGTAAGAACTAAATCTCTTACTTATTTGTGTTGTAACAAAACTAGAATAGTATAATCACTCTTTATGTTATTTCTTTGCTCTGTTTAGCCACAGATTTTTTTTACTTCAAAAAATTTTTTGCCTTCTAATACTGTTTCTACCCAAGAAGATTTTCCAAATAGATATATA
Organism: Chloebia gouldiae; assembly: GCA_003676055.1. Lineage (NCBI taxonomy): Eukaryota > Metazoa > Chordata > Aves > Passeriformes > Passeridae > Chloebia > Chloebia gouldiae. The sequence goes on along the minus strand of QUSF01000011.1, from coordinate 3,542,200 downwards.
TGAGCAAGAAAAACTAATTCTGAACAGTTCTAAACAGTGACTGTAACAGAGTACAAAACACAGCCAATTTCCATTAATACTGAAGTTACAGGAATGTTATGTGCATTTTCCTTGTGCAAATACAAATACATTAAAGTATTTCGCTACAACTCTAACTATACTAACATAGCTATCACTTTCAAATATAAAAAGAGAGCAGAAGTAAAACAAATACAATTCTAAAGTGTTTCTATAAAAATGAAGTGGAATAGAAAAATTGCACTAACAGAAAAGCTCTCAATGAGGCAGCATATGCTCTGCTACCGAATGAACAACATTATCTGAAGAATGACACAGAAAAATTACTAATTTCCATTTCCTTCTGAGGAGGAAAGAATTTTCAGATGTCTTAATCCATTGTAACACAGTCTGTGACTGAAAAGTAATTACATGCAATGTCAACAACGTATTTTTTATAAATATGAGAAGATGGACTATATTGTGTTTATGAGCATGAACTAGAAAGTAAGTTGTCTATAGACTGCAAGAAAAATATTTCTAATAAGCACATTATAAAACTGAGAGGCAGACTTCGTCACATGCAGTGATAGATTCAATATAGTTTTCGTTTTAGTCTTTGATTTTAGGAATACTGAAAGGCTAGCATAAACGTTAACCTACATAATTATTATTTCTGTTTATACAAAACAACGCCTAGAACAGCTGTCATCATAACTCTTTTCGAAGTTATAGCCATGACATACAATCCAGAATAATCACTGGAAAGTTGTATTTTTCAAAAACCAAAAACTAACAAGAAGAAAAAAACCCAACCCAACACCTTGTAAAATTCATACCTCTCCATCGGGACCAAGACCAGATGCCATTCCTTCTGCATTTTCTTCAGCTTTCTACAATAAATGAAAAAGTGATATATACTATGGTCAGATTAAAAGCACAGGAAGTATATTTTATCTGATGTAAACATTTTGGATCATGAATATGATTCACTTATTTCTGAACAGCCTGGGATTCAAGATATTGAAGGTGTGGATGGATATAGACAGAGATAGGCCCAGAGCAATAAACCCACAAAAAACATTTATTAATATAAGGAGGGTACCTACTCAGTCAATTATAAAAATTTGCATCCAAGAAGTGGCTGGCCCACTCAATTTCCAGCTCAGACCTAAAGCTCAGTAGCTTATAGGCTATTCTAATGCAACTAAATTAGTAATTTTTTTTCACATGATTTCCTCTAAACTTCTTTTATCTACATTTTAAAGGTGTGAGCAGACATCACAGATTGTACATTCATGCAAGGCACTTTTATCTTGGGTCTATATTCTGGGTTTTTTGTTCTGACAACTAACTAGAAGGAGTATTTTTTGAGTTTTTTGAACTGTATTCCCATCATGTGTAGACCTTACTCAAATTAGAAACAAAAGGAACCCTGGAGTTCTTCACTGGAGAAAGCTAGATTTTTTTTTCTCTCCAGGCACCAACCTGAGAAATGACCAGTATCTTCTTCAAGGCTTATCCTCATTGACCTTACTGAAAAATGTCAGCACAGTATGAGGAAAAAAAGAAAGACATACAGTTTGCTTCTGCATTCAAACTTCCCTAAACAAGAAAGGACATTTTACTGTTTCTCCTTATGTCACACTGCTGAGTATGTAGTAGTACAGCAAAATATTTTGGATACTAATATTAAGAGAATAGATTAACAATAAAAAGGGATTTCTTAAATTGTGTTTTAGAGATAAAAAACTTCCAAGTATTATTAAAGCATGTGATCAATACAGACTATCAAGTTATTCCTTTTTTTGTTTAAGAAGTATACTTGAGGAACAGCTGCACTTCTCAATATTGATATAATCCTTAATATCTGCTTCAGATCATTTCAGCCCTTTTCTTTATCATTAAATTCTATTATCTAAAGCATGTATTTGAAATGAACGTGTAGCAGCTGATGCTCAGTAGGAACAAAAACAATACAAGCTTCCAGGCTGCCTGCGTCAGCACTTCTGGGCAGCAGGTATGAGTACTGCAAAGAAAAGAACTATACCAGAAGTGAAGATTTTAAATAAACACAACGGTAGGATAAGTTATGAAAACACGTATCTACTCTTGGGCTGAACACACCACACTGACTGAGGATACCTTTTCCCTGGATGAACTAGGGCTGGGATCCATTCTTTTACACTAGAGAATGCTGTCTAATACATAAATATTGTTACAGCTTAGCTACAGGCAATGGAAAAGAACCTTACAACTCAAATTACAGACAAGCAGTAAGCATCAGTGCTGTTCACTGTGCAAAAATCATAACCTGCTGTGAGAACATTTATAACCTATAGTTAAAAATTTTGGAAATCAAAAGAAAATATCACAAAGAAAATAAATGTAAATAATGACAGACATCTTGCACTTATATTTTGGACCATGCAAACAGATCTCCAATACTGACAACTTAACCCTTGAACTGGGGAAATCTCAGTATTAAAAAGTAAGAAAGCACATCTTGTTAATTCTCTGCATAAGGACAAAACTATTAATAAAGTGAAAAGCTGCACAGCAACTTGAACTAGCCTACAAGATGAAAATCTCATATGGAATATCTTTTCTTATGCATGACTACAGTAGGAAGCTAGAGACTGAAAACACAAACAGAGGAATATGAAAGAAACAAACAGAGAAAATTCGTCATGAAGATTACAGAAACTGTATCCCAGAGAAAGAATAGAGTAATCTCAAATTTTATTCTACTAAGAATATAAGGTTCACTTGGATATTCCATAATGAGTCTGGCAACTTCATCATCTGCTTCCTCACTGCCATTCCTAGGAGAAAATCCTAAGAACTGTCTTTTTTCATTTTTCTGTAAGTACAAAACATTAACTACAGGTATTAGTAGATTAAACTTTATTATGGATTACAAAACAGAAAAGCCTAAGAACTGAAAGTGTATGACTTGGAAAAAAGACACAGTGCCCACTAATTGCAATGTGTTTCACAGTCATGGAGTAACAAATTCATAGAACTGTAGATTAAAATAAAGGGCAATTTTTGTATGAACTCCTACTTCCTTCACAGATGAGCAAAAGATTACTGGAAAGAACTTAATTACAAACAAAAAGATGCAGATGACCAAGACAGAGCAAACATTTGTTTTTTTCTTTCTTTTGCTAATCTTCCCTTAGGTTTTAGGGTGGGATATATATAAACACTGAATATTTACAGGACATATCTCCTTTCAACTTCAGGAACAGAAAATTATGTCTTTACTGACATAGACAGAACATAATGCTGTTTCTCACAGATACTTAGGCTAAACTGACATAGAAAGAGAAACGTACCATATATGTGGACAATTAAAGGAATAAAGGAATATATATTTATGTTATTACAGCAATGAAGTTACTCCACTTGCTGTCTCAATAATGCTTATCTCTCCTGTGCATTATACGCATTAAATCTGGCATGTTCTCACTGGTAATACAGGCCAAGAGCCCCATCCACGTTACATCTTCATTCTGTAGACACATTTTTGTTCTATGTTAAGAACATACTCTCAGGAACAGAGTTATTTTGAGAGCAGGGAAAAACATGTACTTTTTTTCATGCCATTAATGTCCAAGATTGGTGTTTTTTCTAGGCTTGTTGCTTTTAGCATATTTCCAGTACTGTTAGTAAACCCTGTAAACATAATGCTTGTATTTGCAACAGTAATTAGTAGCAAACCAGGCATGAAAATGGATTATAAAAATCCTGTTACATATACTGCAAGAGATGAAATGTACTCTGAGGTAAAAAATAACAAATAATTTCTTAATCACTATTTCACAAATGGAGGTATTTTTTTTTAAATTTGCACTGTTCAATTTCAACAACTTTCTCTTGCAGGGTAAAGTATTTCATATGAAGAAAAGTAAAGAAAAGTCTTGGAAAGTTTCAATTAAAGGTTAAAAACATACAATGAACAATATTACTGGCAAAATACCCATTTACTATAATAAACCTAGAAAAGTTTCTTAGCCCTTTTCAATGGTCCTAATAAAATGGACTTCACCAAGTATATAATGTGGAGGTCTAAAATAGGTGCACTGGATGAAACAGCTACACAAAGCAGACTATTGCCATCTTCTTCCCTGAATGTATTTTTGATACACTGCACTCCTTTTGGGTACATTATCCTAACTTACATATCTGTCCAAATTTTACCTGCACAAAGTTCATGAGCAAATTAGTGTTATGAAGAGATTAGTAGCTAAGAATTTTATAATCCTGCCTCTTATCATCTTCTTCTGATCATATTTCAATAGAGAGACAGATGAGTTCCCTCAGCATTAAGAATTTGGTGGTATAGATTATTTTAGATGCTCATACATATATGACAATTGGGCATCACCACATTTACCAACATTTAAATTGGATTTGAAGAAGAAATGGCTTAAAAATATCAGCTGCAACTACTTGCCTTCTTTCTTCTCCTTCTCTTCTTCTTCTCTTTGGCCGCTTGTGCCTGTTTATGCTCCCATACCAGGTTAGTCAAGTTAGCCACATATTCATCTGTCTGCTGCAACAGGTAGGCCAGGCGTCTGTCCTTCTTTTGATCAATCAGCTTACGGTAGCCTTCTTCATCTTCGGCCTAGTAACACAAAAGAGATGTCAATCATGACAGAAATATATTGAATGCACACCATCCAACTCCTGTGCCAATAATAAAGTGTTATCTTAGGTCATTATGATCTGCACAGAGGGGAAGCTACATGGGTAAAGAACTCGTTGGATGATCAGGCCCAGAGAGTAATTTACTTTTATCAGAATGTCACATCATTGTAGGGGTTGGCACAGACCTTAAAGACCATGTAGTTAAAATTCCCCTGCCTGGGTAGGGATACCTTCTACTAGACCACATTACTCAAAACCACATCCAACCTGGCCTTTAACACTTCTAGGCATGAGGCATCCACAAGTTTTCAGAGCAATCCATTCTAGTGTCTCACCACTCTCAGAGTAAAGTATTTCTTCCTAAAACCTACTCTAACCATGCTTTCATAGAACCACAGAATCGTTACTAAGATTGGAAGATCCCAAAGATATCAAGTCCAATCATTAACTTGACACTGTCAGGTCCCCCAGTAAACCATGTCATCAAGCACCACATCCACATGCTTTTCTGAACTTCCCCAGGTAGCCTGTTTCAATGCTGACAACCCTTTCAGAGAAGTACTTTCTTCGATGTCAAATCCAATCTAAACCTCCTACACAACTTGGGACAACTTCTTTTTGTGCTATTGCTTATTACCTGGGAATATAAACCAATTCCCACCCTGATACAATGCCCTTTCAGATGGCTGTACAGAGCAATGAGGGCCCCCTGAGCCTCCTTTTCTCCAGGCTAAACAACTGCAGGTCCCCCAGCTGCTCCTCATAGGGCTTGTGCTCTAGATCCTTCCTCAGCTCCACTGCCCTTCTGCAGACATGCTTCAGCACCTCAATATCCTCCTCCTGAGTGGGGTCACAAAACTCAGCAGAGGATTTGAAGTGTGGCCTCACTGGTGCTGAGTACAGGTGGACAGTCCCTGCCCTGCTCCTGCTGGCCACACTATTGCTGGTGCAGGCCAGGATGCCACTGGCTTTCTTGGCCACCTGGGCACAACCTGGCTCATGTTCAGCTGCTGTCAACCAACACTCTCACATCCTTTTCTCCTTTGCAGCTTTCCAGACACTCTGCCCCAGCCTGTAGCAGGGCTGTTGTGACTCAAGGGCAGGGCACTCTGCCATATCACTGGCCTTGGCTTTTGATGTAGTCCATGGCTTTCTGTTCTGCAAGTGCAATTGCTGGGTCCTGCTCACCTTGTCATCCCCCAATACACCTAAAATCCCACTGTAAGCTGTCAGAGGTCATACTTTATCTGATATGAAGAGCCATACCACAGGGGTCTCTGCATCATGTTGTGTTTAACACAACTATCAGTGACACAGAGGAAAGGATGGAAGGCATTTCAGTCAAGTTTGCAGAGGACATGAAAACACAGGTTATCTACCAATAGGCTCAAGGGCTGGGCTGCACTTCAGAAGGACCCTTCAACTAGGTCTACAGCATTCTGTAGAGACATGATTATACATGAACCCATTTTACTCTGCTCTTAGAATGATACAACTGATATTGTGAGGGTATAGGGAAGGAAAAACCATGAAATGGTAAGGAGTATGATTTGAAGCACTAAATGCATAGAACTGACTGCAATTCATTCTCAAAATATATGTGTTACTACTATTGGTAAGATACTTTCATATGTGGAATCAACTGTATGTAAAACTTGTGGAGTAATGCCACGAACAAGTTAATCATCTGGAATCTTCCAAACTATAAACCTAGAAATAAACTGAAGTCCATTATTTGTAAAATGGACCAACAGCCCTGCAGTTATACAGAAGTGTTAATTATGAAGATAATAAGATTAAGTTGCTGTTATTCAGATGTGGCTGCACTAAGTTTTCACACTAGTGAAAAAAACCAACGTATTCCTATACAAAAACCTTTAAAAATAAGGAGCTATGGGTTAAATTCAATAGTATCATACTACCATTAACAGAAACATACATAACAAAATTTACTAGTTTTGGATTTATACTTTTGTCATCACTGAGTACTTCACCAAGAAAACACATGGGAGTGGCTGAGATAATATACAAGCATTTTAAAAAGGATACAATACATAACTAACTAAAATAACCATCTTCCTTCCTCTACTTCTTACCATTAGTCTCCTCATTCTTTCTTTCTCAATTCTCTCAGTTTCTTTTTTCTGCTCACGTTCAGTGTTGGCATGCCAAGTTGCCACAGCTTTAGAAAGTTTCTGAATTTTCCCAGCGACTGACCGGTGGTACTCTTTAAAATCTTTAGCATGCTGCAATATGCTATTCAGGTATTCCTAGAAAGAGAATCAAGTTAGTGCAGGCAATCTGACCTAGCAAGGATTTGAAATCATGGACTTAGAAATTCTAATCTTACAGTTTTACAATTACTTGTCACAGCACTTGGAGTTTTTTTAATCAGAAAAACTCCAAAGGTAAATAAAATACGTAAAAGAGAACATCTGTACAGCAACACAAGGTGCACTTGTGTCATGGCACAAACAAAATAAGTTAAAATACCTGGTGCTTCTGCCTACGCTTCCTCTCCTGTTCTATCTTCTGCTGTTTTTCAAGCTTTTCTGTCATACGAGCCTCTCTCAAAGTTTGGCGCTTGCTTCGTTTGTAGGCTTTGGAGTTCAGTGCTGTCTCCAGTGTTGTGTCACGACGCATGCAGGCTACTACCTCTTGTCTTAACTACCAGTGGAGGGAAGGGGGAAAAGACAAACACTCAAAAAAATATAATAGCTCTTAATAAAACAACTTTAAACACTGTTCTGGCAGAGTAGAAAAGCAAACAGTTCAAAATATATCCCAGTCTCCTCTTCCCTTTTCATTATAATTCTGAAAAGAATACAGCATTGACAAGTTGCAACAGTTACATCTGTTACCCTAAAGAAAACTTTAATTTTCAGAATGGTCAAAAGCATTAATTACTTTTTATCATAATTTCTTCCCTCTTTACAAGGTGCTGGTAACAACCATCCTGCTGCAATAAAAGGGGCCAGCAAAGATGTTACATTATCAAAATAAAATGCAAATAAACCACATATATAAGACATTTTCTAGTGCTGGAGCTGAACATAACTGACAATTTGTTTCACCGCCAGCTGTACAGAAGACGGGTGGGAGAGGTAAACATTAAGAGCTTGGAAGAAGCATTGCCACAGTCCCAGCAGTAGAGCAGGGAGAGCCTGTGTTTTCCATCTGACCTCTAGCAAAACTTCATTACAAAGGAGTGCCAAGGGTACAAAGGAAGGAAGACTTGGACACCATGGCACAACTCCTGCCAAGGCTTTTGTCAGGAAGTATTCTGCTTGACCTGCCAAATCTCATCTTTGTTCCTCTAAACTAGCTGTAAAAGCCAATGGCAAGAGGCCTGTAACAGTCTGGCAGCATGATTCCTTTTCTGAAACTAATTTGCTGATACAGACACTCAACATTCAACTTATATTTTATGTATGATCCTGTTATGTTTCATTTTCAAAGTCTGTGGCATAGTGCAAATACCACACAAAACACGAACTTGTATAAAAACAAGGGGACTTATAGAAATACTAAGTATTCCAGAAAGAGGTATTTGTTGAGAAGGTCTGCGCTGAAAATCAGCTTGCAGTCTCTCCAGAACTTACATTGTACCAATGTCATGTTCATTTCAAAAGACACAGTTCTATGGTCACATTCTACAAAGGAAGATAGAGCAAGGAGCAAAAGTAACACCTGCACATTTTTATTACCAAAACAAAATAAAATTCTAACATTCCCATGACTTGTTTGTTGATTACGTCAGCTCTCATGAAGGATCTGCTTAGACTTTGCACTAAAGCAAAATCTCTTTCCAGTTTACTCTTCGCTGCATGAACATGTTTACCTGTGACTGCTATGAAAATTTTCCTCAAATGGCATTACCTGGCGTTGGAAATTCAGTAACCTAAGTGCCTTCAATTCCACTGTAGCTTTGGTCCGTAGATCAGGGGGCAGAGAACCAGGCAAGTTCTCCAGTTCCTGGATTCTGTGAGCAATTCGAGCCTGAAGTCTACAAAACCAGAAAAGTGGGTAAGACACCACAAGAAATTTGTAAGGCATTACTAAAGTTATATAGTAAAAATAGTCAGTTTAACTCAGGTATTTACTTGTCTTTTTCTGTTTGTTTTTTTTTTTTTTCTGAACTAACAGGCTTTTGCAGAGATGACATTGGGTATCTTTTTCCACTTTGAAAATAAATTGTCAAGTGATGAAAATGTCCCTTGGCTTTTCTTTTCAACTAGAACTACATATGTGAAAATACACTCGGGAATTCTATTTTACACATACTATTCAGGATTCTGCTTTCAAGCTTCTTTGATGGTATTATTTTTATGCAGTGTAGTCAGTGATGACATAGACCATACTTGCCTTACTATCTGAAATTCTACTTCATTATTTTATTGTCAAAGTAAGTTTGTTTCTAAAGTATTAACAGCTGCTACTGCAACTCGAATTCTACTTCACTCTTCCTTTAGAAGCTCATTTTCTATTCTTTTGCAAATTCAAGAGAAGAGAGGGGACTAATAGACAGAACTTGATTTTTTCAGATTTTTGTATTACCAGAATAATTCTAAAGTTTCTGGAACAACAAACAGGATGTAATGCTGCATTACGGCAGAAGACTGTATTGGTGTCTTTAAGAGAGTAAAAAATTGAAGCAGAATTAGGTAAGTAATTTTGGTTGTACAGGTTGAAAAGCAAATCAAGAAGAGTTATTTCTTTACTAGACAAAGTTCCATTAAAAGCTGAAAATATTTGTCTTAGTCCAGAAAAGGTTATTCCTGCAGAAAAAGTGTTTGTTCAGAAAATGATACTGCCTTATTTTGCTATTTCCAGTTCATATAGCACACTAAAAAAAGCTCGCATTTTGTACAACTGAGCACTCCATTTAATAAGAAGATATTTTAGTTCACCTAAGGATGTAAAATCTTCAGAATTTAGTGTTTTCTTGGAGATGTAGTAGCTAGTGTACATTCCTACAAAAAAGCAGCCAAGCTGCTCTAAATCATATGCCCTACCCTGTCACTTACCCACACATGGATGCAATCCTGCATCACAATTATTATTTTTAATTCTTCTTCCCTTCCCAAATAGCTGCAGTGTGTCTCCTGAAACTATCACCTACAAAACATTTTTAGCCAAACCCCAGTTTTCCTGACTTTAATGAAACCTTAAGGGAGCAGTCACAACCTTTCCAAACATGTCTTTTGAGATGTGAACTTATTAAAGCAACTGACTATTGAACATATTTTAATTTTTTTTCACATTCTTGCTAGCATCAAATGTTCCTTCTTTTACTATACATGCGGAGTTAATCTAGGTTCTCCCTGACATACGTTATGGTTTTAGATAACTAAATGTAAGAGTCACTTCCAAACAAACATGGAGCAAAAGGCTGACTTATTAGTTCTGTCAGAATTGTTTTCCTTCTTTCACTTCAGGTATAAAACATAAAAAAGTGCTTGCTGTCATAAAAGTTTACACAATACAAGTTCAAGTAACTGCCAAAGGTGGGTTGGTCTCTGCATTTCTGTCATCAAATGTGAACCAAAAATCCAAATATACATGTTTCTTGAGATATGCCTAAACATAATCAAAGCTGACAGAATGTGTTTATTGTGTACCAACATCACATTATGCAGTCCACTCCCATATAATAGCCATTTCACTGCTAACCATTTTTCTTAACTTGAGCTTATACAAAAAGCAGATCAGAAATGAATGTATATGAAATTTTATAATTAAATTATACAGCAGATTAGTATATCCAGGATAACTTTTCCTTCAACTATTTTCCTTCATATGCTGAAATTCAGTGAGCTACAAACAATGACAGCTCAAGGCTTTGGTGGGTGATTGCCCTTCCTTTAACAGCCCAGTCAGAGGGAAGGAATAGGAACAAAAACATCAGTATTTCTGAGTCAGAAATACTGCCTCAGAAAACTGTTATTGTAACTCAGACCAGTTCTCTATTAAAAAAAAAAAAAAGTCCAAAAAAAAGAAGTTGAAATAGTAAAAGAAAATCTACAGTACTTATATGGAAGAATAAAGAAAATAACAAAAAGATAGGTTACATATAAACAAAAAAAAAAAAAAGTTTGGAGTTAAATTTCACTCTTTCCTAGAAGTACTATTTCTATGTATTGTCTATGGTACTAACAGATTAATGATAATAATGTTTTTTTCAGTAGTCAGTAGGATTTTTTAAAGAATTCCAACTAAAGTGAATGGAAGAACTACTTGAGATACCTTCTAGTCTTTAAAGGAAGTGACCACAGTTTGTTGTACTGCTGGTATTTTCATGGAACAATGTTAACAGCTGTTAGGTAAAGAGAATCCAAAGAAAGAAGTTTCCTTGATCTTTTTACAATCACTTGAAGTATATCATCTCACCATTTAAAGGATGTAATAAATTAATCTTTGCAGTTCAGCAATCTACCTTCAGGTAGAAAGTGGCCACTGAATGTATGCAGAGATCTCTTCACAAAATAAGTGATGCACACCCATTCCTCATTAACTCAGGTAAACAGCAGAGATTATGGTGTACAATCAAACCTGTCTGTCATGGATGCCATGCAGTAAAGAAAATACCTAAGAAAATACTTTGCAGATAATGAAAAGAAACCATATACAATCTATAGTACATTACCAAGCCTTTCAACATAATAAAACAACTTTAAATTATAAGCATTATTATCTTTAAGACAGCTATTCAGTGAGATTAAAAAGCAGCACTTTATTTTGAAGAAAGCAATAGAGAGAATTTTATAAAAATGTATACTGGATTTGCATGTCTAGGTATTACTAACAGGATGGCTACAGCACTGGCTTCTGTGAGAAGCTGTCAGAAGTTTTCCCTATGTCCAGCAGAGCCAATGCAAGCCAGATCCAGGACAGACCCCTACACTGGTCAAGGCTGAGCCAACCAAAAATGGTGGCAATGCCTCTGTGATAGCAGATTTGAGAAGGGGGGAAAAAAGTTACTGGGCAGATGTAATTATGGCTACAGAAGAGCAATGTGAGAACCTGTGAGAACAACTCTGCAGACAGAAAGATCAGTAGAGAAGGAGGGACCACAGGCAGTGGAGCTTAGATTCCCCCCAGCCCATGGCGAGGCAGCTGTGCCCCTGCATCCCACCAGGGACTACAGAGATGCAGAGATCCATCTGGAATTCAAATGGTTTTCAAGGCATAATGCTCCTTTATTAAAAGGGTTTAGTGTGAGATCTCAAGAGCCAACTATTTCATAAAGCTTTCACTAACCTCAGTGTTTTCAGGATAAGGATGTTTATTTTGGCTTTTTTTTTCTGCTCTGTTTATATTAAGAAATTGTTAAGACACGTTTCTGAATTAAACTTGCCTATATTAAAGCTAAATCCAGCACCATTAAACCACAGAAGCTGTCATACTGCTTTTTTCAAAACTTCTGTCTGATGTTACTTACACAGTTTTAACTAATGAAAAGACTTCCAGGAGTTCTACATATTCTGGAACTCAAAGCAAAATTAAACACCAGTAATGTTCAACATTAAAAAGGTTTGAATCTTACATCTATGTTCTAGGATAAAACACCCAGAAAATATAAAAGCCTTCTTCTGGAGAATCCCTATCACACTTTAATCTCACTCTGCCAAGAACACAAGTGTATTTAGAACCTAACATGCTAGTTCTGTAACTGGTTCTCTGGTAAGTAAAAGCATTAGCTTTATTTTTTTTGTCGCTCCTCACTTTCCTCTGTTTATGAACACTAAGACATAAAGCTTGGCACATACAGTGCAATACAGCAGGGCTGAAAAGAGTAACAATTTGAGGTTAATTGATGCAGAAAACGTTGCACCATACTGGCCATATAATTCTTGGTTGAAGTTAGTGCTACAATTCTTCTGTCAGAGTAACTGTGAAACCATAAAATGGTGTGTTCTACAAGCTTCTAAGAAAGATGCTGGAAAAGAGTGATTGCTCATGCTGAAGGAGGTACAGCCATTCAGTCCTAGGATTTATGCATAAGACTGGCAGAATGATGACAAGAAGGCACGGATAGAATTAGTTAAGCAATACCTGACACAAAAGTAACAGCTTTTCTGTAATCAAGGCCTGAATTCTGGGCATGGCATCAGACCCAAATGCACTTCATGATGTTTTACCTTCATAAAGCAAAGTTGTTAAACCAGTCTTCTGTGAGATCAACATCCCTCTTGGCTACCTTCCTCTACAAACTCAAACTAACAATGCAAGATGCATCATTAAACCAAAACAGGTAATACTCTGAGTGCAATTACCTTCCTCTGACTGATAATAATAAGAAATGTATTTTATGTGCAGGTCAAAATCCTTCTGCCTGGCAGACTCTCAAGGTCAGTTGTTAAATAGCCTTGATGCTGTAATGAGGGAAGAAGTCTCTTTCTAACCCCAAAAGAAATGTTCTACCCTTTACTTTGTAACAAATGTACTTCATAATCCAAACAGAACACTCAGGAGGCAATTTTTGAAACTGGTATATTTTTTTCTTATCTTGCCCATGACTTGCTTATTTTCTTCACACTTTGCTTGTCCAGACAAAACCATAATATTCATAAAATGTGGTTTAGATGTGGTTACTACTCTTCAGCCTTTTGGCTGTCTCTGTTCTCTTCCAACTTCCCTTTGTTTATAATACTGAAAACCTAGGACACAAAATTGGTTTCTCTTTAAACTTAAATGGCTTCCAGTGATACTGCCAGCATGCTTCATCAGTTCATCATTTGGGGTAGAATTAAATAATTGTTTGCTTTGATATCTGTGTACTTCTTGGTAATACAGACTTTCCCGGGAAACTTTGTTAACACTATTATCACTAAAATAGCTGATTGCAAGGACTTCCAGTTGAGGATGTGAAAAACAAGAATCATTTTAATCTTGTTACTCTTACCTATATTCACGTTCTTGGAGTATTTCAACAGGATCCAGTCCTTGTGGCTTCTGGATAGGGCTGATGCGGTTCTGCTTCTGCTGCAGCTGGACAATGGGTGAAGGTTGTCCCGGTGGGGGCTGTGGTACAGAGGGCCCAGGCATGGTGGCAGCAGGCTGGGCAGCAGCGGGAGCAGGAGAAGGCCTCCCACTAGGAGCTGGCGCTGGAAGCTTTTGCTGTGCATTGGAGACGTTCATATCTGGGGCTTGGCCTGAAACGTGAACAGCACTGATTCATAACGTGAAATACGGAAAGCAGGAAGAAAATCAAGACAGCTTTCTGAAGACAAGGCATGAAGGTAAGGTAAACATTTAAAATTACTAGAAAAGGCACACTGAAACTACACTCTGTTTTTTGAAACAGACATACTAAAATGCAAGTATACTATATATTGCAAGAAATGGCCAAAAGAAAAGCAAAACACATGAAATTTTATGATTAATGCAGTTTCTTTTGCTATTCCTGTGGACTTTTAATTCTAGTGTTACCAGAAATGAAACAGCTGTAGAACTAACTTCCTCCAAATGCAGACTTCATTCTGCCTCTTGTTCACTATCCTTTAAGTTAGAAGAAAGCATCTAACCACAACCTGAATAAGCAGAACTAGGTCTGATTTCAGACCTCTATCCAAACCTGATAACCATATGAAATTTTTTACAACTGTATTTAGACATATCTGCCAGATATAAATAGCTTTTGTGTCACTATGATCTCCTAATAATTTTATTTATTTCAAATATCAGGAACTCAATTATTCTAATCACCATGAAAATCAACACCTCAGTTAACATGAAAATAGTACCTGTCATTTACAGTCACTAAAGGTCATAGACTTTGGAATTTTATTATGACAAGTTACCCATGCATTCAGATGTTCATGAATTCACTAGTAACAGACATTGCTAAAATAAAGATGATGCTTACTTGTCTCAAGAGTCATAGTCACTTAAGCTAGGGAAAACAAACTCAAAGTACAGCTGTAATCTTGTAATCAACCTTAATTCAAACCAACATCCTGAAATATATAGAGATAACCCTTTGTCATTCACACATATGATTCAAACTCCAGGAAAGGAACTTGAGGACAAGCTGTAGATTCTGTATGTAGCTACACTGCATTTCAGCTTATAAGAAGAAAAAAACCAGGCCATCAAAAGCCTCTGTCCAGCCTCAGTTCTCAGGGAATCCGGGAAGTTGAATGACTGTGCAATGAATGACAAATATATTTGAAGACATGGGGAGAAAAAATTACAGTGTTCATTTGATCTCAAAGACTACACTGATACTTCAAAGCAATTCGATTCCAGAAGAACAAAACACACAGAATGAAACAATGTAATCCTACCATGATTTGAAAACTTTTGTTTACAGCTGCCAAGGCGAAAGACAAGCTTGCTGCAATTAAGTATACTCAGAATATAACTTGTTAAGTTTTATGCATGTTCCTCAGAAAACATACACATTTCATTCTGATTGGAAAAAGGTGCTTCATGTTCAGTCTGTCTAAAAATGGCAGTTAATTTCATGTGGGTCTTTTCCAAATGAGTAAGAGGTTGTAGACTCTTCTTGATTAAACTCCTAGACACAGTAGAGATTACACTATTTTTCCTGAACAGCTTTTTACCTTTCCTTTTTACTTTTCCCAACATCTTTTTCCCACCATACCTTCAGTCCATGTTTTAGGAGTAATGGCAGTTGTATGTCCAGGCATCCCTGGTGCAGCCCCTGGTCCAGCAGCAGTACCACTCATTGCATGCAATCCAATACCTGCAATTTGACAGAGGAAAAAAAATTGCTAAAACACAAGCCATTTCCAAGATTCAAAAATCTTTGTTTACTAGCATGCTAGTCTATTCAGGCAAGTAGTACTTTTCTTCATTAAGTAAGGATTTAAGTGTTTTTTATAATACATATAGCTAATGAAGGTAATACATATACCTAAAATCATGTTTCATGAAAAAACCAAACTTAATTGGTAGCAAGGCCATATCCACCAAAATGAAGTCAAGAGTGCCATTAGTAAAACCTACAAAACAGTATCATCTGAATCCTTGATTCTAATGCAAACTCAGTACTAGAACGGTTCAGAAACCAACAAGTTCAGGGTGTTTAATGTAAGAGTTTTCTTAGGACCAAAATGTGCTTGCTTACCTCACTGCAACATCTATCATCATGGTGAGAAAAAAGTAAGCACACTTCTTTTTTCTTACATTTTGCACTTAATAGCACACTATACATGGCTTATTTTCAACAACCTAAATAATGAGTCAACTCAATCCAGATTATTTATCTACTTTCCCGCATAGCAACAGGAGACTGGAAATTCACCGTAAGGAAAACAAGGGAAATTGCTATCAGCAAAGTACAATTAACATTCAAAAACTGTCAAGCATACCAGGACAGAGAGAGTACTGCACAGTGAAGTAACTTCTTTTTTGGTTATTAGTATTCTATTTTGACAATATTCTATAAATAACAGATGTGTTTTACACACTTGCTCAGGCTTAATACAGTCCCAAATTACAGTCCTGCACAGCACCTATTTCTTAATCTATCACAGGTAGGACTTTGAGAATTACCTGAGCAATGATTCCTACCAAAGATTCACTTACCAGACTGCCTGTTGAAGGCACCGGGAGGCTGCTGCTGTTGAATGCCAGGCAGTGTTCTCTTGCCCTGGACAGCAAGCTGGAGGTTCTCTGGTAAGGGCTGACCCCTAGCCAGCATTTTGTATGCTAGAATCTGAGCCCGCAGCTGATGCAGCTGTGCAGGGCTGAAGGGGGAAGGCCCTCTGTTAGGCTGATTCATAACTTGTGGGTCTCCTGCTATAATGGGTCCTGGCTGACTGGGAGTCATCTGAGGTGGTGTCGGACCTCCTCCAGACATTGGACTGGACACATGCTCTGGTGCTCCTAGTGGAGATGGGTGTGGAGACATATAACCTAGAACAGGTAGAAGAATCATAAAGTTACCACTCTAATAGTTAAACCTGAATTTCATCCAATTTTTTAACAGTACATAATGTATAAAAGTGTCTCTGTCAGGTCAGCATTTTCTGCAAAGACAAAAGTGAAATCCAAAGTTCCCTGGGATATTAAGACAGCCTGAGGAGCTCTTCTTTGAGAATGAATACCCATTCACCTTTACAAGCCCTCTTAGCCAAAACTCACCAACATACAGAAGTAGAAATAAATGGTATTCACTTTCCATATAACTACTCTTTAGTTTATATAGATAAAAGGTTTGATCCAAAGTATATTCAATACCTTTTGCAACCTGGACGCCCAACAACTTGTGCAAGAACAACAATCACCATCTGAAGAAGCTGCTGAAGACTACGTCAAGAGCAACCACAGTTCTGAAATGAACAGTGCTTGTATCTTATTACAGCACTTGAAAATGCAGTGGTTTTAATTATAAATATTAATTACACCTACTACATATTTTCTTGAGCTCCAAAAAGCACAACAGCTAGTTTTGGGGGATTTTATCCACCAAGAGTAAAAAAGAGGTAACAATATTTACCCACTTTGCTCTGGTACTGTGGAACACAAATAATCTTCTCACAAATTGGAAAAGTCTAAAAAAATTTCACAAAAATCTAAAAATCTTCTGGCTCATTTTCATATTCCATGTTCATAAACCAACGATCGTAACTCCAAAGATCATGGTGCAGTTCATGATTCTGTGACACCCAATCTACTCTTCTCCCAATTTTCCTGTCACTTTAAAGTGAAACTACATCTATTTCATCTATATATAGTACAGACCACAGAAGAAATTCTGCTTGCTCTTCAGCTTCACTGTTCTTACTGACCCTTCAGTAAAGGCAACATAGGCAAAACCTCAAAGTAGTTTCCACTTTTCATTCTCAACTCGGGGATGACAAGAGCTGTAAGTCACTAGAACTTCAACAAGTGAAGAGATTAGAGTGCCAAAGAACTGAAATTTGTGCTCAACTTAAATAAAGGTTGTATATGTATAAGACAGAAGAAAAAGCAGAAATAATTTAAATTCTCTTAAAAAAACCAAAAAAAGAGACAGAAGTACAGAAGGGAAAGGGAGATTTGTGATAAGAAAATACTAGACAAGACAGAAACAGACCAGGTTCAAACTAAAGAAGATGACGAGAAGAAAAGATGATTTTGGAAAGAATAAGAGAAGTTACATAGTTCAAGAGAAAAATGAGGGGAGAAGTCCAAAGAAAAGGAAGAAAGAGATATTAAAATGCTAGAACTACTGGAGCTATATACTAGTTCAATATAAAAACTGTCTATACGTCCCTTGTTGGTGATAAAAGGTATGATAAATAACTCAAGTCTACTCCACTTACCCATCTTCTTCCACTAACTTACTTTTATCTCTTTATTATTTCAAGAGAAGTGGGGAAGCTACAAATCCCTCTTCCTGACCACACTGCTTAAAAAAACACCCATCACACCACAACGAAACAAAAAAAAAAATGAAACTGCATTATTAGTTTGTACTAGAAAGTAAGGTTTATTGCAATGTTTATCCATTATTACATTTCTACATCTCAGGTTTTACTTTAAATAGCACCGAAGTGGACTGACATTGTTTTCTGAACTGCTTTTGAAAAAACGGTTTCTGTCCCTCCTCAAGTTATACTGTCCAATCTATAAATTCCTTTATAAATGACTGATAGATTTCAGACTCAAGATCTTGAAATGCATCTGGACTACAAAGTTTAGAACAGCAGTCTAAGATGTTGAGTATTTGTTTTCAGTCCTGACAGTTCAAGCTGCCAAGTCTATGAGTAAGTTTTGCAAAGAGGAGTTTTCAAAAGCAGACATTTTTTGATCCTTCCAATTATGTTATTTATTACTTATACTTTCTCTCTTCCTCCAAGTCCTCTGCATTAGCATTTTTAACAATGAAAAACTGTGCTTGACATGAGGAAGAATGAGAACAAAATTTCCATAAAGTCAGGAAAGAACAAAATCCCTCCAAACCTCTTGTAAAGATGCTAAAATGTAACATTTACACAATGTAAATTTTGTGATGCTGTATGAAAATTTTTCTTTAGTGTGTGAAAACTTTCATATGATGACAGTGACAAAAGATACAGCCTCAAGCCTGAACCAACAAAATATTTATACTATTTGCTTTTTTCCTATCTTATTACACATAGACTTTAACACAGATAAGCATGCACATGAGAACATCCCCTAAAATTGAGTTTAACCACCATAAAAGGACAATAGTAACCTACAGTTCTGAACAACACATAGAATACCAGGAATGGGAGGCCAAACAACTCTGTCTGTAATTTAAAACTATGGTAATTTCTAAGCTTTATCAGGTTTCTCCAGATTTTGTCTGAGTTCTGAAAACCTCAAATGATGGTGACTCCTAATCACTCTGATGCTGAATTTCCTTTCCCTTAAGTTCCATCAGAATTTCACTTACTCAATTTGTAAACATTACTTCTGTGCTTTTACTGTGCAGCTTTGAGGAGAGTCCTGCCGGTCTTTCCCAAAATCCTTCAATGGGTTATAGAAGAGGCTGCATCAGAAATTCTTCTCAAGTTTTCCTAACTGTACTCATAATCAGAAACATATTTAGTCCCACTTTGGTATCAACTTGTACATGAAAAATACAATAAAAAAAATACAGCATGTCATAAACAATGTATATTCTTTACAGTATTAACATTGGAATAAATCCTAGTTCTAACACTTCTCTAAGTACTATTGGAGGGCAGAGTGCACACAATGTTTCTGCTTTAATTGCTTTTTGTTTCACTTCAGATAACAGAAACAGTAACATCTTTCTTTTCTGTTTTAAAGCTGAAAAATCAGAGTGCTAAAAATTTAGACCCTTTCTCCTCCACTTCTACTGCTATAATGAAATGGAAAGAACCCCTACCAATGAATTCAAAAACCTAGTAAAGATAAAATCAAAGTTTTAGCAGTCCAAACACTGGACTGTTCAACAGAGGTTTTGAACTGCCACTAAAATTTAGTAAGTCTTAAACAATGAAACTGTCTGAGGAACATAGAGCAAAGTCATATTTGTACTTAAGAATATGACTGTAAAAATTTTTTTTGATTCAGAAAATATAGGCAGGATTGAGGAAATATAGCTGTGTAACTCACTGAACTATCACTTCAATCACCAATTGAAGGTAGTTTAAAAAAACAAAGAAAAAGAATCAAGTACACCTCCACAAAACACGGTACAAAAGCACAGTAACTTGCAACACAGTGAAAAGTATGCCCATGTCAGATTGAGGCCACAAACTTTCGTAAAACAAGCAAAACATAAAATTTCCCTCTCGGTAATGTGGCCACGGTTAACACCAGTTCTTGTGAAATTGAACAAAGAGAGGTCATGTGTACAAGTAATTTAAAACTAGGACTGCAGAAATAAAATTGTTGAGAGGTCTTACACTGGCAGGCAGATGAATAAGGTGGTAGGTCTTTTCTCATCTTTAAAAGTCTGAATGATTCAGAAAAGGAAGTGCAACTAATTTAACAACAGTACGGACAATGACATTACCTATGAAGTAGCAATATATTAATGAATTCTAGAAGTTAAAAAATTGTGTGTCTTTAAGTTCAACAAATACTTTGAGACTAATAAAAAGTAATATAGATCAAGTCCCAGAATCCTAAATTCCTTCAGCCCTTATGTTTCCACTTACAAACACCAAGAAAAGACATCCAAACAATTCAAATTGGCCCACATTTTACTGCTGTATCACAGTAACGCCATTTAATTCTTACAAATCAAGAAAAACACATAAATTGTTTACACCAGGCCATTTATATATTTTTTGAATTTTTATAATAAAAGTATTTTATTTTATATAAGTAATTGGCTTGTCTTTCTGATTTCTCTCTAATCCCCTTCAAAAGCCAGTTCCAACTATGATTTTAATCTGTTGAATAACTGTTGAAGAGCTTAAAAATTTATAGTAAATTTCACACTTGTCATAAATATTGCAGAATTTACCACAGTTCACTCACAGTGCTGGAAGACAGATTCTAACCAAATTCAAAATCAGTTATGTGTAGTAAGCTTACTTTTTGAACAGATAAATATGAAGATTGAGCATGTAACTCATTTAACCTGTTAGCATCAAAACAAAGGCATTAAGACTAAACAGGGGCATCATTGTACATAAGTTCAAGAAAAGAGAATCTGTCACCAAAACTAGCCAGGAATGTTACTCTTTCTCCAATTTGGTACTAAGACTGGAAAGAGCAATTACTGAGGAGAAAGATACCAACTCATAGTATTTTCCCCCATATATAATGTCAGACTTTTGAAAATCATGGTATTGCAGTATGCAATAAAAATGTGATGATCTGTCTGAGCTAGTAAAACATTCTTTCTGCATGACCTGCATCTCACTAAGCACCATTAAAAAGCAAACTAAGGAAACTAAATAATAAAGTTGTATACCTTAACTTAGTAATTACTGTTGGTTAGAAAAATGCAAAAATCTCAGAATAGTAATTGCCATGCAACCAGTGAACAGGCACTTAAGTAAAATTACACAGTTCTTGCAGATTTAGCTTTCAAATGTTTCTGACTTGCTCATCATTCATCTCACCTCAAAAAAAGGATAGTTAATTATTTTTAAACCTAAGAATCATTACTTCCAAAATTCTGTATCAACTTTCTCTTGTTCATTCACAACTATACTTGATTTACATAACCATACCTACAACTGCATGTGCAATTTACTTCTAATTTATCACCCACATTTGTAAGCATGTATTTTATTAAAAAAATCTTGCTTTTGTACTTAGATGCAATCTTTTGCAAGACTTCCCCCTTTCATAAAATTACTAAAATGAACTAAAAAGACTGCTATTGGAACATCTGACATTTATAATGAAATCCCATTTTGTGATCATTTCCCATTGTAAACTGCATACAGAACAACAGCCTATGGATTCATCACAACTATTCCACACAGATTTCTAAGAACTGAAGCATTTTATGAAGACTATCCACCTTGCCATTGTCAAAAAATTTAAGGACATTGTTTCCCACTCTAGCTTACCAGTCTTTCTCAGAATCTTGGAGCCTGTGAAGAGGCAGATTTCTATCAATAAGGGACCATTACAATAGTCTACCTAACTTTTCTAAAACAGACCAGCGACTCTTGACCTCTAAGCAAACTTCTCCCTTTGATCTATGGGACAGATGACAAAGATATCCAGTGCTGATTTAGCTTTTGCATGACACAAAACCTACCACAAATACTTGGGTAATCTTTGTTCCAAAAGTTAAATTGCTTCATTAAGTAAGATAAAGTTATTTTAACACATTTTGAATGCATATAGTTTGCAGGTAAGTTTGCAGGTACCCAAATACACAGCTTCTTCTTTTTTTTTTTTTTTTTTTTCACTTTAAAGGCTCCATCTATTACAAATGCTTTTACTATCTGGGGATGTGCAGACTGATCAAGTATTATTCTAATACTCTTGTTAGATAAATTAAAAAATGGAGTTTAACATTCTCTAGGATAAAATATATTCTTCTCAGCACTACAGACTGCTTTTTATGATGCAGTTTATACTACTACACAGCAAACTATTTCACTCCTAGACATGCATTGTTCTTGGCTGTGCTAAAATCAATGCTAGAAAAATAAGTACATTCTTCTCAGATTCTGATCAGCCTTTGTAACCAATTTGTTTATTATTCACTGCTAAACCTCTGTGTTATATGTAATTTTTATCTGTACTGACTTCAAACTTTTTTCCAGATCACAAATAATACCTTGAACACCACTGAATCAAAATAGACTTCTAAAAGACTAGAAAAATCCACAATTGGATGATCATCTTCTAGTTATGGCTAAGTTTATAATCTGTCATTTAATTACCATAATATATTTAATGCAGATTATATTGATTTTACTTAGTGAAATCGTTGTCTTAAATCACAGTATCATACAGTAACAAGCCAAGGAATTTTTATAACTCTGCCAAGCAGACAAGGTTGCGTCTATCATCGTACTACTGACCTTAACAATGCACAGAGAAGCCCCAAACATGGGCTAAGATCATTTTTCCTGACAACTGTACAAATACTGTACCACACCTGTTGACATTTTAATGAAGGAATTTAGCTTATGATCACCACAAAAAATGGCAGACTAGTTTGACTAGTATATAAAAAGAAGATAATAGTATCATATTTACATAATATATAATAGCACATTTGTCAGATTAAAGGCTGAATTTATGCAATTCAGATGGACTTGGACAAGATCAAGAAGTATAACAATGTGAATTTCATGGGGTTTAACAAGTCAAAGTGCAAAGTTCTGCACAAGGAATGAGACAAGCCCCAGTATCAATATATACTGGGCAATGAAGGGCTTGAGAGCGGCCCTGCTGAGAAGGGCTTGGGGATACAGGTGGACAAGAAGCTTGACATGACCTGTCATTGTACAGTCATAGCCCAGACAGCCACACGTGTCCTGGGCTGCATCCAAAGCAGCACGGGCAGCAGGGCCAGGGAGGGGATTCTGCCCCTCTGCTCTGTGTTAGTGACAGCCCACCTGCAGTGCTGCATCAGCTCTGGGGTCCCAGCACAGGAAGGACATGGAACTGTTGGAGAGGATTCAGAGGAAGCCACAAAGATGATTAGAGGGATGGACCAATTCTCCTGTGAGGACAGGCTGAGAGAATAAGGGTTGTTCCCCCTCAGAAAGGTACGTCCCAGGGAGACCTTGTTGTGGCCTTTCAATACTTGATAGAGGCTTAAAAGAAAGCTGGAAAGAGACTTTTTAAAGTCTCACAGGACAAGGGGGAATCATTTTACTGAATAAATTCAAACTAGATGTAAGACAGACTTATTTTTTTAATGAGGGTGGTTAAACTCTGGCCAGATTGCTCAGAACAGCTGGCAAATGTCCCATCCCTGGAAATATTCACTTTCAATGGGACACTGAACAACTCTGAACAACAGTGGGGCTCTGATCTAGTAGAACATGTCCCTATTCACTGCAAAAGGGTTGCACAGAATGATTTTTAAAGGTCCTCATCCAAACCAAACCATATTATGTTTCTATGATACTGTGATTTTTCCACAAAACTCTTATTGATGGTCTGAATTATAGACATCACAAAGAATTAAAAGAGAGACAATTTTTATTTTACCCACCACAATATTTAATGACATACAGCCATATTCTCTAAGCTTTCAAATTAATGGGGAAATTTAGGGTGATCCCTTTCCTGAGGTTTTGGGAGTTATTCAGCTACTTTCCCTCAAATACCTCCTAAAATATCAATTAGTGCATATTTATCTACTTCAACTTGAGGACTACAAACAATAAGCCATGAAAAAAACAGACCTAAAACTAATGAGGTACAATTTCTACTTGACATTTATATTGTTAAAATTGTACACAACTGTGTACTGTAAACTCAACTATCAGACATCTGTGAGGAAGTGAACCTCATAGTAAAGCCTTGGTTTCTACCATACCCAACTGAAGATTCTGTCAGCACCAAGAGTTACCAGGCATCCTTCTGTGGATTCTCAGAGAAGTCATACTGTCCTTTTGCCATGAGTGTGGGCATGGGCAAACTCTCTTTTACCACACTGCATATTTCCACAAAATTTGTAAAAGCACAAGTATCTTACTTTCTCTAATGTTGTAGGAAATCAGACAGAAAAGATCTACTAGGTGGATAGGCTATCGAGGAGCCTGGTTTTCTACTCTGGACCGCTACACTAACGGCAAAAACCTACAAGTCTAGTAGATGGGACTTTGCCCAGCAGGTATTAGAACAGCATCAAGTGCCATCACCAGTTTTTTGTGGAAAAGATAGTTGTGCAAGAACAAAAAAAAAAAATGGAGGCATAGAGGCAATGAAAGCTAAAACAGTCCTCTATAATGTGAAAAAAAAAAGTATCTGGAATATTAGAACATCTGGAGATTTTTTTGACCACTTCTTTTAAAAGCACACTTCACATAATAACTCTAGCAATCTCTGTTTACATTGTTAAAGAGTTGCTGGCATACAAAAAAAGAGAGGAGGAATCTGTCGTCTCTATACTGACAAAGTTACTATTAATACAATCAATCATTTTTTTACAGTGCAAAATAATCTGGAAATCTCACCTGAGGCAGCACAAAAAAAAAGAAAGAAAACAGCTCAGAAGCTACTTGTATTTGAAACATTTGCAACCTATGCTCCTGTATTTTCAGTACATAATGTATGAATTGTCCCACCTTCATTTTTAGACTACTCTGTTCATTTCATCCCAGCAAAAGTGTCCCCTAAATGCAAAGACAAGCAACATTGTCTCTCAGATACTCATGTTTACATTTTGTTGAAATGAACAAAAGAGGACGTTTTACCTGATGAACAACTTGTCTCTGCAAAGTCAGTTCTATTTTACTCAACTGATACTGAAATGTTTAATGGAAAAACATTACTTTATAATTATTTGGGTCCCAGACTGGGATTCAGCTGGCAAGTTACAGGCTAGGGTTTCAGTTGCATACCACTGAAAAGCACAAAGAAGTTCAGGACCACCTCCTAATAGATTTGTACAGAGTACATCACACCAAGAGCCTAGTATCATTTGGGATTCTTCAGAAGTTGCTGTAAAATAATTAAGCATGCAATGTAGAAAGCTTCAACCGCTGTTGAACTTATTAATACTAGCAGGTGTTTCCAGTTAAATCTCCAAAATACCAAGCTGCTCATAGAATGTATGTCCTTTTATGTTCCAACCTGCAGGACACAAAGAAGGCACGTAGCAATGTGTTAAAAAGAGTTTCTATCTTCCGGCATAAAAACCGTTGGAAAGCACTTTGATCAGCACTTGATGATAATAAATCATATTAAAATATATTTACATTTACAGTAGCCACATAATATAAGAAGTAAGTTGGTGAGTTCTTTAGAGAAGCAAACTGAAATCTGTGATAGACTTGCCCCAGCTATAGACTTGAACCTTAGCTTTTCTTCAATACATGCCTAACGGATACTCCAGAAAGAAATGGGATTCAGCTATTGCCTTGCCCTGTTCAGCTCTTCCAAACAAAGATAAAGGGAAATAACTGGCAATCTGTTATATGGAACCACAGACTCTTTGTGGAAGAAGAGGCACCAAAATCATAGAGCATGCACAGTATGAATAAACCTTGGCTATGCTGGTCCATTGGACTCTGAGGTGGACCCATTCCAGGATGAGGAGGTCGCATACTCTTCATGGAGCCACAATGAACATCTTCAACCATTCCTTTTTCATGCAAGCCATCAATAGACTGTGAAAACAAAATAAGTATTTAGAGAGAGATAGTATATAAATCCACTATAAAATATGAAAGACTAACTCAAAATCTTAACAAATACATG
The DNA here is from genome assembly GCA_003676055.1 of Chloebia gouldiae. Lineage (NCBI taxonomy): Eukaryota > Metazoa > Chordata > Aves > Passeriformes > Passeridae > Chloebia > Chloebia gouldiae. The sequence continues at coordinate 3,516,238 of QUSF01000011.1, read as the reverse complement.
AGGAGGAAAAACTTCTTTCAGCAGTCATTCAAAATAAAAAAATAAAAAAAAAAAAAAAAAAACCAGGAAGCTCTGTCCTGAAATCACACATTTAGGGAAGTACAGAATACTATCAGACTGCTTGTTCCCTGTCTCCTTTTTGCCTTTTTTTTTTTTCCCTTATGAACTGTTTGGCAATGCCAGGGAGGCAAACTGTCCAAATACAAACACATAACCGGCACTGGCCTCATATTACAAAGCACTGTAACACATACTAATTTAGGAAAGTAGAGCCTGTGGCTTAACTTGAGTTATTTTTAGCCCAAACTTTGCCCTTTCAGTCACTACTTTACTGGAATGTCCCAAACACTGTTTCTCTTCAAAAACAAGGGTGACATTGCAGGAAGTAACCTCTTCTTCATGAACAAAAACAAGGGTAGACAGTCAAGGAAGGAAAAACAATACTTGTGCTCCCTAAAACTCTTGTCACCTCATACACTCCTCTAAAACTGGAGTTTCCATGGTACTTCAAACATGGAACAGCTCCAAGTGCTCTCCTTAGAGAATGAAGAAAAGATAGCCTGGAGTCTGAAAAACATGCTGAAAGCATTCCAGGCACAGAAAAAGGCTCCATAATAAAAACTGAAGAGCTCTGAAAGTGAAAACAAGGGAAAAGTAACATTGGAAGGAAGATGTCCCAAGAAACAATGAAGTTTTCCATGAAAGTAAAATTTATATCATATTCCTAACTATGTAAAGGATTTAGCTAAATAACTTCTAACTCAGAGCTCTATAAGGCTTTGTATTAGGAAGGAAGAGACTGGCATTACTTACTTAGCCTCTCTCTACAGAAATACACGGCTCTGCCCCATTCTAACACATGCATGCATGCACACTAAATGCTGCTCTTGCAAACCCTACTGTGAATGGGCACCTCGTGGTCTGTTTTATCTAAACGTACATCTATTTATTGAGAATTCTTTTAAAAAAGAGACTAAAGATAACTCCTTCTAGTGGAGAATGTAGAGAGTTAATTTAAAAAGTGTGCACGAAGCTAAATCAGTGCACAGAAAAGAAGAGTCACATTTCTTAGTTTTGAGTAATTTGTTGCACATGACTAAATTTCAACAGAACTAAATAAAGGTCACTCTTTCTACAAAAGAAAATATAATTCTAAATTTCAATTTATAAACCTTTTATATAAAATTTCTACTTTCAATTGCAATCCTCAGATTTGACTGAGAATACCTTTAAACACAGAGAATTTTTTGTTGTTTTTCAGCATTTTTTAAGGATTTCACTATAATTTTTCCTTATCAGAAGTTTGGGTTAAAAGGAGGAAAGTTATAGAAAAGGAAAAATAAAACAGAGTTTTCATGTTTTAGCAAATCATTTAATTATCATGACAGTAGAAAAATATTTATTAAAAGAAATTATATCAGAAAAATACATACTACTCAAGAAGCTATTTTTCAATACAAGAACTTTGGATATGGAATAGAAATGTAGGCAAAGATGATTGACACATTAAAAATAGTTCCACTTTGCGAACCAAGTAAATCCCAGTGCCCTTTTCTGAGGCATGAAGATCCCTGCCTCTCTCTTTGCCCCTTCTTAAAAGATAGCCAATGCAGAAGACAACTCTGGCTTCACATTCTGTCTGCATGAGCTGCCTACTACAGAAACCAAAACACCTATAAAGCTGGACACATTCTTATTTTGTCATGGTATGTGCTGGCTGCCATTACAGCTACCAAAAGGAGGAGACCTGCTGATAACTTGATCTGATTTCCAGAACAGAAGACTCTAACTGTACATTTGTGGCATACATAACTGCAGGGATGGGTTTCACGGCACTAATAGGTGGCAACCATGAAACCTCTGGGAACGCAAACAGCTCAGATGGGAGTAAGAAGGCACACAGCATGCATACATCAGAAGTACCAGCATAAAGAGGATGGGGAAAGGAGATGACAATTTAAAAAGAGCTGCAGAGAAAAGAGAAGCAAATATGCGGCCTTTGACAGAGGGAATTAAAAAAAAAAAATCAAACAGGAACAGAGAGGTAGTGACACGACTATATGAGAAAAGTTTAATTCAAGGTATGCTTCTATGGAGATAATTGATAAAAATAACAGATTTTTGTAAAAAAAGTATTATTTAAAAAAACACAGACACAAAAACAAGTGTGGGAGACTGAAATGCTTCGAGTCTAATGGAAGAGAGACTACATATATAGCAAGAAAGGGGTTTGCATTTGTGTATTTGCTTATATGGTGAAAAACCTGAAAAGAAAAATCATTAGAACTCATAAATCAGCTTTTTAATAGCAAAAATACAAAAGATGAAGATGGCATAAACTTCTGTGAAGTCAAAATTAGTTTTAATTATTACACAGTTGCTAATGTGTGCAGACACTGGTACATCCAAGAATGTATTTCATATAAAAGAACCTCTACTGGCTATGAAAAAACCATATACAATAGGGAACACAATTCAGCAGAGGACAGCAGTGGACTAAGAACTAAGGAACAGTTATTTCTTGTAAATTTTCTAAATCACTATATAGTTACAGAGCTAGAGGACAACTCTAAATCTATGCAAAAAGTTAAAAATTACAGAGGTATCTTAACACAATGTAATTTCTGTAAATTCTTCGTCTATTAGTTATTTGTCCTCTGTAAGTAATTCATCCTCTCTAAGTTATTAAAGCTATCTCCCACAAAGACATTGTTGGGAAAAGTAACTTATATTACCAATAAAGCACTACTATCATACTGGGGTACTCTTTTTATTTTAGTTTTCTAATATGATGGAACAGAAGGGAAACAGAAAGTTGAGACATATTCGACTTAGAGTAGAAATTACAATTTTGGTCCCCATAAGTAAGGAAATAAGTAAGTACTGAACAGGCCAAATAAACAATGCTTCAAGAAACAGAGTGAGAGTGTAGGCTACCACATGCCTATAGACTTTGCAGGCTTACATAATTTCTAATGCATAAGGAAAATTTTGCCTACAGTGCTTTTACTCTGAATTTAGTAACTAAGGTCTTCTCACAGGTGCATCACAGTTTGACCTACTTTCAGGTAAACTGTGACATTACCATGTCTGGGTTTTTTGTATTTTTTTTAATCCACCCTCTTAAAAAAGCCACCAAGCAAAAACAACCTCCAGCCTCGAAATTAAAGACTTAGTACCAGACTAGTTTTCTTGTAGACCATACAGATTCTGAAACAACGGAATTACAGAGGGCAAACAGCAACATGTTGTCACGTAACTGCCACAAAACTACACAGCATAACTGAATGCATCCCTCACGGACAACCAGTCAGACTGTAGTTTTTGCAGCGGGAATTAGTGAATTTTTGGCCCTAATTCCATTAATCTCTTTAAAAAAAAAAATCACTAAATCATCACCATTTTACGTTCTCTGTTGATTTTTCAAGGTTGGCAATACTTTTTTTCTTCTTTACTAACATAGATACAAACAACAAAAAAAAATGCAGGGAACATTCTAGGACCATGACAGAACTGCTGTGATTCTCAGAATGTCTAATGTGCATAGATCTGTTACCCAATAATATCTGAAACAGGAAACCATTTGCCTTCTGTTTTAATGGAACATGTGAGTCAACAACTAACATATTTAGTAAAAACTACTGTATTTCTAAAGAACTTTTTTCTCTCCCTCACATTTTATCTCACTCACCAAAACCAGCAATATTGCCCATGACATCACTGTAATTATTCCACAGTCAGCAATCATTTGCAGTACACCCCATTACAAATTCACAAAAGAAGTGATTACGCATCAGGTTACAATTAAATGGAAGAGAAAATAAACCAAGAGCTCATAGTACTTCATCCATTCCTCAAGTGAGCACTATGCAACTTCACAAACTACAATGCTGTCATAACCAAAAGTTAAGCAGCTAAAATCATGTGGTCCAGCTAGTGCTTAAGAAGATAACAGAAGGCTGTATCAGAGCATCACAGAACAGCTTGAGATGGAAGGAACATCAAAAATCATCAAATTCCAAACCCCTTGCAGAGCTAGGGGGTTGCTCCAAGTCCCATACAAACGCACCTTTAACACTTCCTGCAAAGGGACATCGACAGCTAATGGAGACAACCTGTTCTAATGCCCCACTACTCTCATAAAAAAAAAAATTCCTCCTAGTATCTAATCTAAACCTCCTGTCTTTCAGTTGGAAACCATTCCCCTTATACCTATCCTTGTTAAAAGTCTTTCTACATCTTTCTTACAGGCTCCCTTCAGGTACGGGAAGGCTGCAATGTCATCGCTTCAAAGCCTTCTCTTCTCTACACTGAACAAACTAAATCCTCTCAGCCCTTCATAACAGGAGAGGTGTTCCATCCCTCCATTAGCCTGGTGGCCTCCTCTGGACTCGGACTCCAAGAGGTCCACGTCCTTCCTGTGCTGGGACCCCAGAGCTGATGCAGCACTGCAGGTGGGGTCTCAGCAGAGCAGAGCAGAGGGGCAAAATCCCCTCCCTGCCCTGCTGCCCACACTGCTCTGGATGCAGCCCAGGACACGTCTGGCTGTCTGGGCTGGGAGTGCCCATGGCTGGGTCAGGTCCAGCCTCTCACCCATCAGCACCCCCAAGCCATTCCCAGCAGGGCTGCTCTCCATCTCTTCACCCTCAGCCTGGGCTGATACCAGGAGTTGCCCCAGCCCAGGTAAAGCACCTTACAGCACCTTGTTAAAACACTTAATATTCCCACAGATCCATTTCTCAAGTTTGTCCAGGTCTCTCTGGATGGCACCCCATCCTTCAGACATTGTCTGCACCACTCAGGTTGGTATCATCTGAAAACCTGTTCAGTCCCTTTGCCTATGTCATTAATGAAGACATTAAGTAACACTAGTCCCAAACCAGACCCCTGAGGAAAACCAACACTACTTGGCGCTGGTGTCCATCAGGACTGTGAGCCATTGACCACTTCCCTCCAGATGTGACTGTCCAACCACTTTCTTTTTCATCTAACAGTCCACTCATCAAAACTATCTCTCTCCAATCTAGAGAGAAGTGTTGTGGGGGACTTTGTAAAAGGCTTTATCAATTCAGACCAAAACCACATAACCTTGTTCTGCCCCAGAGGAGCTTCTATGTGGATGCAGAAAGAAAGATTAGGGCAAGGAAGGTAGCAATGCTTTCTTTTAACATCTTTCAGCTTCCAGTTATTTATTCTGATAAAATTCTCTGATGCTGTTACAGTTTGTCCATTTAGCAGTATCCCTGACAGACTTCTTAAGCATTCCTTCTTAAACATCTGTGATGCATCCAAGATACAGTTCAGTAAAATCTGGACCTGTATTTTGCTGGAAATCTGGTTGATAGTCCTTAAGAAAACAGCAAGAAATGTAGTTAATTTATCACTTCTGTCAAAACTGCATTATGTAAACTAATAGTAAATATTCCTGTAGAATGGTCTTCTGGTTAATAATAATGATTATACAATCTTTAATTTTCATAATACAAGTTCTTAAGTAAACATACTTTAGGAATTATGATTTATTAACATAAATTTGTTTCAGTGTTTTAGCTGTTGATTGATTCTTTGGATTTTTTAAAGCTTTTTGCATTACATTATCATTTGTAAGCTAGTCATACATCTAACACAGAATGCAGTTTTTTCACTGAAGCACGTGAATTTTAAAAGGAAGAGCTACATGCCACTGCATACATAGGTATCCCACAAAGCAATTGCGTAACTGGGACACTTTTGGTGCAATCCCCCATTTTTACTGAATTTCATTAAAAAACAGTGTTATATGATGACTTGTAGGTCAATACATTTTATATATCACTAAACAAAAGGAAAATGTTTATTTGGCCCAGCTACTGGTGGCTGACCTGTTTTTTAATTTCACTGAACAACATTCCTGTAAGATTTGCAAAATAATCTAGAGGCATCCTTCTACAGCATTTCTTAGTCCCTTCCAACAGGTATCCCAATACACTATTTCTGGAGTTACACAGAAAAACAGACCCCATATCTCATCTAGATCAAAAATGAACTAAGATTTTATTTCCTTTTTTCTTTTTTTCACCTGTATCAGCTCAACAGACCCATTTTCTAGGTTAATCACACACATGTGAAGACATGCTGGAACCTCTGAAGTAGAAACCTAGAAGACAACAGCAAGCCTGTTGCTACTAAAATGAAGACTTGTGAAATTACAGTCTTTATTCCATTATCAAAATGAAGGTATAGAAAAGGTAGGGTAATTTACTGTAACTATACTGAATGACCATCTTTGAATTAGCTATCCAGACCCTTTGTGATGCATTTTTCAAAATATTTCAGTGCCACCTCAATGGGAGAATTTCTGCTCTGGCTCACAGAACCTTGCGAGATGCTCTCTGAAGTCCCTGAAAGAATCTTGTGGGATGGCATTTGTTGGTTGGTTTCTAACTACACCACAGGACTAACTGTCTGATGTAACAGTATAACAGGATATATCAATACATCAAAAACATAATGTGTGAAGCATTCAGCCATTCTATGGAAAATTCCTGGTGCCACCTTCTTCTACAGGTAAAAGAAAAATCAAAAGGAATGAAGGACATTAGAACTCTGGCTATGAGGTCTGGTGACAGAGTTATGAAAAGCAGGGTTGTAACTGACCCCCAAAACAAAAAAATGCCAACTGCAAATGTCTAATCTGGCTAACAGCTAAATCAGATACCTCAGGATTCAAATGCAAAGGTTATAGTTACTGCACATACTGACCTCTCAGGAATTACAACAGGTCAGTGCAAATGGAAAGCTGGATCATAACCTCCTTCACTTCAGCTAGTCATTGTGTTATTAAAATATTTTTAGTGCTTTGTGTAAAAGATGCTATTGTCATGTCCATGTCCATTAAAATAGTATCCAGTCATATCCAGTGACTGGATACTATTTTAATGAATGAAACTGATGTGAGAGTGTCAAAATGAAGATGTCAATTCAAGAGGAAAATTAAAACATGTTTCTATTACTTTAAAACAGTTTTTTATTGTAATTTTTTCTTTATAGTCATATAACAATTCCCAGTGGAATCAACCATACTTGCCAAAATGTTTTCAATATCTTGGCTCTGTAAGCTGCTACTACATATTTCTGAGTAGAACATCAGTGCAATTAAAATTATTCTGTGTTCTACATCTCTGGTATACAGCCAAACAAAAAATGACAATACGTACAGAGACTGTTCTCACAAAGGAATTTCCACACAGGCAAGTATTTCCTCAAAGCAAAAAACATTAATGATAGTCTGAGCACACATAGTCCAATTTTAAGGGTATAACAATAATCACAGAAATGCAATTATTGACATGTTCTACATGACATAGTTTTATATTCCTTTGTAAGATGGAGTCCTTCTTAAATAACTTGAAAACCATGTTTTTTAACAACATTTTCAATATGGAAGAGTAAACAAATTTGTAATACAAATCCTTTAAGGTGGATTAAGTTTGTTTTGGGTATTTTTTTAAGAAAAAGAACGAACATTTCATTCAAAATCAAAAACACCACAGAAAAAAAATACATCCAAACAGACAAGACGAAGAAAGAGAAAAAAAGTGGTTAGGATGATGTGACTTCAAGTTTTAACACTATCATTCATTTTTTTCTCTGTAGTAACATCTGTCTTACTGAAAACTACAGTTTACAAATGAAAACTTCCAAACTAATTATACTTCAAAGCAGTCTACTAAGAACAAGGTGCTTAATCTGATACACGAATAATCTTTTGTAATAAAGAACTAAAAGTGTAGCTGAAGTTCTGCAAGTGATGTGTAATAGCAGTTATGAAGGACTAAATGTAGTTTAAGTAGCTTTTTCATCAGTGGAGAGAACTCTAGGGAAAAAACGCTCACTTGTAATAAACTATTACCTTATGCATTTGATGCATGCCTTCCTGTGGATAATCTGTAGGCCCCATTGTCGGTATTGGATGTGGGACACTGGGCGGACCAGGACTTGGCCCCATCATGCTGTGAACAGAGCCAGGAGACGGCCCTGGTCCTGGGCTAGGTCCCAGAATCGGTCCAGGCGAAGGTCCTGGTCCAGGGGAAGGACCAGGATGAGGCATGGTGCCAGGATCTGTAGGCGTGGACATCTATTTTCTGTCTCCTTTTCAATTAGCAGAATAGCTCTAATAACAAAAACAAAACAAAAACAAAATCACAATGTCTATGTGACATTAGCGGCATGGCAAAAAAAATTAATAACATCTACTGGCAGTTTTTACACACACACACACACACACACACACACACACACATGTACATACATACACATGCAAGCTGTCACCAGCAGAAAATAAAATGCTTACACAATCCTTAACATAGCCCATTAGCTTGGTCATCCTTCTAAAAGTCCACTAGAAAGATAAGGATCCTGACAATTCCATCAATTTCTGGACATTTGTACGGTAGCCACAGAAAAAAGCAGCTGGTGTGCTATGAGAAACATCTACCAGAAAACAGTTAAACCGACCTTTTATCACCAGATGTGTCATGTGGGCCAAGCAGAGCACAGTAGTTACTAAAAGCGGGAAAGAGAGTAGGATACCTCTCTAACCTACATGTTAAACCATCTTTCCCTAAACAGCTGTGACTAGCCTGAAAGTTGTACTTGTAAAATTCAGGGAAAGCATTAAAAGGATTATTAAGACTATTTTCAGAACTTTTTTTTCACTTGCCCGAGCGCACTGAGACATACTTAGAGCCACCAGCCTGCACTGGAGTGGCTGAGCGGGCACGGACGGAGCCAGTGACTTAGTAGTAGGTTGCAACACGGCCTCACTGCCCCCACCATCTCTTGCTGAGGCAAACAGCTCCAGTATGGAGCCATGGGCTGCAGTGAGCAAGGCTGGAGCCAGGGGAACCACAGGGGAGCACTGACACCCACCTGGGACTGGCAGCTTGCCCTAGAGCAGCCAACTGGGCATGATCGCAGCCAGCAAGGACAGCAGCTGCTCCACCTCTCTCAAATGGGGTCCCAGTGAATGTGACCAGGGCACACTGGCAGCACTCTTGTATGACCATTTGGGAGCAGCCAACAGAGGCAGTGAATGGACCCAGTAGTTGGAGAAGAAGGGCATTCTCTTATTACTGAATGCCCCATCAGGTACGGTTTTTTGACATGCCACAGAGCTCATTCCCCCTGAAGTCATTGCACCAGCCATGTCAGAAGCCTACAGCCAGCTAGACTACTCATTGGTAGATGCAGCTCTTCAGGACTTAAGCTGCCAGGAGTGCCTAAAGCCTCACCATAAGGCTGGGGCTGACCATCACTCCTGACAAAGAAGATGTGTTATTTTAAGTGAGATGTTGCCAGGTTAAGGAGCCAAGGATGAAGCAAACAGCCTGAGCAGTACTTGTAAGAATGAGTGAGAGATTGACAGGCTATTCTAACAAGTCTCAAACCTCCACTGAAGAGAAGATGCAGGTGGACTCAGAACCCTTCCAAGCAGGAAGGCAGAGGTCTCTTGAACACAAACACTGGAAGCTGGTCATTGACCACACTAGGCAGCATTCTTCCTCCTGAAAACTTGAAGAAAACAAATAGGACTGGTACCATTTACAAGAAATATGATGCCCTGGAATGGGCAGGGCAGTCAGCTGACGAGGTAGATAAAGGTCCTTCTGGGATGGGGGAACCATCTGTAGCAGATAGCCTGCCAACCCTCGTGACGACTGCTCCTGTTAATTAAAAGGGAAAGGTAGTTGATACAGGTGACTCCCTTCGTAAGGGCACCAAAGGCCTACTATGCAGACCAGACCCAAGCCACAGGGAAGTCTATGGCTTCCCAGGGGCACGCGGTTCCAAAATTGGATTTCATCGGCACAATCCACTTCTTTTTTTTATCATGGCATGAGCTATACAACAGTTGGTGTACTGATACCTGAAGGGATATACCTTTTAAAGAGTGGAAAAAGGGTTCTACCACAAGAGCTAGCAGGTCTCACTGACAGAGCTTTGAACTAGACTGGAAGGGAGGAAGGGATAAAACCAGGCTTCCCAGTGATAAGCAATGAGATGGCACACCGGAACTTGAGGAAGTGTGATCACTATCTGCTCCATGAGGTGTAGGCTCGAATGAATTACGAGCATGAGAAAGAAGCGAGGTAAAGTAGGAGTATAGCATTGTTTATAATGGAGGGACAAGAATGTATGGAGCTTACAACTGGCAACAGCAGGATTGAGACCCTCTGGGTTAAGATTAAGGTATAAACAAATAATGAAGATGTCATCATGGGAGGCTGCTATAGATCATAGGCACAATAATGAGATTAATTCCTTATGTAATCAAGAGAAACCCTCAAATTTCTCCTTATGGCATAATTCAACCTGCCAGATGTTAACTGTGGACACCACACAGCTGGCACAATCAAGTCCAGGAGATTCTTAAAACACTTGGATGCCTCTGCATGGTTCAAGTACTAAGAGAGCTGGCTAGAAAAGATGTTCTCCTTGATTTTACACTTGTTAACAGAGAAGGTCTCAACAGTGACACAGTGACTGGTGGCGTTCCTGGCCTCAGCGCCCACAAAGTAATCAAGCTCAAAAATCTCTGACAGAAGGAAAAGTGCCAGCAAAAGCTCAACTTTGGACATGAGGAGAGCAGACTTCCAGCTGCTCAGGGAATCAGTCAGTAAGATAACCTGAGAAAATGCTTTTGCAGGTGCTGGGGTCTGTCAATGCTGGTCATGTTTTAAGCACCATCTTCTAAGGGCACAGGAAGAGGCAATTCCCCAGGTGAGGCAGAAGATGGTTTGGCTGAGCAGGAATCTCCTTTGGGAGACAGAGGCAAAAAAAAAGAAGGTGTAGGCTCAGCAGAAGTAATGGCAGGTGATGTGGGAGGATTACAGAGATGCTGCTCACCACTACAGGGAGAAAATTTGTTGTGCTGAAGCTCAGCTGCAGATGAAGCTGGCCACAATTGAAGGGAACAATAAAAAGAGGGGTTTTACATGCATTAATAGCAAAAGACAGTGGAGAAATAACATTGTCCTCTTACAGGATGAAAATGGTCACCTCACAAACAAGGACAAGGACATGGACATGGCAGAGATGTTTAATGCTTTCTTTACCTCTGTCCTCAATGTCAGTGATGGATGAAGGGGTCCCAGGGCCCTGAGTTGCAGGACAGTGGCTGTGAGAATGACCAGCTCCCAGTTCCCTGTTAATTCACAGGACCCAATGGAATTCATCTGAGAATACCCAAAGATCTGGCTGATGTCATCATGAGACCTCTCTCAATGATTTTCTAATGGACTTGGGACTCCAGATAGGTCCCAGCTGACTGGAAGCTGGCTGATGTCCCAGTTTTCCAGAAGAGCAAGAAGGACAAGCCCGGAAACTCCAGGCCTAGCAGTCTCACTTCAGTGACTGGCAAAATAATGGAGAATACTATTCTCGAGGTATTGAAAAACACCTGAAGGACAATGTAGTCATCAGTCCCAGCCAACATAGATTCATGATGGAAAAGTCATGCTTGTCAAAATTAACTTGCTTTTACGACAAAGTAATCCACTTATTTATCAAGGAAAGCCAGTTGATGTAATCCTTCTGGATTTCAGTAAGGTTTCAAGACTGTCTCTCACAGTATTCTGTACACAAAATGTCAGCCTACAGCTGGGTAAGCACACCACGATATGGGTAACCAACTGGCTAATGGGCTGCACAAAGGGTTGCAGTGAATGGGCTGGTATCAGGCTGGTGACCTGTCCCTAGTGGAGTTCCACAGGGCTCCTCCTTAGGGCCAGTGTTCTTAAACATAGCATCACAGAATGGTTTGGGTTGAAAGGGACTTTTGAGATCATTTAGTTAACAACCTCCCTGCCATGCGCAGGTACCCCTTCCACTGGATCAGGTTGTTCAGAATCCAGTTTAAACTGGCCTTGAACACTTCCAGAGACAGAGATCTTCAACTTCTCTCATCAACCTGTGCCAGAGGTTCACCACCCCCACTGTAAAGAACTTCTTCCTAACAGCTAATCTAAACATACCTTCTTTAAATGTAAAACCACTGCTCCTTGTCCCGCCACCCTGTGCCCACACAAAAAGTCCCTCTCCCACATTTTTATAAAGCCCCTTTAGACAGTCAAAGGCCACAATGACTGAAACATCCTCTTATCCATGCTGAAAACCCCTGTTCTCTCAGCCTTTCCGCATAGGAGGGGTGCTCTATCCAACCCTCTTCAAGGCCATCTTCTGGACCCACTCTAACAGGTCCAGATCCTTCTTGTACTGGGGACCCACACCTGGACACAGCACTCCAGGTAGAGTCTCATGAGGGAAGTGTCTCATGAGGGAAGTCTCATGAGGGAAGTCTCATGAGGGAAGAACCACCTCCCTCACTCTGCAAGTCACATTTGTTTTGATGCAACACAGGACGCAGTTGGCTTTCTGGTCTGGAAGTGCACATTGCTGGCTTACCTTCTTAAAAGACTTGGAAGAAAGATTTGAAGGTATTACTAAATTTGCAGATGATACAAAAGTGGGAGGAGCTGTTGACTCCCTCAAGGACAAAGAGGCTCTATAGAGAAACCTAGAAATACTAAGAACTGGCTGTCACTGAAAGTATGACGCTTAACAAAGCCAAATGCCAAATCCTGCATCTGAGATGGGGCAATCCTGGACGTAGACTGGGGAATGAGATCCTGGAAAGCAGGGCCATAGAAAGGGACCTGGAGCTCCTGATCAATGGAAGGTTGAATACGAGTCAGAAATGCTGTGGCAGCCACAAGAGCCAAGCATGGCCTGGGGGGCATCAGGTACAGCACGGCCAGCCTGGCAAGGGAGGGGATTGTCCTGCTCTGCTCTGCTCTGGGGCAGCCTCACCTCGAGTGCTGGGGGCAGCTCTGGGTGCCACAGTAAAAGTGAGATACAAAACTATTAGAGAGTGTCCAAAGGAGGACCACAAAGATGGTGGAAGGCCCAAACCAGAAGTACCAAGGAGCAGCTGAGGTAATTTGACTTGTTCAGCCTGGAGAAGACAAGACTGAGGGAAGACCTCATTGCAGTCTATATCTTATTTATGAGGTAAGGAGAAGGGACAGACACTGTCACTGTATCTCTTCTCTGTGGTGACCAGTGACTGGACCCAAGGGAATGACCTGAAGTTCTGTCAGAAAAGTTTTAGGTTGGGTATCACGAAAAGTTTCTTCACCCAGAGGATTGTTGGGCACTGGAATGGGCTCCTCAGGGAAGTGTTCACAGCACCAAGCCTGACAGAGGTCTCTGGGACCTGGTGTAGTTCTTGCCGTATCCTGTGGAGTGGCAGGAGTTAAGACTCAATGATCCTTTTGGGTGATTTCCAGATCAGGATATTCTGTGAGTCTATGACTTAGTACCTTGGGATCCTGTTTCCTTGCAAGGCAAAACACAGAGATGCTTATAAAGCTTCTCAGTTCAAAACTCCTCAGTCACTAAGTAGTCCTCTACAACCCCTCAACATGATCACAAAAGGAATCAACTTATCAAATGTTCACAACTGCAAACACCAGAGCTTTCTCTAAGAGGTCTATGTTTTGTACTAAGGACAACACACATTTCCACACAACAACTAGTTTTTACATGTGTCAATCATGATATTGCAAAATCTAAGACTGACACTGTCACAGCTGAGTCACTATGTGCATTTTAAGTGAAATTCAATCCATTTAACAAAGCAGATGCCTAAGTACCACCACTACCATCCAGAAGAACGTATACAGAACCATAACACAATCAATAATAAAAGTGCTATCAGTATACAGTATCCCAAAATATCTTATTTCATAAAAGACATCTACATATACCCATGCATTAAAATGGGTATTAAAATCTTCCCCTCTATTCACCTATTCATCCTATTTCAAATTCAATGCGCAATTCTCATAAAAACTGGCTCCAGTCTCAGGTCCATTAGTTACAATGACATTTACAATTACATTAAACATATCCTGCATGCAAACTTGAAAAATGTAAAAATCTTTTTTGATAGGAAGCAAGTGTCCAAATTATGAAAAACAGTAACTACCAGAGGTGAATGTCTGCATCACTTACACCAGACCAAGTCCCTTCATCACTCTTCTCTGAGCGAAGATACATCTCACATAACTGGGAATTGTCTTAAACAGATCTGTATTCAGATATTTTGTATGTCAGAGAACAAGAAAAAGAAATTATAAAATCTATATCGGGGAACATAAAGTATTGGAAAACACTACTTAAATGCAAGTAATAAATCCTGTTTGAAGACAGTCATAGAAATAAAGAGACAAAGAAATTTTCTCTGGCAATGGTAGTCCACAAAACTTAAAAAAATGCCCCTGACCTAAACCAGAACACAGTATGGCCCTCCCAACTAAGTATCTGTTCACAGAATTCACCTGCTCAAAAGTTTATAGTTTAACATGTTTCAAAAATAGCTTAGTTTGTATTTATTAAGTCTGAGATTATATTAAAAAACCCACAGAAATTAGACATCCTGCTCTTATTAAAATTCAGTAAAAGTCAGATATGTAATTCATTTAGGCCTTTATGAAAGTCTCATTAAAGTCAAGGCAAAAATCTTCAAAAAGCCAACAGGTCCAACAGCAGCCAGGTTCCATGCAGATAGTATTGGTATTATTTTGGCAAAATTCTGGTGCCTGCAATGAAGAAAGCAGTATGAAGCCAACTCCCTGCTAAAAGCCAGTGTTGACCTATTTCTTTGGACTGCTTTTTAATGAGTGGTGCCTGTTAGAATTAAAAAGCAAGAGGGAAGGAGAGGCAAAAAAAAAAAAGTTTCCAACAAATTACAAGACTACAGTGAAATGGGAAAAAAAATCTTATAGTTCTAAATGATAAGGCTCTTGGTCCTGATTCTTGAACACCTTATGTATTGTTTAATTGTTTTTCACGTGTCCAATCTTACAGTTTCCTCAAAACACTCACTGGAGTAGTTGTATTCACGTGACTTCAAACAATAAGGTTTTTTTTTCTCCTGAACTGTAATCCCTTACCACCTCTTAGACCTATTTACATCAATATGACCAATTCTCTTTGGTGAACAGCCCCAGATGAATCACTGGCACTTGAATTCGTTGTGGTGAATCACATGGTTCTTCCTGCGGTCTCAAAAAACTTCTCCACCTCTGCTGAACACAGCCAGAGCTAAGGCAGGGAAATAAAAAAGGCATCTATCGTATGTCCAAGTAACTTTAGCCAGATCCAAATACAAACAGCCACAAAACCAAGAGACGAAGAAGATTAAGGGAGACTTAGCATCTCTACTCAACTATTTCTAGATGAAACTGTTTAGGACAGTAAATACCTGCACTGTGAACAATTCTAAGTAACAGTATCTAAGCATAAATGTTTCTCCACTATCATTTTATATACACTTAGAAAGTTTTGTAGATGTGACTAATTCACTGTACAATATGGTCTTCATCAGTTCAGTGTTTCTATCCCACACATTTTGGTATGAAGCTGCTATAAACACACAGGTAACAAAGGCAGGGACTTTTTTTTCACATGAGGAAGTATTAGCAGATCCCAAACGAAAACACAGCAGGTAAAAAACCATTTGCATTACTTTGGAATTCAAGACCAGCTGTACACCAAAAAGATCCAGGGATTACGGACTGCTTTGATAGGGCACACACCAAATCTAAGAACAGATGGAGCAGTAAGTATTTATAATTCTTCTAGCTAGTTCCCTTCACCATCCAATATAGCTTCTGCCTTTCCTCTCAACCTAAACTGAACCTCAGCCAGGATGTTTTGGCCTCATCTCCTGCCTTGGATATGCAGTGGAAACTAATGAAACTAAACCGCTTAGAGCTCATGAAGTATGGACCCACACCAACAGCCACAGACACTGCAAAACTGACTGTAACTTTGTCTTCACAAGAGAAACAGTTACAATCTACTTCTCCCCACACATTTCCAACTGCAGTCATGATTCACAGCTGGCTTTGAAGAGATACACTGTAAAGCTGTGATACACTATAGGCTATAGAAGTTATCTTTATTATACCACCATAGAAAACACAGAATTTTACTATCAGTGATTTGGATTACTTGCATAATCTGCTAACTATAATCAAATTAATACGCTCAAAGTAGAAGAGCTGATTAGTAATGATACCTCATCACCACCAAATAACTTATAAGCAAATCAGTGTTTTGTATTGTACAACTTCACAGGACATTCTGCATTACCTTTTATCATTATTTAATTACTGTCATTTCACTAAATGACAATTAAATCAATAAACAGGTTTACATGAGACAATACAAAATCAGTGAGAAGACTCAAACCTTCAACTAACATATACCAGTTACTAGTTCACGTGAGAGAAGCCAAACATTGAGATCCTGACTTTGCATGCTGATGTTTGCCATGTCAGTGTAACTTGAAAACCTTTTGCAAGGGAATTTGTACTTAAAATACAAACTACAGAACCAGAAATGCTGAACCTTATTTACTTATGCAGACACATAGGCCTGAAGAAAAAAAACTGTGCCAACACTCCTTTAGCTACATGTCTAGCTCTGTACCAGAAACTGTTGTGGGCATCCCCACAGAGCTCACAAAACAGGTGGAATGTTTACACCAGAAACTTCATTGTGGAGTCACCTAGTGTAAGAGACAGTTTATTTCAGGATGCTAGTCCTCCTCACCTTAAAATATTCTTGTAGAAATTCTTACTCCTGCTGCGTAGATATTTCAGCTTTACATAAAGTTCAACTCCTCTCAGCTGCTCTAGCTTATAGCCTACCCTCTCAGGAAAAACTAACATCAGCAGCAAAAAATTACTTGTTAACAGCTGGGAGCTGAAAGTACTCGAGACTGTCAAAAGGCATAATCACAAATCCGAGTGCACGCAAGTTAGGCTAGGCTACACTGCCAGACTTTACTGTGAAGACACTAGAGCATGGACATATGATATTTTCTGATAGCTTTGCTGCAGAAGACAGTTGCCTTCAGGAAGAGGAGAGCAGATAGCTACAGTCAAAAGTTTAACTGCCATCACACAATGTCAAAGATCAATCCCGTGTTTGATACATATGTAGATTCCACTGTAAATTTCAGGCACAGAAAACTGATACAGGACACTACTGAATGGTCATGGATTAAGTTTTCATGCTGTGAGCTTTACAACAGGTATTAAACCGAGTTATTGAAGACTGTCTTCTCATTTGTTTCTAAATAAAAAGCCGTGTAAGATGCAGGCAGAAGGAAAGCAATGCACCATGTTACTGACAGGCTTTGGGTTTACTTAAACAGAAAAGAAGACGAGGCAGAAGCAAGAAAATTGTTTAAAATACAAGTTACTTGTATTTAAAACGTGTATTTTCTGTAACAGCAAACTTATCCCACCTCTAAATGATCCACCTAGGTGTTCAAGCTCTGAAGTGACAAATAGTAAATATTCTCTGCCAACAGGAAACATACAAGAAAACATTAACGTCTAGGAAGTAATGACTTTATACATGTGTCAGAAACAAAAAAAACAATTTTCCGTGTTAGTCTTCTCATTCTACTGTATTTACAAGCTATCAAAGCTGTGTTTAAGAAAGCTTTGCTTCCTTCTCTTATTCATCCTTCTCTATTTTATCTAGGTAATAAGGTATAAGCTTTTCTCTAATGCCAATTTTATGACAAGTGATCTTTATGCCATAATTTTGTGTTTACTATTCCAGTAGAGAATAAAAAAAAACCCCAACCTAATCTGATAAAGTTCAAAAGTGATGGAAGTCCAGGAAACACTTATTACAGACAGATAGTTCTGACAGAAGCAGGAAACACACAGAAATGTAATAGACATTTTTATAAGTAATTTACAAAAATATTCTAAATCATACAAAGAATAAGGAGTTTCCTCCCGAAAAGGATCACTTGTAGTTCACAGCAATATTACTCATCAGGACAACAAAAAACAGAGGTAAAATGTAGACATTTTTTTCAGTTGTTATTGTGCATATTTTGACCTTAACAAGTCCAACAAAAACTGAGAAGATAATAATTTCAAACACACCTTTGTCACGAATATATGAAATATAGGTATGCAAGCTGAAGGACTTTTTCTCCTGTTAATTTTCAAGCCTCAGTTGTTGGTGAAAGCACTTTTCAAACTTGACAAGAAACGTTCACAGACTACTTCAGAAATGAACAAAAGAAAATATCTAAGACAGCTTTGAACACACTCTTTTGGCACATGTTCCGTCCAACACCACAGAAATACCAATCTTAAAACTGAGAAATAATTCATGAGAGAAATAATGTTTTTAATATTTTTACTCTCACCTCTGGCAAGTCCACATATGCTGTATGATCCCAACTAAATTTTAAAAGCCCACTATCCATACAGTATTTTTTCTTTCTATCACTGATATATATATCTATATATATATAGAGAGAGAGAGAGACATAAAAACCTTCCTTGAGGCAAACCCATCCTTCTGACACACTACTTTTTTTCTTAGAATCACAAAAGAACAAAAGAAACAAAGTCAGAGACAGTAATAGAGCAATTAGGTTCCCAAAGAGAAAGTGTGCCCATATTTGCACAACAATAGTAACTTGCACAGAGGAGACTACCCTACCCTGAACAAGCAACTGGTACACTACCAAAGGAATTAAATTCTGCTACAGAATTGTGTATCGTTTGGGTCTTAGGGTCTGTGGTTAGAACCACTTAACACTTCAGAAAGTTAAAGCACAACAAGAGAGAATGCAAACGGAACAATGTCACAGACCCCAGATCAATTCTATAAATGAAAGCATGCAGAACACAGCGGAAGAAAACCCGACCAAACAAAAAACGAAAATCCAACAACTTTGTATCTTCAAGTCTTCAGCTGGTTATTTACTTGCATAGCCATATTCATAAAATATTCATAAAAATACATCCTTAAAAGAACAGCGTTAACCTCACATTCGGTAACTCCGAATATCAAACATATTACTCAGATATCAAGAAAAAACACATTCGGTACGATGTATGTAATCTCCGAACACTTTTACACTCCATTTGCTTGACCATAACGCACGCTCAGGGAAAAAACCAAAACAAAAAACAACCCAAACCAATCGTTAAACCGTAACTTCTGATCGAGTTTAGAAGAGCTGCAACTTTTGCAGCCGTGCGCAGTTTGTAGTTCCACCATTATAAATTTAAGAGGGGAGGAGACAAGGCAAGAAACTCCATTTCTGCACCGTGAACGCAAGGAAGAGCCGCGGCGGGGGACCCGGGAGCCGCGGCGGGCGGCGGGGCAAGGGCGGCCGCCCGCTGCCTGGGCGGCAGCACGGCCGCTCCGCCCCGGCGCCCGGGCCCGGCCGGACGGGCGGCGCGCAGGCCTCGGCGCCCGCCGCCTCCCCCCCCGAGGCCCCGCTTGCCCCCCTCCAGCCTTTCTGGAAAGTTTTCTCCCCGGCCCACAAGCTGTAAAGCGTCCCTGCCTGGAAACGCGGCCCCGCTGCCGCCTGCCCCCGCCCCTCCATGGAGCGGCGGGTGCGTTGCTGGCGGCGCTGCCCGCGCACGGCCCCGTACCTCGGCCGCGGGCGGGCGGGCGAGCAGCCGGGTCATGCCTCAGGGCTGGGCCGGGCCCGTCTCCCCGCCTCTCCTTCCCTCCGCCACCATGTCACGCCGACCAAACATGTCTGTGCGCCTGTGTGTGGCGGCGGTGACTTCCTGATCCGCCGCCGCTTGTACAGGCGGAGGGACGGGAAAGGCCACCCACCCTCCTATCCTCCCCCCGCCGCCGCCGCCGCCTCCCGCCTCTGCCCCGCTGCAGCCCGGGGACGGGCTCCGCTGCCCCCCGGCCCCGCCCGGCAGCTGGCTGCAGCAGCGCTCTGCCGCCCACCCCCGCTCCGCCTGGGCACAGAACTTTTCCAGGTGCCAAACACCGCTGTCCCCTCTCCCGACACAGGGGCAGGCGAGCCGCAGCTACCTGAGCATCCGCGCGCGTTTGCATCCTGGCTCCCGCCCGGCCGGGCTAAAAAAAAATAAATTTCCGCGCACACCGGAAATAAAACGCTTTTTTGCTTGGCAGGCGATTCCAAAATTGTAAGCGCATGTTTTGTGCTACTCTGTTTGGAGGTGGGGAGGAGGAGGGGGGTGAATTTCTGCAGGGAAAACGGGAGGGGTACGACGACATGCAAGCTATTTTGGGAAGTAAGCCGCGACACCTTTACAGCAGGAGTGACTGCACAGTTAAAAACAAGAGACCGAAAAGCAACAGGAGCCGCAGCCCTGTTGGGCTAAAGTCCAAGCCCCCGCTTCTTCCCCCGCCCCGGTGTGTGCGATGTTTGTGACAGGCACGCAGCGATGATCCGGATCATGGCCTCCCTGTCTCTGCCGGGGAATGCCGCTACTCTCCTCGCAGGCGAGACCGCTCCCCCCATGCACCATGTTCTTCCCCCCCCATGCCTCCCCACTTCCCCTTGCTCGGCTGGGTCTGAGCCAGCGTGTGCCACGGCGGAGAAACAGCCCCGCGGCACCGCGCTCTGCTGCCTCCGGACACCCTGAACTTCACCCCGCGACCCCCGGCAGCTGCAGCGGAGCGTCCCCCGGCCCGTCCGTGCGGGCCGTCGCTCCCCAAGGATCTGTTTCTCCCGTGGCCGCTTCGCCCGCAGCCCGTGACACGCTCGCTGGGCGGCAAGACCGAGGGTGCCGCTGACTCACGAGTCAGCCACCGGCGACTCCGTGGGGGTTCTGTCGCTCCCACTCCGGAGATCCGCATCGTGATTATTCCAGAATAATACCGGATCAAAACTTTCTTCTCTCCACCCACTGGGGGATATAAATATTCGGGAGGGCCGGGCGCCGGGGAAGGTGGGGAGAGGAAGCAGGTGGCACGGCGGCGGCTGGGACCGGCGGTGCCGTGCCCAGGGAAGGGCAGCGATGGGGAGAGGGAAGGTGGGCACGGAGCGAGCCGGCACAGCCGGTGACAATAAAGGACCGTGCCGGGCACGGGGAGCTGACGGGTTTAGACCGAGTTGCAAGTTGTATTTACCTTCCGCCCAGGCGGAGCGCCGTGCTGACTGTCGCTCCTCTCCCCCCTCAGTGAGTCACCCGAGTCCAGAACCGGAGCGAGGGACTAGATCACGAACATGACTTCATTGATGACAGCCATTCCCTCCTCTTCCTAAACTCCTGCCCCTCCTCCGGCCCCCCCTTCGCGGACGCCACTGCTCAGACAGCGGTGTTGCCATTGGCCCGCCAGGCAGGGAGTGCCCGCCCCCTCGCGTAGAAGGGGCGGTTCTATTGGCTCGGGGAGCTGTCGCTCATGCGGCAGGCCGGGGCGGCGGAGGTGTGCGGGCGCGCGCGGGGCGGGGTGCGCTGCGCTCCGCGGCGCCGTGCGCAGGGCGAGCGCTGCGCTCCCGCGCTGGCCGCGGCAGCTGCGCTCCCTCGGGGGCCGCCGCCGCGCCCCTCCCAGCTCGCCCCTGCGGCGCCGAGAGAGGGGCAGGACCTCTCTGCCAACGGGGCGGCAGCAGGGCGCGGGCGGCACTCGAGCCAGTAGTTTGGGGAAGAGGTGAAGAAGGTGCTGGAAGTGCGCCGTGCCTCTGCCCCGCTGGAGGGGCGGGGAGGAGCCAGCCTGACGGGCGTGGGATCAGCTGTGTCTGGCTGTTGGGAGTGGGTGCGTGCGGGTGTGTGTCTGTGTGTTGTGTGTCTGTGCGTGCGTGCCCGGAGCGGGTGTCTCTCTCCCCTTAACATAAAAACACGTGTAGGGGGAAGGCTTAGACCCCATCCCGTCTCTCCGGCAGCAGAGGTGCTGCCGAGAGCATTGCAGCGGAGCGGGGCTGGCGGCAGGCTGCGGCTCCGGCTGTCCCTGGCCCCGCGCGGTGCAGGGCCGGGCGGCTGCTGAGGACCGGCGGATAGAGCGAACCCGGGGGAAGAACCGCGGTGCGGCTCTTGCTTCCGCGCGATTGGGAGGGGAAATCGTGCATTGTGTTTGTTCCGTCTTGCTTCCGTTTGAGTAGGTTGTTTAAAGTTGGTTTGGAAGGACGCTTTCCAGTTCTGTATGGTAGTGCTGCATTTTTTTTGTTATTTTTTTGGGGGGGATTTTTGTTTGGTTTTTTTTTCTCCAGTTTTTTTTTTTTTTTTGTTGTTGTTTGTTTGTTTTTAATGCTTCAGGTGATTAACGTGGTTTGCAGCAGGGCCCGCAGAGCCCCATGTTTTTTGTACAAGATGTACCTGTTCATGTAACAGGCGACTAAGTACTTCATTAAAATAATGGGCCTATCTGTCTGAGGGTTTGTTCTTTTTCTTTAACACGGGCTGTAGAGATAAAAAAAATACAGCCAGACGTACGTGGTGTTAGAGGTAGTTACATTTTTTTAAGATCATGTCACATGGGCAGTATTTGCCATCCTGCAAGTAAAATTTCACTTTGTACAGTGGAGTAAGAATGTTCGTAGGAATCTAAGTAAAATCAGTAGCTACTACAGACGCTCAGGTGACCGAGTTTAATTGAAGTTCCTGTGCTGTTCTCAGGTGGAGCAGTTAAAGACCTGAAACAGTGCTGGGAGCACTGAATGCCTCTTATGGTCTTAAGGTGACATATTGTTTACACGGTGTTTAGCGTGGAGCTCTTTTTATTCAAATCATGAATTTGCAATGCTAGCAATACAATGCTAATTACTACTGTTCTGTAGTTTTCCAGCTTAATTGTCTTAATTTTATTTTTTTATGTAAATGGCCAAAATGCTGAGAGATAGCACTGATTCTTACACACCTAACTGGACAATGCAAAGTATCAATAAAGTAAAAAAGTTTAAAAGGCTGTATTTTCAGTTCATCATTGTCAGTGAAAAATATTTACTTGGGAACAAAAATCAAAGACATTGAATCATTCAAATCTTAATATACAAAATAACTTATGTCATTATGTAAATCTTTTGATTGACTTGTAATTTAAAACTTGGGTTTTAGCTTTGTCTTAAGCTGCAAACTGGTGTCTAAGAGATAAAAGAATGTAGTTAACATTCTTGGAACATTATGCTAATGGAAATGAAAGGGGTAAAGAAATGCTTTTTCATTATAATTTTTTTTCTTAATACTGAAACTCTCATTAGGCAGTAATTTGTGTTTGTCGTTTGTTTTTCTTCCTCCATTCCCCAGTGTAAATCTGAGGACTGTTTGCCTTTTCTCTCTGCCAAAGAGACAACAAACATTAAATAATGGAGGGGAAGCTTTCTTTCAAAACTGCTCAACTGTTTGCTGGATTCAGCAACACTCAAAACATTCTAAACCAGGTCAAGCCATTATTTTTGTTAGAAAGCATACAGAGAAGAAAAATAAATTAAAAGTTAATCTTTTAGGCAAAAGAAAAAAAGGTTCTCTTGACTCTGGAATAGATACAGCTATATTTAGTTAATGATTATTTTGGGAAGGTTGCAGCAGCTGATTTCATTTTGTGAGAGCATGAACATGCCTGTTGCTGGTGTCAGTCTGAATGCTTTTTCTGTTTTGATGAAGTACCGTTGAATCTCATTGGAATCTGTCTGGAGTGGGTGGGAAACATGAGAATTTTTTGTCAAGCAAGGCATATTCACCTGATATGCAAATCTTAATTGGAAGAGTCAGTAAGGCTTCCCTATATGAGCCTTAAGTAGCTGAAGCTTTGTGTATAATGAATATGTAAACATGATGAATAGTCACATGCTATAGGATAAATTTGTTTTCCCCCTATTAATTTATCTAACATAACAAAAGGAAGAAAAGATGAGGATCTTGAATTAAATGGATGTGGCCATTAATGGTAAAATAGCATGTAAAATTTTCAAACTAGATGAGGTATCACTACAAAAATAGGTATGTCTTTGACTAGCTAGATATGTTGCTGTGGAACTAAAGCTTGTTTATTTGAAGAATGATACCAATATAGTAAGTCTGTTGAGAAGCTGATGCATTGGTGGTACTCTTGAAGGGTCACTTCTACCAAAAGGAGGTCATTGCCACCAGGGAGTTGCAATTGTTTACAGCAACCTCACCATTACCACAATGAAACCCCTGCTGTAACAGTTAGGGCTGCTATTTCTGTGTTTGCCATCAATTGTCTGCCAGAGACAATTGCACTCACTGCAACAGAACTAGCAGTAAAGATTATGTTTTAGTATTTCAGCCTGTTCTTAGCAGAATCCAGCTGCTTTAGCCTGGGTGGCCTGTGAAAAAGGGCTTAAGCTAGAACATTACAAGAAGATGGCTTTATGCTCAGGCTTCTGCTTAAAAATGTTCTTCCATGTGTCCAGGGAAATCATAAAGAAGTGAACTTGGCCATCCACAAGTTCACGAGCTCTGATGGGTTTCTTCATACCTATGAATACTGAAAGAACTAGTAGACATGATTGCTCTCAGATCTTTGAGAGGTCAGGAGAGGTGTCACAAGAGGACAGCAAGTACCACCCTAGTCTTCAAAGGGGGCAAGAAGAAGATTCTGGGAGCTACAGGCCAATTGGTCTCATCTTAATCCTGGAAAAGGTAATGAAACATTTCATCCTGGAGGCCACCTCCACATACATGGTGGACACAAAGATGATGAAGAGTAGTCAGTGTGCTTAACTAACCTGGTTGCCCTCTATGCTGAGAGAATTACCAGTGTGGATGAGAGGAAAGAGCAGTAGATGTTTACCTGGACTTTGAGCAAGGGTTTTGACACTCTCCTCTGGTGTTATTCCCATAGGCAAGCTCAGGAAGTATGGGCTGGATGAGTGCACAGTGAGGCGCCAGTTCCTACTGCAACCTCACTGTCCGGCCCAAATTTCCTGAGCTTGAATTGCAGATCCCTGAGGGTTGTCATCAGTGGCACAGAATCTTATTGGAGGCCTGTCTCTAGTGGTGTCCTCAAGGGCTCAGTACTGGTCCAGTATTGTTTAACTTGTTTGTCAGTCATGGGTAGATGCCTCCTCAGCAAGTTCACTGACAGCACTAAGCTGGAAGGAGTGGCCAGTACCCAAGAGAGCTGTGCAACCCTTTAGAAAGACTTCAGCAGGTTGAAGAGGTGGGCAAGGAGGAACTGTCTGAAATTCAACATGTCCAGTTCTGGGCTCCTCAGGGCAAGAGAGGCATGTAGCTCCTGGAGCATGTTCAGCTGAGGGCAGCATAGATGGGGTCTGGAGCATTCCAGGTGGGACAGGGCCTATTCAGTCTAGAGAAGAGAAGACTGAGAGAAGATCACATCAATATGTATAAATATCTGATGGGTGGCTCTCACGAGGATGGAACCAAGTTCTTAGTAATGCTGAGTAATGGGCAGCAACTGGAACATAGAAGCATGCACCTGAACATGAGGAAAAAATTCTCTACTAATTGAGCACTGGAGCAGGCTGCCCAGAGCAGTTGTGGAGTCTCCCTCCCTAGAGTACTCAAAAGCAATGTAGACAAAATTCTGGCTACCATGCGCTAGGGGATCCTGCTTGAGCAAGGAGGTTGATGACCTCCAGTGAGCTTCTCCTGACCTACTTGTTAAAGGGGAACAATACTTTCCCTGAAGTAGGTGAATCCTGGAGGGAAAGTTACTCTTTAAACATCTGTTGTTGTGCCACTTGTGCCACTTGACATGAGTATACAATACATTGAATGTAGAGTGTATCTCAGCCTGGTATGCTTGACAACAAAGTCAATTGGAGCTGGTTCAAGCTTTTCCTTCTCATGTGGAAAAGTTAATTACTATTTAATTTAAAAGTAAGACTTATGTTCAAATACAACTTTTATGAATGTGCTTATATACATACCCATTTCCCCTTAGCCTTTTTTTTTCTGGAGACATGCTCATCTATCTGCATTCACAGATTTAAAAGATAGAGCCTGTTAGCCTGTTTCAAAGCAGCTTCATTTGCTCTAAACTTTCAATGTGTTTTTGTGAGTGTGATGTTGAAAAGACAATATTCAAGTAAGATATTTTCAAGGCTAAATAGAGGTTAATAGCAATCTTCTTTGTTAAAAGATGCTTTCTGAATACATTCCAGAATAAAGCTGGTGTGTGGGGAAGGTAAGCTGGCTTGCAGAGTTAATGCATTACTGTTCCTATATATTTTGTAGTCTCCAAAGTTCTAGGGTTTGGTTTGATGTGATATGTTACAGGAGAGAAGTACACTGTGTTATCTCTTTCTCCCTTTGTTCTTTTCAGGCTGCCATTGTATTTCTCAAGCAAATAGTGCCAGTTTTATTTGTATGTTTTTACAAGATTAACACTTGACACTTGATTTTTTGAATTTTGTCTTAATGGTCTCTGAGCCTCTGCAATTTCTCAACATCCATTTCAGTTCCAATCCTCTCTTCTGCAGTGCTCACCAAATCCCACTAGCTTTGTGTCACCTGCAGATTTTGTAAACATACTCATTAGTGAAGAAATTTAAAAGACTTTTGAAGATAACCATGCCCAGAATGGATTTCTCTGGTACTCTGAAGTGTCCTCAGTTATTAAGCATTCATTCCTGGGTGTTGACCTGCTGTCATTCTGGCATCCCGTTATCTTCCTGTGTGCCTCTAGTAAGATGATTTGTTTTCTAGTTCTGGCTCTTCTTCATCTGTTACACAGCTTGCTGCATGTGGTCAAATGTCTTTTGTTCATTGGAGCAAACCCAGAATTCTGAACTGAAGTCTGATTTCTTAGAGAATCTATTTTGCTGTTCTTCCTGTCATTAGTACTGCTCCTATGGCAAACGTGAATTTACCCATCTTTAAACATTCTGTGAGTTTGCCACTTAAGTACAAGAGGCAGGTAGAATCTACCATTATTAACTTACTCTGTTATTCCTTTTTAGAATCATGCTAATTAAAGACCAGTGTCAGAATACATAAAGAAAATTACCATTGTAAACTTTGAATGTACTAGATTGGGAAAAGTAATTTCTTTGCTGTATGATTACAAAGACTATGGTGATTTAGTTTAGTCCAAGTGAAAGACAAGTATGGAGGACAATGGATTTTTTCTTCAAATAAGGCTCAAGTCAAGTCATTATTCAAATAATGGCATATATTACATACATGTAATGCATGTTCTAATTTTGAATGGGCTGTTAGGTTAGAAAAGAAATCTGTCTAGGCAGTGAATATTGTGGGCCTTTGAAAAGCATTACTTGCCCTGAAAATTCTGTATAAACCACGGTTATACAGCAGGAAAATCTTATGACTGTTTGATTAGTAGAATTTCCCAAAACCTTGTTTTATTTCTCATCCACTTTTCTTTCCTCCAATCAAATTTATGTTCCTCTCTTTTTTACTCACAAGTGTTTGTCTTTGCACTTTTCTCCTACCTTCTTTACAGTTACCTATTTTTTTTTAATTTGCTTTATTTTCTTCCAGGTTTTTTTTTTCGTTCATCAGTGATGTTTCTGCCAGCATTATACACAGTGACTACAAGGTGGAATTACACTATGTAAAAAATACTTCATTTTTATAAGCTACTGCTCACCATTTAAACAATGTTTGAGAACCAATTATCAGTACTTTCTCTTCTCGAGCTACAGACTGGTTTTGCCCAGATGCAACCATGTTTAAGACAGTGGAATCTAAGTAAAGCTAACTGGTGTTAACAAGACTTTCATCCTCCCTGAAATGTGGTTTTTGTCATACTTAACTTCATCATATGAAAGGGGATATTCTTGTCCTGGCAACCAGGGAAAAAAAATTAATCGCAGAGAGAAAAGGAAACTTTAATTCTCATTCTCTGAAGAGAAAATTTGGAGATATTTTTATTTGTTTTCACAGTATTTTTCTAGGTCCTGTTCCATGTGTGCTTAGTTTTCAGATTACAAGTTTGTGAATCCACAAGCAAGTCACAGGTTATATCAATATATATTTTTTTTTTAGTTCTTGAGCAGTAGAGTATGTTTGCAACTTCTCAGTCATGGTATCTGTTTTCACATAATGCAATAACAACTGAACGCAATTAGAACATACCGGTAAATTTTATAAATCAGTGCACTGTATGAAGTAGCAGAATAATGTAAGAGTCTCTCCTACCTAAACATGTAACATCTGAGACAAGTCCTGGAATGTCTCATTAGCCTTCTTATCTCAGAAATGTATTTTATTAAAAGTCAGCCTAGTGAGTATGATGATAAGGGAAAACAACAGTAAAATCGAGAGGGAAATGGTCTATTAAGAGAGAATTGTTTCAGTATTTCATTAAATATGTTCTCAGTGTGCAAGGGCAATTTTGTTGCATACTGTAACAGAGTTTTCCCAGATGATTGACTGCTAACTGCTCAGTTACACATTTTGATCAGAAGTACCAAAGGCAAGTAGCAGATCTGGAATGAGTAAGTTTTTCTAGAGGCTATCAAACACCTGAATAAATTGGAGCCATCTCTGCTGCTACTCAGCTTGAAGAGTAATGACAAGATAAAGCCTTAAGGGTGTTCTGTCTGTACTCCCCAATGAGCTCATTGCTAACTGCTATAGGTAAGTAGGACTCTGGAGACATTTTTATTTTCTATTTATACTTCTTCCTTACTAAATCAGGTGCATGAACATGAAATACAGCTACTCAAGAAGGAAGGTATGTAATTTAAGATGTGGAGTTTTGTATTCAGCTGATCATGTCAATATGCTCTTTCTAATTTAGTGTTCACACTCTGGTTAGGATATAAGAATAGTTTACTTCTGTTTAGCTTTTAACAACTGATCTTGAAGCCAAAATAAATTGTTCATAAGGGGATGGCATACAGGACAGGCCATTCAGCAATGCTAATGGAAAAAATAGATGTCAGCTTTCTGCAACTGTTGTTTACATTAGTCACTGCTTCTAGCGATCTGCTTATGCAACTATTCATGTTACTTTTAGTACAGAAATTCAGATAAATCAAGTTGATTTTGACTGGTGAAGTAAATTGAATGTGCTGGACATGACCCAGAAATGTGCACTTACATCCCAGAAGACCAAATGCGTACTGGACTCTGTGCAAGGTAGTGTGGGCAGCAGGGAGAAGCCCTCCCCCTCTGCTCTGGTGAGACCCCACCTGCAGTGCTGCATCAGCTCTGGGGTTCCAGCACAGGAAGGACTGTTGGAACTGTTGCAGTGAGTCCAGAGGCAGCCACCAGGCTGATGGAGGGATGGAACACATCTCCTGTTAGGAAGGGCTGAGAGGATTTTGTTTGTTCAGCCTAGAGAAGAGAAGGTTTTGAAGTCCAGTACGTGAAGGAAGCCTGTAAGAAAGATGTAGAAAGACTTTTAGCAAGGACAGGTATAAGGGGGAATGGTTTCCAACTGAAAGACAGGAGGTTTAGATTAGATACTAGGAGGATTTTTTTTTTTTTTTATGAGCATAGTGAGGCATTAGAACAGGTTGTCTCCATTAGCTGTCGATGTCCCTTTGCAGGAGGTGTTCAAGGCAAGTTTGGATGGGACTTGGAGCAACCTGGGCTAGTGAAAGGTGGTGCTGCCCATTGCAGGAGTTGGAATTAGATCACTTTTAAGGCTCATTTCAACCCAGGCCATTCCATGATTCTTTGATATGAACCAACCCCTTGCATTTGGCAAAGTAATGTTGCTTCAGGCTGCGTTTTTGACATGTTACAGAGAATTTCATTCTTCACAAGAAATGTGATAGGTAAAGGCAACTTTTAATCCAACAAAAAGGTGATTCCAGAAAAAATCATCCAGTCATAAACAGGGATAAATAACTGTGATGAAATTGTAAGTTCACATGGTCTAGCTTAGCCAGAAACATTTCTGTGTTAAGAAGATAGCTGTGTTCCTTTGAGAAATCCCAACGAGTTGTTCAGCGTCTTTACATGTTTCCTACTTTATTGCATATAAATTCTGCTACTTAGTTTGCAAGAGTGTTGTGTTCATTGTTGCAGCAACTTTGCCTGCTGTCTGTCTGAGAGCTAGAGGTTTTTTGGCCTTTGTGATCTTGTTCAGTCACCTGTACGTGTTAAACTTAATGACAGTTAAAAAGCATTGTTTTAATACATGATGTTTTAATCTAGCTGTGTAATGTACTTGAGTTAACTTGCAATCATGTGCTTGACAGCTCTGGGTAGGTTAATGATGATGATACTTACTGTCCAGTTTGTCTTGTGCAATAAAAGGTAAGTTAGCTGAGACAGCTAGGAGGTAGTTAGCCTCTGGCAAAGAAAGTTCTCAGAACAGCTGTAGCTATATACTATCTTCATACCTTGGAAAAAAATATTTATACTTTCAGAAACTTATGTATAATTGCAGAAAAAATGTCTGCCAATAGATGAAATTTTGCGGTTTAGCACAGATTATTCTCATCAGCATTGCTAGAGACCTCCTATGAAAAATTACTAAACTCTTCAAGGTTCTACTAGGCTCAAACAGTGCTTCTCTCATTACAGCTCTGACAGAAATTTTAGTAGTTTTAAATAAAATATTTTAATAGAACATTACCCCTTGGGTAGACTTCCTCTCCCATATATCATAAAACATGTTCCTGCAATTGGTCTATTAGATTCTTAAATGTTTGTGTAGATTAAACTACCAGGTCTAAGTTTGATGGCACTGTTCCAGTTTAACCAGTGATAGCTGAGGTGTGGGTACGGCTCTGCTTCTTTAGCCAAAACCATGCAGTTGTTTTTGCTGTGGGGCTTTGTGGATGTCTAGGAGTATGGAGACTGTCACTGCCAGCTTCACAAAGTCACCCTGTGCTTTCCATGAAGAGAAAATTTAGCCCATTGAAGAGAGTTGACATCATGGGACACTCCATTGTCCTGGCTGGCAGAATGGTGTGTTAGTAATGTCTAACTGCTGCAACAGTTTCCTGCAATGCTTATGAGTCAGAGCCCTATATAATTTGCCATGCACTCTTTAATATTCATGTGGAATGTAATGTATGTGTGAGACTGTTATCAAAATCAAAACATTGTGGTTTTGCCCACCTGATTTTTTTTTTGATTTTTTAGAAGCCTTTATCACTCTGAAAGCCTCTAACAGTTGCAAATACAGATGTATCTAGCCTCATGATTTTCACTTATTTTCCTAAAGTAGAAAATAATCAGAATGATTTTTTTAATAAAAAACTGTTAGTAGGGCTATAACCTCTGTTTTAATGATTTTTGTAACGAAAGGAGCAGAATTGGATACTACTTTTGAACAGTATTAAAATAATCTGTTTCTGATAAGAAGATACACAGCCTGTTGCACAGAACTTATCAATTGTTTTCAAATATTTCTGTTACCAACTGTCACTAAACAAAAAATTTTTTACAACTTTCACTTCCTCTAGAGCATATAAAACACATACAGTTAACCAGCCATTTTGAATTTCTGAAAATTTACAATTTGCTGAACATATTGGGGACTTTTCTGCAAAATTAATGAGGGCTTTTTCCACTGTAAGGTTTATATAGAATGACATGCTGAGAGCAATAACAAAATAGAGCAAAACAACTGTCAGGTTAATCCCTGCAGCAGAGAGTGGGAATCTGGCAAAAAGTTGTCAGCACTTGTTGCCTATCTAGTTATAGAGGTGTTATAAAGTGTCTTAAATGACATAAGAGTACTTGAAGAACATCAATATTAAACAATAAGGAGAAAGATTCAACTAAGTCTTATATACTAGTATCTGGAAGAAAGTAAATAAATTTAGTACCTCAGAGTCAATTTGTTCAGGATAAAAGATGGAAGTATCAAGGAAAATAAGCCATCATTCAAGTCTGGATTTGTATTGGAGAGGTGTTTGTCTAATAGGGGTTTAACTCTAGTGCACTTGCTAATTTCAGCAAATGTAAAGGGATGCATTTTAATGGGTCATCTCTGATTAGAAGCTTTGAAAAGCAGAATTATTCCATTCCAGGGAGTCCAATAAGCTAGGTAAACATACAGGCCTTAGTTACAAAGGGCTTGATGTTAATATTCTGGGTGATTAAACTAGGTTGATACATTGTTGTTATTATTATATTGTCCATAGTGCTTATAATTTTGTCCATTGTTTCCTCTATTATTGTATTTACTTCTTATTTAGCAGGGCAAATTGATTTTTCTAAGTGTGTTGGGGTACAATCCTCTGCCTCACTATTGCCTTCATGCATTCTAATGTGTGCTAACAATATCATGAAGGAAAATGGCTGTGCACCTCTTGCCCCTGACTGCCATCTGCCTTTTCACCAGGCCCAGTATTGTGAATAAATTTTCAAGCAAAGCAGCCTGTCAGTGTGGTATGCCTGGCTATAAGTGTATGTTGGCATTTAGGTTCGCAAGTGTTAGTATGTGTGGTATACAGACTGGTAAGAAGCACAGATGCATAATTGTAGTAAACTTTCTCAGGAGTCTTTCAAAAAACACAGAGAACCTGAATTCTGCTGGTGAACTACTAAACCTCTTCTAAGACTGGATGTATTAGATGCATTAAGAATAATTAACAAGGAAGAAAACAAATTTGTTAGTGGATAAATGCAAGCAGATTTGAGAAGAGTAGTAAGAGAGCCATCCCCCCACTGACCAATCAAGTGACATTTAAAAGTTAACTGGAAACCATTACTGGAGTGCTGTGTAAGGGAACCCCAGGGACAAGGAAACAAATATAATCAGTTACAAAAAATAAGCTATTATACACCTAGATGTAAGGGATATAATGACAAAATAACCCCCAAGCTAGCAACAGTTTAGTTGGAGATGCAATTGTGTAAGGACTGAAATAGGTCTGGAACAAATGGAAATCTCTTGCAAAGTAATCATTGTTCTGAACCACTGTAAACAAGCCAAGCTAATTTTTTTGTCATTAGAAAACTATTAGGAGTGTTATTGTTAATTAATTGATTGGAATTTATTACCATGGATTGTCTTTTTTGTGAAAGAGGTGATAATGGTTCTTGTAACAGGAAAATTGTTTTGAAGTAATGATGAGAGTTATGTCTCTTTCTTTCAGCAATTTTTCCCACATCACTCCCACTATAGTCAGCCATTGCCATACCTGTTCTGGAGGACTTGCAAGAGAATAAGCTTACTACTTCTGCCATGGTGTAGGACAACCAGGAGAAGAAAAAAAAACAACTTGGTACTTTTGTTAAAAAAACTTTTCTTACTTTTGTTAATTCTATTTGCTTTTGCTGCCTTTCATCCCTCCTACTTGTTCCTCAGAAGCCAAGGTTGTGCAAGTAGGAAGTAAAACCAACTCTTCGGGTTGCATAGGTTACTGAAGCAACTGATTATGTCTGTCTTATCCCAAATAAAGGTAGTCTGCTCTTCTGAGTTGCTTCCTACTTTGCCTGGGCCAAAAGCAATTGTTTTTTTCACTTGTAAGAAGACTGAACAGGCTGCATTTTAGATCCTAGGAAAGAGTATGTTCAGAGCAATCTAAATAAAGATTGCACAGGCATGTCTGTTTCTGAAGCCACTTCACGGAGGGAGTACTTTCCAGAAGAACCCCTGAGAGCAAAGGTGTGGCACAAATCCTTGCACAGGGCAGATTCAAACTGGAAGGTTAACCCTAAATACACTAGCAACATGCTAAATTCAGAAACCATCCCAAAAGTTAAATAGAAATTGTCCACTTAGAAACTGATTAGCTAGTTGGGCAGACTTCTAGCTAGTCTCATTGCCTGCGGAATTGAGCTCCAAAACCTGTGTTTGTCACAGCATAGGATTTCTAAATATAGGAGTTGGACCATATGCACAAGTGAGGGCAATAGCAGCAAATAGTCATTCCAGCCCAGCTATCAAAAACTTGTTGAAGAATAACCCAAATACACTGGGTTTTACTCCTACATAGTCAGCATCCACAGAGAATAACACAGGATGTGAAACTCTATTACTCTCGCAAATCTAGAGATGCAGCTCCATTGTCAGCATCATTGATTGCTGATTGCTATTCCTTGCTTCCTGTACCTCACCTATTAAACACGGAAAATTTTGGCTGCTTTGAAGAATGAAGGATCCCTCCAAATATATTGCTCCTTCTTCATACCCATTCTCTTTCCTGTACCTATTTCCTGTGGGTGAGACTGGATGAGTTTTTTTATTTTTGGATTTTGTGGGGGTTTTATCCATGTTTATGTTTGTTTGTTTGTTTGGGGTTTTTTGTAAATCTGCCTTTAAATATACATGAAATTTGATTACATGCATCTATGTTCCTAGCTGGACTGCATGGTCTGCCTAGAAGAAAAATGGCTTTTTTCTTACATAAGAAAGGAGCTGAAGAAGCACAAGAGAATGTGAGAGAAAGAGAAAAGTTATAATGGAAATAAGAAACAAACCAAGTTAAAACTAAATTATGGGAAAATATTCAGGCCCAGGGATGTAAAATGGGTTCCTGGCAGTTAGTAGGAAGCATATGTAATTGGGCCAGTTCTTTTGCCTCCTCATGGCTGGTGCAGGTTTTTCAGGTAGCTCGCATATAACTTTAATACTAACTTACATGCTTTGTTTCATCAGCTAGGCGTACTTGGAACACCCTGTATAAGCAACACAGAAGCAATTATGATTGTAGTTGGTTAGAGGATGATCTTAAGGATAAAGAAAACTTAGTAGAGATTGTAAACAAGTAACATTTTTGTCATGCTACTGTGGCTCATGTAGACTATTGTTTTTTGTTATGGTTAAAGGAGTGTTACAACAATTTAAAAAACAAATGTGTTAATTCTGCTGAAGTTGTGGAGAGGCTAAATTGAGGGTTAAGGCAATCCACCTTCAGAAATCTCAAATTTCAGTCATTATGAAAGTGCTTTTTTCCAGGCATAGCTTATTCATTTCAAGGATTATGTTGTCGCATAATTTTACTCAAGAAACAGCCTGGCTATTAGTAGACACTAGTGAGTAGAAAATTTGTTGTTGAAAGGACTGTGATTCTGATAGTTACCACAAGCTGTGCAACAGACCATACAACCTACACATCAGTTTAGGAGTGGAGGTCTGCAGTTATATTGAAGGTTTTATTTAATGGCCAAGCTTTGCCAGAGGCCCTCGGGAAAATCAAAGCATTGGTTTCAAGAATTGGCAAAGGTGTGTTAGTGCAGATGGGGCTTGAAAGGTCATAGATTGAACTTTTCCTACTTTGTTTCTGAAAGTACACGTGTGATCTGGGTTTGTTCCTCTTTGGAAATTCTTTTATTTTTAACTCGGAAAACAGCAAGTGATTTGCTGCCAAAACATTATGGAGCTATGCTGCACATAGCTACCAGATTTTCTTGTCTTGACAAATATTACTTTCACTGGGTTTTTTTTTGTACCTTGGCATGAAGAAAGCAGCATTTAATTGCATTGGAAGCTAAACTGAGTAGACTGTATTGATACTCCTGTTCAGATCCCTTACACTGGCCTTCTTTTTATGTACTCCTGTAATATGAAGCCATGTTAACATGTGATGATACAATTTCTAGCTAAGCATGCCATGATGGTGCATTTTCTCCCCACATTGTTTCTTTATGTCTGCAATTACGCTGTGGAGAATAACATTCTTGTGCTGAAAATGTAATTTGACCAAACACCTAAATTCTTGCAAGTTAGATAATCCCCACTTTGAAAGCACAAAGACAGCATGAAATTTCCCTAAAAAGGAATAAATTAGTGGTAGATATATGGACAAAACATAAAGGTCAGCTCTTTATCCAATGATCTAGGTGGCAGAAATGCTGAATCTGTATTGATACAGTGAATTTCCTCTTTCAGCTCGATAATTAGCATCAATTACTTTATGGGAAGAAGAGGGCTATTTTGAACTCATTTTGTAAAATAACCATGGTCAACAAGAATTTTGGCAAGTAGGTTTAAATACTTGTAGTTAAATTTGAGTTCTCTTTAGTAAAAATTCTTTAGAAAATAAGCTGTCCAAGAATAGATAGTGAGAATAAATAGTGACTTATCTAACCCTTGTAACGATTTGCTGAGTAATTTCCTGAGGTGGAAGTGTTTGTAGGAAGATGTACTTTGGTTTCAAATACAAGAAGGGTTTGTAAACATATTCAAATCACTGTGCACATGGAAGCTTTGTTTGCTCCTAGAACCTATGCTAAATTGGTTATATATATTAGAAATCCTATGCAACAGTTACATTATTGTGCAATTAATATCTTTAAAGATTTGCTAAAATACTTTGTTTTCTTTTGAATACCATAGAAGTTCTGCTATCCATCCAATCATAGATTTTTGCATTACGAAGTTATTTTGGTGCCATCTTTAAAAAGCACATTACGAGTGTACTGCAGTATTGGGCCTTGCTAGCTTGCCTGCTAGCTGGTTGCTGGCTGGGTATCTGTGACTGTTCAGTTCCAAAAGAGCCATTTTGTGATTGTGAGGTTTGGGTGTTTTTTTGCAATATGATTCACAATCCACTTTCTTCAAGATCCACCACCCACAACTACTTTTTGGACAAATTTAAGACTGAAAAGAGGGGACTCAGTAGTGACTGAATCACTTCTGTTGTGTGCCAACAAGTTGCTCGTTTGCTGATTAGCCATCTGCTTTTGATCTGGATTATATCCAGACCTGCTCCAGCTGGCCAGAGAATGGGAATGTCAGCTGTAGTCAAGGATACCTGCAAAGCACTGAGAGCTGAAGGAAAGCATCTTTGAAGAGAAGCACAGGGAAAGGCAAATTAAAGGGAAGGCAAGGGAAAAATAGAGGCAAGGAGCCAATTTCTGATCTCAGCATCACTGATGTCACCAATACAATTTTGGTCCACAGAGTGCTGAGGAAATGAGAATAGAAACAGGTCAGAGGGAAAGGTGACAGACTAGCACAGGTGACAGCAAGGAGAAAATTAATCATGTCTCAACTGTAATCTTAATGGCTACTCTACTTTAACACTTGAAATATCTCTTACACATCCAAGAGCATAAAATTTATAAAATATTTCCTACAGTTTGTTTGTATTTCATAGCAGCTCCAGACAGGATTTTTTACTAGTGGTGCTCTCATCTGAAGATCCATTTGAAAAGCAACATGCTTTTCAGAATCTAATGAAGGTTTAAATCTCCTCATGTTTCAAGTGAAATCCTATAGTAACAAACTTATACTTAAGATCTTCTTTCTTGTAGTGTTCGACACATTTCCAAGGTTGCTTAATTTGCTGGTGAATACCAATAAGTTTCAATTATGCTTTAGAACATGTTTTTGTAGAAAATTGCAACAAACACAAAAAAATATCTTCCTGAAATATTTTATTTTGCATATGGTGAATCAAAAAAGATTAAAAAAGATGTTAAGTTTGCTGTAAGGATTTTTTAGTTGTTTCACTAGACCACTCATTCTGAAAGTAATTTTTCTTTTTCTAAAATGAGGAACAGAAAGTATGAATTAATAGCCCCTCACCTGCTTTCAAGTATTCATCAATCTAAAAAAGTTGTGTCTAATTATTTGTTTACATTGAGTCCATTCTAAATTCTTTAATTTTTTTAATATTTGCCCCTGGCAAGTTGTTGGTTTTTTTTTTTTTTTCCACATATTTTGGTTTGGTGGTTTTTTTTGGGTTATTTTTGTTTTTTTTTTTTTTTTTTTTTGTAGATTGACCAACAATCATAAAACTAAGGCAAATAGTCAATTTCATGTGTCTAGGTACCACAAGGGTTAATAGTTTTCTGACTGTTGCATTAGAAAGAACAAGTGTTTTTTGCTGAAGTTTTTTTTTTGTTGTTTTTAAGTGTGAATTTCTAGGAGATGGTCTTTGACTTGAAGCTGACAGACATTGTAAAGTCTGAAAAATCACCTCTCACAAAAAAGAAAAAAAAAAGCAAAGAAAATTCTCCTTCTGGTTATTTACAATCTTAGACATAACTAAGAGATACTGTATATTAAAACATAGACATACCCCTGCGCCCAGAAACAAAACTGTCATCTGAGGTCAACAGTTTACATTAATAAGATATTTGAAATTCTCATTTCCTGATATTTCTGTTGCAGGTTTATTTCTTTTGTTGTATATTACCCCAGCCATGAAAATTTGCCAGTGGAAGCAGTCTTACAGCCTCAGACAAGCCCCTGTTGAACAGCTGCTCACATAGGCTGTCCTTGTACTTCAGCAGCATTGCCTGCAGAATTTAACTCATCATGTTTACAGATTTCCAGCTTGAAACCTAAAGAAAGCAGGTGTGTGATTAGCTAATTAACACAGCCAGCTGAGCTTTTTAAAAATTAATTTAAGTATAAAATATATTTCATACAGATACCAGTTTTAATACTTCTGGATGAGATCTTTCCTCCTAATTTGGAAGAAGCTTCAGTAGGAATAGATATCTATTAAGTGAGTCAACAGGATTGTGTGATACTTTAATGAAAGTCAAATCATGTTATTCAGAAAATATTTAAGATTAGGAAATATCTGTAAGTTTCTGCAACTCAGTTCCAAAGTTGAAGAAATTTCATAATGTAAGATATCTTGCTGTAATAAGTTTATAAAATACCTTAATGCTATAATTTTGAAAAATAAGTATAATTTGTTTTTAATTTTTGCTATTTCTGCATTTCTTGCAGAAATTAATTTTGTTTCCCTTAGCAGCAGCTGGAGCTGAGTTATGCTCTATATCTTCCTAGTAAAATTGGTCTAGGTACAACCATTAGGGACAGAAATTTGCATTAAGCTGCTAGTATAAACTTCAATATGCTATAAATGCAGTCAGTCCACTTTTTACCATGGCAGCTTCTTTATTGGTCCACTGAAAAATATTCTCCCTACAGTGATCCTCCTCATAAGAGTGATCTGGTTTTTATTGTATGCTTAATAAGAAATGTGAGTGAAACCCAGGATGTGATTGCAAAGCTCTCTTCCCATCAAGCTTGATTGGCTTTTCTTTATCATGTCTTAAATAAAAAGTCTGATCCTGCAGAGCTAACCTTCTCCATTTGGCTGGGAGAAGGAGTCAAAGATGATCATGTGCAGCACACCTCCATGCTTCCCTCTCAGCAGATCTTCCTCTCCCATCTGGCAGCTGTTAGATTGGAGGTGAACCCTGTCCCGCACTGAGTTGGTCCAAGCCAGATTCCACTTCAGCTGTTTCCAAATAAAAATAATCATCTTTCAAAGTTGAGGCTGCAGTAAATTGCCAAAATTTGTTAACACAAAGCATACTTGTGAAGATGTGTATTGATGACACAGGACTATAATTCTCAAAAGGTCTGATTTCAGGCAAGTGCTTTTATTAACATCCCTCTTATATGTCACTCATAGACAAGATCACTCTGATGCATGAATTAGAGCCAGGAATAATGAGGACATATTAGGAACTCTTAGGATATGAGATGACACTTTGACATGACCATGACTAGGGTTGATGACTGGTATCATAGTGGTGGGGTCGCTCTAATCTCTTGTGGAGTGATTTACCACACATTACAGAATATATGCAGAGAAGTTCCTTGAATCATATGTAGTAAAAAGATCCTGAAATCCCTAATAAAAATGTTTATCTGAATTCTGCAGTGCAGAGTATCAGATGAATGTGAAGGATATGTATCAGGAACACATAAAAAAAGTCTGGTTTTTCTAAGGATAAAAGTAAAGGATAAAGAAGTATTTGACCTCTTAGAAAAAACGGACTTTAGCACAATCTGAACAAATATTTTTTCTGTTGGCAATGCCTGCTCTTCCCTAAATGGATAGTCTAGTTGTTCATAGGATTTTTCTTTCATTTGTTGCTTGTACAGTCTCACAGTTTCTCCAAGAATAAGAGTAAAGAAATTGATACTTCAACTTCATCTTTCCAGCTCCTAAAAGTGACAGAGAAGACAAGATCCTCTTTCTAAGCAAGAATATTCCATTTGGTCGCTTATAGACCATAGATAATGCATGTGGAATTGATTGGGAAATCTCTCATGATTTCTTGGGAAAGTTATGGAAGAGCTGCTTCATTCTCATTCTTTCTTAAATCAGGTTAATGTAAAAAGCAGCCCCTATATATCTTGAATCAAGGCACAGTATTCTTTAAGTTACCTAAATGCTTTATAATCTCATGTAACATAATTTAGAAATATATATCAGTCTTGATATGGCGTCAATAACAATATTAGCACAAAAGAATAATTTAAAAATGTTTTTATTCTATCCTATTTTTTCAAATTATTTGATTCTTTAATAGTTTTTCAATCCAGTCACTTAATCATTCCTGTAATTTCCTGTATTTCAGAGATTCCTATATAATATGCTGCAAATGTTGAGCATAGTTCAAGGTCAAAAGAAGTGCTGAAATCTGTCTTTTTTTAATCCTCACTGTGGTTTGAAATAAGAAAAACAGCAAGGCATGCTTTAAATGCAAGCTGAAAGTCAAAAATGCATCTGAAATGTAGGAAGTACTTGTATAGCTTTTTGAACCCTCCAGGAACTGGATTTATAGAATAAATGTGTATAGCTTATCTATAAGTTCTTTTGTATTCTGGCTTCTTCACCTTACAACAGGTTTGGTTGCAGGTAGAAGTTATTCCTTCAGTGTTTTGGTGATCTGGTCTATTCTGAGTGTCATTGAACTTGTGGAAAGTTGTGTATTGCTGCTTTCCTACAATGACCTGCAAGTAGCTCTTTAATGTAAATACCTATATTGCTTCACAGCTGGTGCATGTGGTTTGCCCATAACAAGTTCATATTTTGTTCAGAAACTGTAATTCCATTGTTTTTTACAGAAGATGGATTTTCACTGCTGTAAAAATGTAGCCTGTAGAAGGCTGGCTATGTGTTGTGCTATGTGTTTCTCAAAGCTTTTTAGAAAGCTTTTAGAACAAAGATGTTTTTAGAGAAAAATATTTTTTCAACTTCCAGGTATAACTACACCTCCAGATATAATTAGAATGTGATTAGGCAGATTTCCCCTAATTTCAGTAATTTCTTTGCATTTTTGCTGTAACATTTTCTTAGGGAAGATCTTGACATTCTTAATATCTTTTGATCATCTGTGTCATTTAGGTTGTTCTGATGCATCTGCCATTGCAAAGGAAAGGAAGCTTACATAGCTGGGGCATGTTTTTTTCTTCTGGTTAGCTTTCTGACTGGAAATGTAACCTAGTATGATTACAGCAAGGACCACTGATTTGGGTATTAATGACATTAAGCACCATCTGAATACAAGTTGCTCAGAAGGAGTCTATGAAAAAAAGACAACAAAATAATTTTATGAGACTGAGATTTCCACAGTTTCGACTACCA
This sequence comes from Chloebia gouldiae, assembly GCA_003676055.1. Lineage (NCBI taxonomy): Eukaryota > Metazoa > Chordata > Aves > Passeriformes > Passeridae > Chloebia > Chloebia gouldiae. Next base: position 3,475,221 of record QUSF01000011.1, on the reverse strand, counting down.
GAAGTATTCCTCTGTGTGTTAGTTTATTTTCTGAAAAATTCATGGACTTCACTTTAACAATCTTAGGTCTAAAAATTAGGATGAAAACTAAGCAAAAATCCCCTAACAATTCTTAACATCTGACAAGATATTATAAAATGAGCACTTTGTGTCCAAGTAAAGAATTTCTTCCTAATAGCCAATCTAAACATCTTTCAGTTTAAAATTATTGCCCCTTGTCTTGTCATTATCTGCCCATATAAAAAGTCTCTCTCCCTCTTTTTATAAACCCCCTTAAGGTACTGGAAGACTACAATGAGGTCTCGCCAGAGCCTTTTCTCCAGGCTGAACAAGCCCAGGTCTTTCAGCTTGTCTTCACAGGAGAAATGCTCCAGCTGTCTGATCATCTTCATGGCTCTCCTCTGAATCTGCTCCAACAGTAACATGTCTTCTGAGCTCATGCAGCACTATAGGTGGACTCTCACAAGGGCAGAAGAAAGGAGGAGAATCCCCTCCCTCGCCCTGCTGTCCACTCCCTTCTGGTGCAGCCCAGGACAGGATTGGCTTCTGGGCTGTGAGCACACAGGGCTGGGTCATGTCCAGCTTTTCATCCAGGAGAGCCCCCAGGCCCTTCTCCACAGGGCTGCTCTCAATGAGTTCTTCTCCCAGTCTGTACTCAAATCTGGGACTGCCCTGGCCCAGGGACAGCACTTTACACTTGGACTTGTTGAACCACATGATATTCCCATGGACTCACTTCTCAAGCTTGTCCAGGTCTCTCTGGAGAGGATCCTGCCTTTTGAGTGTCTCAGGTTTGTGTCATCTATAAACCTGCCGAGGGTGCACTTGATGTCACTGTTGATGTCATTGATGAAGAGCACCAGACCGCAGGCCTCTGTCTGCCCTGAGGAACACCACTCCTCAGCAGCCTCCACCTGGATGGTTCACAAGAGCCATTGACCACAAGTCTCTGGCTGTGTCCATCCAGCCAATTCCTTATTCACTGAGTAGTACATCCATCAAAGCCATGTCTTCCCACTTTGGAGGTAATGATGTCATTAGGGACTATAAAGGCCTTACAGAAGGAGACAGGAGACATCTGTTGATCTTCCCTTGTCAATCATGGCTGTCAATGGACTGTAGGAGACTACCAGATTAATCAGGCATGATTTGCTATCAGTACAATTTGCTGGCTGCCTCAGATCATCTCCTTGTCTTTTCTCTCAGCATATGTACAAGGAAGATTTACTCCATAACCTTCCCAAACATGTAAGTGAGGCTCACTGGGTCCATAGTTCCACAGATCTTCCTTTCTCACATTTTTAAAAATGGGAGTGATGTTTCCCATTTTCCAGTTGTTTTTCTTGTCTGCCAGGACATTTCAAATATGGTGGAGAATGCCTTGGCAACATCACACACTTTCCTCAAGACCTGGAAGTGCATCTCATAAGATTCCATAGACTTGTGGCTGTTCAGCTTCACCAAGTAATTCCAGACCTGTTCTTTGCTTACGGGGGAAGAACTTTGATCCTTCAACATCCATCCAGATTGGACAAGGGACTTGAGAGAAGTGAGAAGCCTGACTGCCAGTGAAGACTGAGGCAAAGAACTTGGTAACTCAGCCTTCCAGTTACCACCAGTTCACCCTTCTCACTTACCAGGGTGGATACACTCTACTTGGCCTTTCTTTACTAACCTATGTTCTTTTAAAATCCCTTCTTGTTGTTCTTCACATCTCTTGCTAAGTCCTGTTCCAGCTGTGCTTTGACTTTCCTAATGTCATCCCTACATACCCAGATTATATCCCAGTAGTCTCCATGGGTTACCTGTCCCTGCTTCCACAGGCTCTACATTTCTTACTCCTCAGTTTGATGAGCAGACACTCACTCAGCAATGCCAGTTTCCAGCCTGCCTTCCATGATTTCTACACGTCGGGATAAAGATCTCTTGTGCTCTAAGAGAGCTTTGATCAGCCCCTCTACTCTTAAGGAAAGTTACCTAGGGGACCTCATTCACCAATTTTTTTTTTTTTCCCAACGGCTGGAATTCCACTCTTGCAAAGTTCAGGTCTTGATTTTGCTCCTTGCCAGGCCCAAACTCTTTGAGATCATGAACTCAACCAGGGTGGTTGTTACAGCTGAGGTTGTCTCTTATCTTAACTCCTTTGATGTGCTCATCCAGTGCATTGATGAGTACCAGATACAGTAATGTCTCACCTCTGGTCAGTCTAATACCTGCACCAGGAAGTTGTCCCCCACACTTTCCAGGAATCTCCTGGATTGCTTGCTGTATTGATTTTCCAGCAGAAGACCGGGTGGTTGGAGTCCTTATCAGGATGAGAGCTTGTGAGCATGATGCTTCCTAATACTGTGTTTATTTGAGCCAGGTCTTATAAGCTCTCAGAGACAAGTCTTATGCCCTTGATAGCTCAGCTACCTCAAATGGCATAAAAGTAGCAGGATGGCTTCTGTGACAGTGTTGGAAATGAAAAAGTTTTAATAAAAGGCAAAATAACAAAGCTCTTTACAGAGAAAAAAATGAGCCAGGGCAAAAAGATCTTCATTCTGCTAAAACACCTCACAAAAGTGATTTACTTCTTTTGTTCTCTTCTTTTTCTAGTGAATTGCTTAGGTAGGACTTTTTGGCTTCTGTCCAATTGGCTCTCCTTAAGTTTGAGGTGAAGTCCCCAAGGTCCTATGAGGTGTCTTTTAACCAAATTGAGGAGAGAAACTTCTGGGCTTTTGTCCTTTTTAAGGAGACAAAGGGTAATTTGTTCACTCCATCAACAGGAGGCACATTCCTACAGCTTCCTGTATCTGAAGAAAAATGCCTCGTGGACCAGCTCCTCTGATCAGGCAGCCTATAGCACACCCCTTTCGCCAGGTGTCCTTTGGTAATCCTGTCCTTGATTTTCACCTACAGGGTCTCAGTCTGTTTATGGCTGTTTATCAGGGGCAGTTCTTCACAATCCAACTCTTCCTTAACATCAAGCACACCACCTCCACCCCTCCTTCCCAGCCGGTCTCTTCTGAAAGGCTTGTGGCCCTCAGCTGCAGTGCCCCAGCCATGTAACTCATGTCCCATATTTCTGTGATAGCAATTAGGTAATAGTTTTCTAATTGCACCATGGTTTGAAACTCCTCTGGCTTGTTACCTGTGCTTCATAAATTGGTGTAGAGGCACTTCAGCTGGGCTATCCAGCTCTTCAACTCCCGGGAAGAGCCCTCTCTAATTCTTTTGGGATGATTTACAGGTATTTCTCTGCTGTTCCCTAAAGTGCTGTTGTTCCTGGGTCCTTTCTGATAAGCCAGTAGAGCATTATCTTTCTCTGCTAAATGTAGTTTAAAGCTCTTCTAGTATGTCTTGCCAGCTTGTTCCCCAGAGTAAGTGTCTGAACAATTCAGTACTAAGGTTTGCTTAAGCACAGGACAGAGATGTAGGAGCATTTATAAAATGTATTCCTAATTCTGCAGAACCCTGAAGGCCAGAGTGTGAAAAACCATCAGGAAATTAAAGAAAGGAAGGACTATTGTGCTGAGTCTAATAAGACCTTTCCTTTTTTTTTTTTTTTTGTTGAGAAAACTGTTGAATGCATGACCATGTGCTCAACAACAAACAATGCCTAAATAAGCAAGTAAGGCCAGCTTCTTAATAATGATAATGAAGGTCAGCATTTTCAAAAGTGCAAACTACTAATTACAGGAATATAGGGCCTAATTTTACAGTGTTTCCCACAGAGAGAATTTTCGTGGCTACACTAACAGTGCTCACCAGAGTAAATATTGGAATCATAGAATGGTTTGTCATAGAATCATAGAAGGGACCTTAAAGATCCTTCCATACCAGACTCATTGCCACGGACGGGGACACCTTCCATAGACCAGGTTTCTTGGAGCTCCATCTAAACTGGTCTTGAAAACTTCCAGGGACAGGACATCTACAGCTTCTGTGGGGAACCTGTTTCTGTGCCTCACCACCCTCCTAGGAAAGACTTCCTTTCTAATATCTTACCTAAATCTACTCTCTTTGAGTTTGAAGCCATTCCCCCTTGTCCTGCCTCTAGAAACCCATGTAAGAAGTCCCTCTCCAGCTTTCTTCTAGACCTCCCTTACACACTGGAAGACTGCTTTAAAGTCTTCCCAGAGCCTTCTCTTCTCCAGGCTGAGTAAGTCCAGCTCTCTCAACATGTCCTCATAGGAGCGGTGTTCCATCTCTCTGATCATATTTGTGGCCTTCCTCTGGACCTGCTTCAACAGGTCCTATTATGTTGGAGCTCCAGTTACATTATTTATAATGTTTCCATATGTGATCCATTCATAAAGGCAGACAAAAAAAAATCTCATTTTATCTTCTTCAGTCGTGAGAGATATACTTGGGCTTGGAGCAGATTCCTCAGGTGTTCCAAATTTTGTTGGTCGTTTAAGGTTTCCCTTCTGCAGAGTGATTTAAATTGAGCTGGCAAACCGAGGAGAGGAAAACGGCAGACTTTCATCTTATTTTCATTGTTTATGACAGATTGGGTGGTGCCTAGAGGAAGGTGCATGTATAAACAAGCTCTAAGGTAAAATATTGGCAAGTCTGCAAATGCTGAGAATTGAGCATGCATCATGCTGAAATGATGCTTTCTCAACAGAGAAAAAACAGTCTTTTTAGATGTTTGTCTCAAGAGATGTTTCACAAGATGTCTAAGGTTTTTGGAAGAAGTGATACAATTGCCAGACTTGTTAAACTTTCTCTAAAGATTAACCTGTACCCACTGAAAATGAAATTAAATGTACTAACTAGTAATTCCCTACTCTCAGTAGGGAAAATACATTCATTAGTTTTGGCTAATTGAAATGTGTTAGGTAAATTTAGATGAAACTCAGCCACTTTTCCTTCCCTACAAGTTCTTCACTTCTGTAAAAATGTTTTCCACAGTCCTCAGATTTGCAAGAGGTTATTTTTCTTGTAATGCTGAAAAATAAGAATTTGCTTCAGCTACTGCTCAACTTTTTCACTTTTTCTGTTGCAAGCCTTCCTTTCAGAAAATACATCCAACTTCCTGCATCTCTCTGGTCATGGTACCTAGTATAACTCTGTGCTACACTTAGTTTTGTATGCTGAATGGTGTTTTCTTAGCTTTTGAAAATACTTGAATAATTTTAATTTCATTCCATTGTAAATTTTCGCTCACAGATTTGAGTAAATATGATATTAGCTAGCATTTTCCCTTTATTTATAATTTTTGGAAAATGAGCAAGTATTGCCCTTGTTTTGCAGGCTAGCAGTCAGGACAGAATTGTTAAGTCATGTAAGTTAATTGTTAAGTCATGGAAGAGTTTGGGCACCTAGAAACTAAGCGGAAGCATGGAATCCATGAGGGCAACTGAACCTTAGCCACTGAGGTGGGTGGGCGTTTATAGCAGAGTCAGGTACAGGAGGTTGCTCAGTGCTGTGTCTGTTTGGCTTGAATATCTCTAGGGACAGAGACTGCCATCCTCTCTGGAAAACCTATTCTTGTGTTTGGTCACCCTCACAGCATCTTTTTTTTTTCTCATGGTTAAATGGAATGTCTTTGTTTTATTTGTGCTTACTGCTACCTCTTCATTCACTGGGTATTACTGGGAAGAGTCTCACTCTGTTTTCTTTATTCTCTTCTCTTGGGTGTTTATACACATTTGCAAGATCCTCCTGAGAGATCTCTTCTTCAGGTGGAACAGTTCCAGCTCCCTCAGCCTCTCTTTCTGTAAAAGATGCTCCAGTCCGCTGTGTTTGTGGTCTGTCATCGGACTCACTCCAGGATGTTCCGTGTGGCCCAGACCTGGACCCAGCATCTGCATGTGCATCACCAGTGCTGAGCAGGGAGAAAGGATCTCATTGCTTCGCTTACTGGCAGTGCTCTTCCTGAAGAAACCCAGGATACCATTGGCCTTTTTTTTCCTCAGGGGCACACATCTGGCTCATGGTCAGCTTGTTCTTGATTGAGAGCTCCAGCACATTTTCTGACTAGCTCTTCATCTGTTCAGCCCCTGTGTGTAGCCCCACTGTGTAGCAGACTTGTCTATGTCCATTTTGCACAGAGACCTATTCAAGTGCGTAGGCACCTGAGTTTTCATCATAAGGTAGTGTAGGTATGTATCCGTGTCTAGGCTGCAGCTGGCTTGGCAGGTCTGAGGGCTGCTTTTTAGGTCATGCCTGAGCCTGCTCAGAGGTTCTTTGGTAAGTGTCCTGTGCCTACAGCTACAAAGGGATCCAGATTTTAGTGTGTACCTGAATGTATACTGCTGTCAATGAATCATCCCAAAAGAGAGCAGCTGTGATAATTTTCCTTCTTAAATACAGCTGGCAGTCCAGCTAACTTTTTTTTTTTTTCCCCTTTAATGCAACAGGACTTGCTCGGCAAACAAAGAACCAGGTTTCTTGGTCTTCAGCAATTTCAGGAAATTCAAAATCACAGCTTCCAGAGAACCCAAGTTCAAATTAATTAATTTTCTTTTTAAGCAATGCTTACATGCTGTTGATCATCCCTGGCATGATAGTACTTCTAAGATATCTCAGTTAGGCTGGATGCTTGTTTGTAGACCTGCAGGAACAAGCTGTCTTTCCGGAGGTGCTCTGATACCATGGCAACTGTCACTTCACAAGCAGACAGCAACCCAAGCCCCTGAGCCATCCCATTGCCCAGAGCTTGAGGCTTTACTAGTTCCAGTAAACATTAGAGGTTGCACTATGCCTGATGTGATCAACTGCAACTCCATTGACTTCAAAGACATTTCTCCCACTGTAACCCTCACTGGAATTGCTATTTTAGTGACAGTGGAATACTTCGCATCAAGTACAAATTACTTAGAAGCTTTTGGATAGAACTTAACTTACAAGTTAAACCTATTTGTCATAGCTATGATCAGTGAACTGAAGACAGGAAGGCAATCTAATTTTACTGTTTTATTCATATGTAAATGTTGAACATGGCTATGCTACAGGTCAATTCCTAGAGAGACTTTCCATTACAAACACATGTTTGCAATGGAAACACATGTTTCCACTACATTACATTACTGTCCAGGCAATCAGGACCAGGGTAAATTAGAAAAATTAATTTCAAGAAATTTACATCTATTCATTGCAAAAGCAATTTGTCTTGCAGCTACTACACCAAGAGAGATAGAGAGGCATTTGTCTTTGTTCTGAAAATATAGCATAGCAGAAAAGCAAGGAGGATGCCAAAGGCCAAACTGAAAGGACTCATGGGTTTGCCAGATAGGTCAGAGTTAGGATTTTCTGCCAGTTACTGATCTGAAGCCTTTGTACTAGGTCTGACTGGGATGAAGGTAATTTTCACCATAACAACTCCTGTGATGCTGATAACAGACCAGCATTTCAGATGTTGCTGAACAGCATTTGTGCAGCATGAAAGCATTTGCTGCTCACTCTTACCCCAGTGAATAGATTGGAGTGTGTGAGAGGCAGGGAGAGGACGCAACTAGGCCTATGACCCAAATTGACCAAAGAGATTTTCCATGCCCTACAGTGTCGTGTTCAGCAATAAAAGAGAGGGAAGAGCTGAGTTAGGTAGGTGTCCTGATTTGACAAGGAAGTGAGTTTTCTCAGGAAATTGGGGTCAAACCAATCAGTGGTCAGATTTTGATATTGATATTTGGAGTGACCACTGAAGGCATTGGGCACACCTCTGAGAACACAGGGGGTTAAAACAGAGAACACCCAGGGCAACTCTCTTTTTTTTGGTTGTGGTCAGCAGAAGAATTCAGACCTGGTGTGCCCAGCCACAGGCTGTGTGTGGGAGGGGAAGCCATGCAGCCTGGGAGAGGCAGGCCGGGGGTGAAGGGACTGGAACTGGGCTGGACAGAAGGGTGGAGAGAAACTGAGATGTCTTTGTACCCCCACCCAGAGGGGGAGAGATTGAGAGAGAGAGAGACTGTGCCAGCAGTACGCCGGCAGAGGAGAAAATGAAGTGGCAGGAGGGAAAAGGTGCCCAGCCGTAGGAGTTCTGGGCAGCCTACTGCAGATTGCAGCCATCCTGGGAGCCCGAGACTTTTAACCCCTTCTGGAAAGAAAGTTTTGTGGAACATTAATCCTCCTCGATCTGAAAGAGAAGAGTTGGCCTAGGGCCTGAGTTGTTAGAAGAAGAAATCCTAGGTGGGAGGAGCTGATGGAGTAGCTTTTGGCTGGACTTTTCTTGTACAGCCATAGACTGAGCCAATCTCTCCTGAACACAGACTGCAATTCTTAGGGGGATGCAATGGTTTGAGCCAAGAGAATGGCCTGCTTCAGTGAGTCATTGAATGTGCAGGAGTGGGTGAGAGTGACTTGCTGCAGTGATGCCAGGAGAGTGACAGGAGTGGAGTGAACAAAGATGAGGAAGGTGTGGTGATGCCCTCTGTGTATTCAGCGAAGACGAAGATCTCTCTTCTCGAGACCCTCAGCCCTAGGGCAGGAGAAAATGGGGGGTAACTCTTGTCCCAAAATGAGAAACTGTTGTTCTTTGGTCCTTGGCAAAGCATCCTTAAAAGGAACCCTGTGAGCTGTCTCAGTCCATGCATGGTGGTGAGAGCACCGTACATGGAAGGAGGATGTCACACTGGCAGATTTTCTCCAGGCAGTGCCATGTGTGACATGGAAACACAGGAGGTCACAACTTGTGTTTCCTGGGGGTCTGTGGTGCAAGAGAGACTTCTCTCTCCCTTGATGGACTGAATATTGATTATCTGAGGGGTGGTAACTTGATCTGGAATCCTGGTTTTGTCTCTATGTGCTTTGCTGGAAATTGAGTGGGGGGAGGAGGAATGTTTTGGGAAGGTTTTCATTCTGGATTCTGTGTGTGTCTTTTAATTTAGTGGTAGGTTAACAAAGTTTTCTCCTTTATTTCTAAGCTCGAGCCTGCTCTGCTCTGTTCCTGATCCCATCTCACGGCACTCATTTGGGGAGAGTGTATTTTCGTGGGGGCACTGGCATTTTGCCAGCGTCAAACCATGACAGTAGGTTAGCTATCTATTGCTTGGCAACTGATGGGGCGTCAGTCTAGCATGGCAGGTGATTAGTGATTGTCCTTGTATCATGAGCTCTAGTGGTTTTTTTTCTCTATATCTGTTTGCACTTTTCCATTGCTTGGTAAACCGTTCTTACCTTGACCCATGAATTTTGTGGGGTTTGCTCTTTCCTTTTATCTTTCCCCATAAAACTGTCTTTGGGGGTGGGGAAGGGAGCAAGTGTCTGTGTGGTGCTTAGGTGCCCACAATAGCTTAGCGTAACTCATATAAATACCAGTTTTCAGGACAGCTCTTTCTGTGCTTAAAACCCATGAATTAATGAAATTGAAGCTTTTTGTAGAACAGTTTTGTGCTCTGAAGTCCATGGAAGCAGGGAGCATTGAACAATCAGAGAAATTTTTGGGAGAGCACCATGTAGAGTGAGGCAAGGCCTCTGAATCACTCCAGTCCTTGCCTTGTCTTCTTTGATTTTCATAGTCAATGGTGGTGTCTGATGAGACAGCCTTTAAGCAGCAGCCACCATGAAGAAGCCTTCTATCAAGAAAGATGAAGACTGCTAATAGCACTTTGCTTGCTTGTTTCAAACCATTGTGTTTCCAGCCTGAAAGGTTTATTGCCCATTTGAGGATTTCATGTTTCATGGAAGGCTGGCATTCCTTTCTCTTAAGAGTAATCTGGAAATGTGAGGAAAACTGCAAAACCATGATTTTGAATGTAAAACAGTCAAAATATTTGCCTGGTTTAGCTGAGTATAACGTAATTATTGGAGGGAGATTCCATGCCCATAAAAAGCTGGTCAAGGAAGTAGAAAATGTATTTATATGTTCACTCCCCATCTATCCTCCAATAAGAAGCTGCTCTAGTGTGTTATCCTTGCAGCCAGTGCATCTCTGCCCTGCATATCTGAATGCAGGGTCAAGTCCTATACTTGATTGAATAGGGAGCACAGATACAAACATTATACAGGGCCTGGCTGGGATGGAGTTAATCTTCTTCTGGATGCTGCTCTTTTTTGGATTTGTGACTAAAGCAGTGGCAATGACACAGTGTTGTGGCATGGCTTGCATGTCACTGGGGCTTTCTCTTTGCCCAACTCTGCCTTAGCAACAAGAAGGTTGGGGGAGCATGAGATATTGGGAGAGGATGTAACTAGGACAGTTGACCCAAATTGACCCAAGGGATATCCCATGCCATAAAATGTAATGGGTGGGGATGGTTTGGGTTTTTTTTTTTAATGTAGATGTTGCTTGGAGACTAACAAGGTGTCAGTATCAGTGTGCTTGTGGGAAGTGAGTGGCTTCTTCACATCACTTGATTTTGTTTTATTCTTGCTTATTGTTGCTTTCTTTCTTCTTCCTCGTTCCTTCCTGTTTTAAACTGTTTTTATCTCAAGCCCTGAATTTTCTTGCTTTTGTTCTTCCTATTCTCTCCTTGTCTGACAGTGGGGGAGTGATAAAGTGGTTGTGTGAGCCTGACATGCCCAGCATGTGGCATGACCAGCATTAACCCACAGCATATCTTAAAATGATAGTCATCTGTGGCACCTTCTAGGCAGAAATCACACAGGACCTGATTTTCACTCATATGCATGAAGTTACTAATGGCTTAAATGTTTGTTGTATGAGGCCCCAAAATGGAAAAGAGACATTTATGCTTCTGAGAGAGAGAATGGCACAGATGAGTCCTATAATATTAAGATAAAAAATTTTTTGAGAACTAGAAAATCTTACGTTGTGTATCTATAGAACTGCTTTTATACAGGTGCTTCCTGATCCAGTTTGCATGTAGCCATCAATCTGTTCACCCCAGAAAAGAGTCTCATTTGAAAGCTTGTATATTGAATTGTGCCTGGTATCTCCATAATGACATTTTTTAACAAATTGTGGCAGGATGGCACCCTGCCCTAGGAGGGCCTATCTGTTACCTATCAGCTGAGGCAGTAGCTCAGGGCATCTTCCCCCTCACATGCATTTACTAATTGCTGAAATAATCAGGGCAGCTTGTCTTGTAGCAAGTTATTTTGGCACCATGGCAGTGACATTCCCAGTCGGTAATAAATATCTTGCCTTAAAAGTAAGATTGTAGGAAGATAAGCTTGAATTTCTGACTGACAGACACTTCATTTTACAAACTATAGAAGCTACGCCATACTTTCATTTGCATATTCCCTGGAAATGTGTGGGGACCTCTCATCAAGGTTTGGGATGCCTGTCTTGAGTTACTCTCTCAAGGGTTGAGTGAAAGGTCTCTGTGTAGCCCATGATCAATTTGGTGGTAAATTACATTCATTCCTTTTCTATACTATTTCTTTGTTAGGTGTTACATAGGTACCTTTATGTCGTGCACTGTTTTATGTCATCTATTAGTAGTTTGTTTTATCCTGTGTAGTAAATAACTCTGTTTAAGACCCTTTGTCTGTTAATCTCCTATCTATTTAATAAATAACCCATTTTACAATAGACCTGATCTGCCATTCTTGAGAACTTGTGAGCCAGAGCAATTTAGGTGCAGGTCACCTAAGTAGAGGTTCTGTGAAAAATCTGAGGCTAAGGCAGGGCTTGTTCAAAGCTCTTACTCGATCCATCACACAATGTATGAAAAAGGACTTACATCTGAAAAGACACCGAGACATTTAAATTGTTACAAGCTTTCAAGATTTTTTACCTCCTGGACAGAAGAATAATGTATCAATAACAATGGAAAAAACTAGCTTGGCTTTAAAGCAAATATTTTCTTCTTAACTTAATAGAAAACTTAAATGCTGAACTTGAGCAAATGCTCTAATTTATTTCTTTATTGCAATACTGCCTTAGTATAGCATTGTATAATAAGCATTTCTCAGTAATTGCTAGCATTAGTGTCATACAGCCACTAACACATTACCTTGGGTGCACTATCCCATAAAATACTAAAATGTGAATACTTCCCACTTGGAAATGCTGAGACATCACCTTAGTCTTCTACTTGATTTAATGTGCTCTAGCCAATATCTTGTCAAGCTGGCATTTGAATGCAGGTAACACTGGCATAGAGAGATAGAATATGAGTAGTTTGTAGCAAAGACTACAGATACTGAGTCTGGAAATATCTTTTTGGACCAACAATCTGTTGGTCCAAAAGATCTGTTAATATGAGAGATTACCTTTGTAGGGTGAATTACCTGGACACTAATCAGACAGTGTTAAACATAATCTTGGGATAGTTACATGACATGTAAATGAATTATAGTGTAAACAAGTGATGCTGCATGAGTTTTTGATTGGATTCAAGATAAGAATATGCAAAAGCAATCAGAACCAAGCTGAATGTTATTCAGCAGATCCTGCTCTGATTTTTAATCACAGGTCCAGAATTGAACATCATTCCAAACTTGTGGCAAAGTTAGAATTTTCTGTCTTGATTTATGAAAAGAAAAAATGATCCATGTTGTCTAGCCTGAAAGATGCATCTCCTGTCCCTTTCTGTGTCAGCTGAGCTCAACTGACAAACTGCTCAATCTACTCCAGTATCTACCAGATATGGAGATGTTAGCAACGTCTTTTCAGCTTTGGTCTCATTTCCCTGTCACAGTGGTATGTACATCTATAAAATCACATCTTTCTATTTACTTGCTTACACTTTTTGTCCACACCCAGCTGACATAGGTTTTTACCAGTCACTTGTTAAAACTGCTTGAGCTAGAAATCAATGCTGATATGACAACTCATGAGAGTAGCTTCAAATCCACTCTGTTGAGAGCAAATGCATTTTCTTCTAATGAAGGCACACCTGCTTATGGAAGTGATCAGTGTGGCAAGACATAAGCATGTGTTTGACTGCAAGTATGTTCTTAAATTTCCAAGCACTCTCAGGCTTAAAGCTTGTGTTCATTTGAGCTGAGGATCTATTGCTGATTCTAATTACTGTGAAGAAAGCTGCTAAACTGATGATGCAATAGCTGAGATGGCAATAACTATGTGTGTGTCATCTTAAAAAATAGATACTTTCCCTCTTGCTGTGCTTGTAAATGCCATGGCAGAAGAGAACATGGCTTTCCAGGCTATTTATTTGTTTGCTTATTGTTAGGATTAATGAAACAGATGTGGACAATCACAATATTTTCCATGGGTTTTGGGTATTGCAGCAGGTGTTTATAGAAAAGGTTTAGCCAGATGACAAATTTTGCAAGAGTGTGAGGGAATCTAGTGAAGGAATTTGAATCACTAGGAAAGGGGATCAATGTCCTGTCAGATTTCTTCAGGGCTTCCGAGCAATATTGTATACTTTTGACTATAGCATCAGTATGAAGGTGCTTCCTTCTCCCTGCAGAGGTAGAACAACTGAAAGAATGAAATGAAATGCATTTATTCCCATCATTACTCCAGGTGCAATTGGAGAATAACTGGTTTCAGGCAGTGAAGGCCGTGACTGAAACAACATCATGCAGTTTGAGCTAAGTGACATCTATGCTATGAATTAAGGATAGAATTCATTGTGCTTTTTGCCCAAGCACGTACAGCAAATGCACTCCTTTAGTAAGGCAGCACAAAGATGCGGTATTAGACTGACCTCTGTAAAACTGGAAGGAAAAAATGTGAGCCTGCATCATGAATTAACTTAGGTGAGATGTTTCCTTTACATGTTCAGGAAGGGCTGGACATGTTCATACCAAGGGTAAGTCTACATAGAGCTGTACAAAGCTTTAGTCTTTCAGAAAATGGTGTGAGTGTTTTGCAATCTTGAAGTTTTTTTCAGTTTGCCCAACAGTTTTTTTTTTTCCTGGAAAGAGAATGTTTGCTGTGAGCTAGCCCTGCTAATGTCTGCTGTCCATCTCCCTCCAGTGTGAGTGAAGCCCATCTCTGTCTGTACATTCTTCTCACACTGTCTTATGATTTTTTTGTCCTTAGTCATTGTTGCACCATGCATTGCAAAATGTTGATAGGACTGGAAGTCACTGTATGCATAATATACTTTTTATTTTGTATTGTAATAATACAAATATTTTCTTGTAATATATTTTCTATTACATATTACACAAGGTGATTTGTTGTTACAGTGTACTCCTTGCATTTCAGAATGTCATATGTTGGATCAAACATTACTTTGATGATGTGAAAAATGCCTTTTTCATGGTTTCTTAGGCATTTATACCCTCACCAGGTGATATATTCTGCTGAACTAACTCTGAAATGGTACATTTGCTATCAGCACACTTATGCTTGAGAATGTATTGTACTTCTTCTTTGAGTATTACAGCAGTTCATGAAGAAAGGACTGGATTAACTTTATCGTATTCACAATGAGGAAAGAAAATGCATGCATGCTGAATATTTTAGTTATAGTGCTACATAGTAAATTGTTTGTCATTTCATGAGTTATCCCAAAGTGCAAGTTACAGTACAGATAATAAATGAAAGTTTAAATTGTCTGAAGATACTAGTTTAGGTAGCACTGCATTCGTAAACAAGAACACTTATACTTACACTAAACATCAAGAATAATATTTTTTCCCATTTGGTAAATCTATTAATAGATTTTTTTTTCCATTCTGGCTTAATTTTCTGCAACCTGTATTGACTCTGGTGTCATTATATTGTATTTCAGTTTCCTCCTACTATTGTGTTCATGGCCTTACTCATCCATCATTTTATTTGGCCCCCCATTTCAGTTGATAGGTGTAAGCTGGGATATTTATCTCAGCTATCACAATTTGGAAGAGTCACTCAGAATGCTTTGGCAATGCTCTTCAAGAGGCAGACAGAAACCTTCAGTCTGATTCAATTGTTCCCTTCATTCTTCCCTCCATCAACAGTTGTTACAGAAATTTAGAAAAATATGTGTATTGTGCACACACAGACACACACACTCCTCAACTGCTCGACAAAGAACACTTTACCACTTTGTACCCTTTAGATAAATTGTACTAAACCCATGGCAACTCCTGTTAGAGTTACTACACTGAACTACACAATAGCATATATCTTAAAAGATTGTCTTAGCAATGGAGGTATCGCAGAACTGTTGAAATTTATCTGGATTCAGCCTATGAAGGACATGCAGATGGCAATTTTAAGTCTTGTAAGCTGTCATTGAGCTCTGTACTATAAAAACGAGAAAAAGAAATTATTTAATTACTGAAATGCATAGTTATAAGTGTCATTTTTTGCAGGCTGAAGCAAGCATTCAGCCTGGTTTATGCGTTATAAACATGTTATATCAATATAGGTTATATAAATACAACTTATGTTTGTATGGATTGCAAAAGGATTGGGCCTATGTAGGAATGGCCTAACTTGCCATTGAGGGGAGACTAAAATTCACTGGCTGTTAACTAAATGATACAAGTTTAATTATAAAAGAAAATAAAGACCCAGGTAATAACTGCTCCGACTTTTTGCAGGGCAAGCTGATCCATGCAATCTAGTCCAATTCACACAGTACTAGATTGATATCAATTGTACAATGTGACTTTTGTTGCCAAAATCTTATATGAAACCTATTAATGCCTACTCTGATCAAAGGAAAAGTAGCATAGGTCATTGAAGAAAATAAAGTACATAGAAATAGTGTGACTAACATATAATAATTTTGCCAGACATGAGAAAAATGTGATTAACAATACTCAATGCATGCTCTAAGATTACCACAGGCACTAAGAGTTGGACATAAGCTTGCTTATGAAGAGGGAAGATGAGATAAACATTCCAAACAAAACCTAAGCCATGGAAGTAGAGATGGAGGTCCTGGCCTGAATACCTCTTAAGAATAAGGTATCCCAAATGAGCAATGCAGCCATAAATAAGCTAACAACATTTGGAAGATTCAGGAAGAGTAGGCAGGAAAATAAAACGTATAGTGATGACATTTTCATGAGCTCACATTTTATGGACCTCCAAGACGATTTCCTTGATTTATAAGTTGGGTTTTTTTAATGCAAAAATATGGGATCTGGTAGAAAAAAATAAAGATGGTATTAGAATGCAGCTCCTTCTGTGTCACAGAAAATTAAGTATTAATCAGAACTACACAATAACTTCAAACAACTGAGAATACCCATAAATATGTTTGAGACATAGAGCTTTCTGTTAACCTCAGAGGCATCTTGAAATGACAAAATGGAGAAATAATTGCCAAACTGGCGATGACCATCACTGTTCATGCTTTGCATAGCAATGAGTATGCTGAGTCCCCTTCCTTATGCCAGCTACCTAGGTGAGCTATTGAAATTTTGCTAATGCTGCAGGTAAATGAGAGTCATATGGCAAAAATATTTGGGGTAAATGCTTCTTTCTCTTCCATCAGTGTAAAAAGTATCATTCACACTCAGAATGATAGACAAGGACTTAATTAATAAGGAACATTTTATCAATTAACAACTTAGTAATTATTTACTTATTGCAGGAACCATGTGTGGATGAAGCCACCTTGCCAAGGTGTTAATCAGAGAATTATAGGATATGGTGAGTTGGAAGGGACCCACAACTGGGAAAGTGTTTTGAAAACTTCTACAAACAGTGTTTGTGTAGAGTGTCCCTCTGAGTCCATGCCATTTTGAGGGGATTGTGGCAGAGGGAATAAATAACCTGCAGCCCAAGATATAATTATTTCTGAGTTTGAAATAAAAAGGCATGGAAGTTCCTGTCATGAAAGAAACAAGAAAATTACATCTCTGGCTCTTTTTTATTTAAAATTACTGACACTTTTTCTTCAGGACCAGTTTTAACATGGCTTCAATCAGACCTTTTGAGATGCTGACACTCAATTTCTCTGCACAGACAGACATCTGAAGTGAACTGTTAGTTTTTTTTGGTTTTCCAGAGTACAGGTCACTTTCAAATGAAGAAGCTGAGAGCATTCTCTATTTTCCCATGGTGCATGTTGACAGATGTGGGCAGCTGCACAGTCCAAAGAGAATTCCTGAAAAGACTTCAGGGCTGTTAATTTCTTGGCATGGCTTCTTGGGTATAGAAGGTGTGTCTTAAGAGATTTGTTAGTAGTTATTTCACCAAGAGCTTGTGACAAGATAGAAACTGACACTGCAAAATATCCTTAATGATTGATTCCTCCTCTTTTTAAAAAGTAACTTGGATTTCTGCATAAATAGATTAGAGCTCTGCTATTGATTTGCATTTACATAATTTCCATCCGGTACGTTTTTAATGTATATTTTTTTTAAGATTTGGCTTTGTGATGCTCAAAATGACAGAACATAAAAATCACATATCTGTAGCAGAATATGTTAACGTACTCATTTTATCTACCTGTTTTTTAGAATATATTTATGCCATTCAAGTGATTTAGTTCAAAGCTAAGGTCTGGTCTGTCTAGGAACTTATGAAAATGGGTGACTTTACTCAGCTTAGACCAGGTATTTGTGGTTTTCCTATCTTGATGTAAATCCTTGTGATTGAATTCTGAGTGCTAAGCACAGGAGGACTACATAGGAAGGGCAAGTGAAAACTTCACAAGTGCATTATTATGTGTAAGAACTCCTTTCAGCATAAAATTATATGATACATGGTGCCACCAGAAAACATGGTAAATTAGTCTCAGCTGGCATTCTGTTAAGGACTGGAAAATTAAGAAATTAACCTATATCAAGCAGTCCAAAAGCACACAGGGGTGTGTGCTCATATGCATATGGGAGCATATAATGTGCTTGAGAGTAGGAGAGACACATTGTATGATTCATCTTGCTGACAAGCAGAAGCATTATTTGATATCTTAGATGGAGCACTAATACTTCATAACTTTGTATTAAGACTCTGGATGCAGTTTTAATAGACGGCAAAATGTGTATGGTGAAGCACCTGCCATTTTCTCATTAGAAAGTTTTGTTGCTTATTCATTTATTTCTGACAAAGATAAAACTTCAAATAAGAGTTTCCATTCTACTTTCAATGCAGTACTCGTCTAAGGAATGAAACACAAAATTACTAGTCATTATTTCCTTTCTCTTAGTCCACCATTGACTTATACAATGTATAGGGTGTACATGAAAAAAAACCGATACTGGTACTGCTGTTCTGCTGTGGCAAAGAGAGAAAATGGAGAGGAAGAAAATTTTTAGACAATTCCCATCATAACTCTAATAGTATGTCATAGTAAAGGGGATATTAAAGGCTCTATTATTAGTGGACAATTAGATTAATCAGCATGAGATTTTTGCCTGTCAGCAAGGCAATGTACTATGGAATTTTAATATTGAAGTTTTTAGAACTAAGCTCTCCTAATAAACCAAATAATGTAAGTCCTAATGCTATATCAAGGAAGTTGATTTACGTATGAGTAGAAGGTCAGCATACGTATCTGAAATAAACGCAGAGAAATCCAGGCTGCTGCATGTAGGTAGAGGAACCATACAATGAGGCAGGATGAAAAAGCTAGAGGGTTAGCGTCCACAGTTTATTTCTCTTCTCCCCATGTTTACTCATAAAAAGCTGCAAATAAAGTCTTTGGGAAAGAGCATAAATGCAATTCTGAAAAGCAAAAAAAGGCTTTAGAGATCACAGATGATGTTGTCATTGAAAGAAAAGAAATAGGCAACTGAGGACATTACAACATTTATGGTGGCTTAGTTATAAAATCTTGAAACTCTTTCCACACCTTTAAAGGGCTTCAGAAGTCAGTGTAAAAGGAAATAGAGATTTATTTTAGGCAGCAACATTTTTAAAACAATAATTAGACTGAGGTCCCATAAGTGTTAGGCTGACACCACTCCTCAGCACTGCCTGGACTATGGCCATGCTTGTGCTTGGAGAGTTCTAGTCACAAGGCTTTGTTAGGCCACAAAAAGACAGCACTTACACTTGAAACTTTATTAAGCTGCCACAGCCCAATTAGCTATCAGGCTATATGCTATGAAAAAGACATTTAAATAATATTTGTACTGTAGAAAAATAATACTCCTAGCTGAAATAACAATATGGAAAATCTAAATGTGCATAGACTAAGGATGCCTTGGGTCATCATCAGAATTTATTGATGGGATGACTAATAAGATGACCTTCTGTAACAATATATCCCATTCTTTACCCATGGACAGCTCAGCTGTGTCAAAGACCACTGAGCTGTGTGTAAAATAGCTCCTGAATCACTAGCAGTTGCAGTCAAATTATTTTGAAGTAAAATGATAACCTTTTATTTCAAGACAAATTGAACTGAACTATGGTGGTTCAGAAGCAACCTAAGCCTCTGTGTGGCAAAGGTCCAGTACCCTCAATGACAGCTCTTGGGTCATCCAGGAACAATCTCTTTTTCTCTGTGTTTCAGTTTCTCTGTGTTTCTACTGTTGAAGTAGAAACCCCAGTGCCAGTACCCTGGAGTAATCAGTGTAGGTGACATTGCCAATTTTTGCAAGGTGATACTGCAGTCCCCAGGGGGGTTGATAAAGGGGACGATTTAAATTCAAATGAACCTTTGGCTCTGACAGTCTGGGCAGTGTTTCCCAACATTTCAGCAGGGCTCTGTGTGACACTTTGTTAAATTTGCTTGCTCTGTAGCTGCTAAAATCATACAAATACATCCATTTTCAAAGGCTTTATCTCTTCCTTCCCACCTCTGTCAAGATGTGGCTGAGTATGCTAGAGAAGCTGGTGTAGGTCAAACAAAGAGCTTTCTCACTAGGCAGGGCTGTTGTCATCTCTGATGGAAGTAGGTTTTGCTACGTGAAAGACTTGGCTGCATTTGGGGTTGATTCAAGTTTTTTTAGTGTGCCCTTGCCTTCTTACAATATTGCTATTTATTTGTAGGCGTAGCTGTAAGAAAGGTCCTTCAACTTTTACTGTCATGATGTAAGTCTAAATGCTGGATGAACAAAGCTGTTGGGAAGGGATCAATCTGCCAACAGCCAAAGGTCAATGCCTGAGTATAAACTGAAGAAATAAAATCAATCCACCATAACCTAAATCCTTCAAAGATACAGGCAAAATGCCAAGATGGGTCACCCACACTGCCAAAGCACAGGTTGCAGTGGCTGTCAGCCAAGCTAAACAGCACATTAAGGGGATCCTCAGTCTTGCAGATCAACAAACCTGTATCATTCAAATGCCAGATATCTCCTACAAAGATGCTCAGGTGGTGTCACTAAATTCCCAAAAGATCATGAGTCATG
This sequence comes from Chloebia gouldiae, assembly GCA_003676055.1. Lineage (NCBI taxonomy): Eukaryota > Metazoa > Chordata > Aves > Passeriformes > Passeridae > Chloebia > Chloebia gouldiae. Next base: position 3,455,160 of record QUSF01000011.1, on the reverse strand, counting down.
TGAAATGGACAAGTTGGGAAGCTAATCCATAATTGTCCCCATATTATACAGATAATGCATATACTGATGCCCATCAGACCAATGGCAGTGAACCTAGCTGAGTGCACACTTCAGAAAGTTTGAAAGAGAACCATACCTGTTGTGGTGTGCAAGTTTAGTAAGTTTAATATTCTGTTATCTTATAGTATATTCCAGTGCCCCCTGAATTATTACAGTTGTTTTTTCCCCTATCCTATGCCCCCCTACCCAGCTGTCCCCCCAAGAATCCCCCCCCCCCCCCGTTTTCCATATCCTTCCTTGCCTGTCAAGCAATCTGGCCCCTTTGTCCTGTCTGCCAGCCCAAACCTTACCCTTTGTTCCAGAAAGTTCCCTGTCCCTCACCCTCAGACCAAATCCTCAGACAGATCCTCTCTCCTCCCCTTGCCCTGATTTGTTTTAGTCCTAAAAGCCAGACCCTGGAAGTTACCCATTGGTTGTATCGTGGTGTCCACCCTCTGCTTGGCAGGCTTTTAAAATCCATGCACAGACATGCTTTGGGCTCTTTTTCACTTCTGGTTGCTTTTGGTGTTCCTGTCATGTATTCCCTTCCCCTGCTTCTCCCAATAAATTTGCTGGACTTTGCCCTGCAGGAGAGCCTCCTCTGTCTCCTTCACTAAGTCCTAATCGCTCCTCCAAGAGGTCTCTGCTGTTGGGCATCTGGCTCAGAGGTGTGGGCTCAGCCTGGCCAGTTGCCCACTCTTGCCACTGGCCTTGGGACACCACAGAGCTAGCCAGGGTTCCAGGGGACAGTGGCACTTACCAAGTGTAGTTTTCCATTATATCACCCTGCCTAGCCTTGCTCTACCCTGTCCTTAAGTTTGCCCTCTGTTGTCAGGAGCTGATCTGCACTTTTGGACTATAGAGGAAATGTACTCCAGATGTCTGCTGCCTGCAATGTCAGTGGCCCAGTGAGGTTTTTGTTATCTAACTGGGCAAACTGGGCAAGCCAGAGCAAGCAAGGAGCATGACGAGGGATGATGAGTGGCTCTGCACAGGAAAGGAGTGTCCTGGTCCCAGGCACAGCCCACACCAGGAGAGGAGTGTCCCAGACAGCCACTTCTCAGACCTCAGTGTCCTCTCCACTAGGCTCTGCACCAGCATCTCTGGGATTCCCCCCCACTCTGATGAGGTAGAGGAAGACTGTTCATACACTGCATGTAGACCTGTGTGCCAAGACACCAAATAAGACAGACAAAGCGCTGGACGTTGTTGATAGACAAAGTTGAGCAGGGATTGGTGTGCAAACCTGGTGTGCAATCCTGGTGTGAAAGATTAGTGTCTAAGACAGAAGTGTTGAGCAGATGGCCTTTGCCTTTTTAGGCAAAGATGCACTTTGCACTTTAGTATTTTATAAACTTCACGAAAGGAAAATCAGGGCAACACAAAGCTATTTTTCCTACTTAGCAGCTGGAAGTAAGGTGAATTTATCAGCCTCAGTGGTGTCCTTTCTGAACAACAGCATCCCACAAAGAGAAAAGGCAAACAAGTAATCTAGCACAGCATGACATGGTCAAAATTTTCTGTCTTGCTTTGTAGACCTGGAAGAACAAACTTTTTGGTACAAGGCAGGTGTAATTCAGTTTTTGTGCTGACTCACGCTTGGCAATTAGCTGAGAAAAAACTGCAAAATACAATGAATTATTTGTTAATAATTGGAGTTTCGTGTGTGTGTGTGTGTGTGCGCGCACATGTGTGCATATGAACAGTTGCAGCTCAGTGGGACTGAGAAACTAGGGTGGACTGCATTTAGGGCAAATGTGAGGACTTCACTGGTGCCTCTGGTTGCATCTTGAAAGCCAGCATTGTCTCTTCTCTTTTTTCCCCTTTCCACTCTTCTGTATAACCACCATACAGCATCTTTATCCATATTCAAGTGCTCAGATATAATTTAATCCACATAGTCACTTCCTACCCATCTACAGAAGAATTTGTTCCATTGCAGTGGAAAGTCACAATGTTTATTACATCTCTAAGATGAACCCCAAAGCATACATTTTATCCTCACTCATATAACCATGATAAGGTAGAAAATGAGATTTCCAAAATCAAAAAACTGTAGGAGAACTTCAGGAGACCACATATCAGTTTTTACTTTTATGTACACTGTGTTTAAAAAAAATATGGACAGGAGAGGTGGTGAGGACTGGAAAAGGATGCACTGAATATCTTCCAGGAGATTTCCTCTCTATAGTATAGAAGGAAGAATATAATCTCTCCTTGCTGTCTGGAGTGAAACTATTCTGAAGAGACATTGTGAGAAGTTAATTTATTATCATGGAGGTTTCTCATTCCCACTTGCATCTTAATAAAGTATCACCTCAAGGTTTTCAGTGAGGGTGTAATGGTTTTTAAAACTTTGGTGTGATTGGCAGATAAATACTTTGTTTCATTAAGATGATTTAGAAAAGGGCTAAGGGAGGAGCTGTGGTTAATGGTGTGTGTTTATCCAGGTGATGAGTGCTAGTTTCCAAAATGTATACTGCTGTTTATTTCCTGGGAGAGCAGAGTTTTGGTCCTAATTGTCAAGGGAAGTTGAGTATATTGTCAGTCTCTCTCTGTCCGTTTATTCTTTGTTTAGCAAGACATTTAAGCACCCACTACTAGTTCAAGAAGCATAACTCTGTATTTCTCTCCTAGTGGCAATTGAATAATCTCTACCTGCTTTAATTATTTGGTTGCATCTTCAAAGTAATGGCTCTTTTTCTTTCATAGTTTTCCTAAACTAACTCTGTCTTTCTCACTCCTCTCTGCCACCGCCTATTTGCACTTAGAGCTACTGTTAGTGTCATCTGTGCCTGCCATCTGCTTCTGGAATATTATGAAGCTGTAATCACAGGATATTTTGAAATTTATTCATACAAATCAAAGACATTCAGTTGCTGTTGGGGTGGATTTAGAGCTAGGAAAGGCATAGTCCTCCTAGCAGAGGCTTTCAGAAACAGCAGCTGGCACAGGGATGCTGGAGGAGGTTTCCCTGCCCAATTTTCCATCCCGCCCAGCTCCTGACCTCCAGCATTTTTTGCATTCTCAGGGCTGGCTTCAGCTGAGGTCAGCTAACTCTGCCAGATTTGCAGTTCAGTGGTAAACATGAATCTGGGTGAGAATGAGACTAGAGGAATTTTTCACTTGTGACCCCATTTATGCCTAGCCTGTAAAAGTGTATAACCACAGCAGCAACCTCTGTCTTGCTCCTTTTACAAATAGGCTGTAACTCAGCATACTTTTTTTTTCTTCATTATTTGAGATAGAAGTTACTTTATTAAGTCCAAGCAGTACCTGTAATTATGGCTTAATCCCAATCAAAGGCCTTTAGATGCTACTCTAGCAAATGGTAGTCATAATATTAGATGGGGAGCTATCTGTATCTTCCCACATGGAAAGCAGATGAAAAGGGTTGCTCCTGCACTGCTCAGTTTATACTCTCAACTTCCAGAGTAATGGAATAGGTTGCAATAAATTATGTTTGCATTTTAAGATGCTGTGGACCTCTTTTACTGCTCCAAAGAGGTTCTAGAAAATGCAACAGCTTGTGCCAAGGACCCACATAGACAGTATGTACATTTCAGGGTGATGGAGTTTTTGCTTTGGACTTTGGACTCTGATCTCCTGGACTGATTTGGGGCAGAAGTGGCTTAGTTGCAGTCTTGGTGTGCAAGCTCTAATTCGGCTTCATTCAATTGAAGACTGGTCCATGCTTTATGAAAGCCAGGGTGGAGGTGATGGAGAGCTGCACACTTCTTATAAAAGTAGCGGCTAATTTTTCCAGTATGCTCCACTGACTTTGAAAATATTTAAAATCAGTTTAAAATGTTTACTCTCTAACAGTTCATTTTCATACATTTGGCAGATTGGTGTGCCTTTCAAAATGTCTCTTCCAGGTCTCCTGCTTTTCTGAAGCACCTTCAATATGTCAGTGTTTGTATAGATGTCCCTAAATGGAAACATCATTATGTAGGAAAAGCAGCAAAAATGAAAAAAGAACCGTTACATATTTCTGCAAAAACAAACCAGTTTCCCTTTTCCCCCAAGACTTAAAAGAGCTGGAATTTAATGTGCCTGTGGCCTCAGTGCACACTGCCTGTGCTGCTGTAGTCCCAGCTAAGTAGCAGTAGTCTCAGCTACTAGCTGGAGCCAAGCCAGCTCAGGGTCCTGGAGGCTGTGGACACAAGCCAAAGTTCTGTGGTCAAGCACTTGGCAGTTATTAGACCCCAGAAATCAAATGAATAGAAAAGCTTTATTTGACTTGGTTGTTGCTGCTGAGTTGCTGTGTGGGAATAAAGAAGTGTGGCCTACTGATTTGCAGTGGCAGTACAGCAGCTGAAGGAGAGCAAAAGCAGGTTGGTTTAATTCCAGAGGTTTTGGTTTTGTTTGTTTAATTTTTTATTTAGGGGGACATCTTCAAAACACACACAAAAGTGCTAAATATGATACACAGTGAAAACAGGAGCAGTGTTTTCAAGGGATTAGGATGAGTTTCTTCCCTATAATTGTCTACCCACCTTCTGGTGCTGCAGCACTTGATAGCATTCCCTCACAGGTGTTAAAACCACTGAAGCTATACTTAATTAGAATTTAAAATCCCTGACAAGGACATCTTGAGTGGAAAGGTTAGTCACCTGGTGCACTGGCTTCATGAGGGATGTAGCTGGTACCATGTCAATGAAGGCTGACAATAGTGGAGATGGAAGGGCAGACATGGAAAAGATCAGGTAATGTGAGGGAAATACAAAAGACGGGAGAGGCCATAGTATATTACCATCTTTGTTGAAATGTCTGAGCCTCTTGTCCTATAGTAGCAATTTGTCAATTTTTCTGTCAGGTAATGTGGATTGGCAGCATAGCTTTAGAAACGGAGGAGGAGGTGGTGGCTGTGCGTAAGCAGGTGGGAAGGCACTGAGTCCTTGAGTCGTGCTGCTATGGGGAGGCTGTTCTGGGTCTACAGTGGTGAAGTAGGCACTGGTACCTACCAAACCCCATTTTTAGTGCTAGTAGGTTATTTCAGATCCAGGTAAACACAGATTTCTTTGTAATTGTTCAACTAATCCCACAAAAGGACTGTATAATTGAAATGAACAGCAGATTATTTTAGATGTGAGTGAAAGAGTTACAAGTGTTTTTGCTACATCCAAATACACCAGAACAACTGAAACTTATTGGGACAAGTTGAAGCAACCTTCATCTCCCTGCTCCTTCACACAGATCCTGTATGAACATGCTGCTGTGCTTGTTTTGGGATGGGATGACAAGCCCATTTACCTATTAAGCTGTTAAGCACAAAAATCTTAACGACTCAGACAAGAAGTCTTATCATGTTCATAATGGAGTTTGTAAGTTGTTTTGCTGGGCCATAAACCAGCCGTTGTGACAACAGAGGTTGGAGCTAAGGCAGCCCTGCAGCTGCCTCCCTGTGCCTGCACTGCCACTGCTTGGATGGGGATGGGGCACCCCTACCTGTTAGTGCATTGTGGTGGTCAGCAAGGGTAGGGGCCACAGCATAGGGATGGGAAAGGTAGATTTGATTATGGTACAGGACACTGGAAAGGACCTGGGGTTCCTGGGAAGCAGAAATTCAAGGGGGGATAAAATCATTTTCTTCTTGCCCAAGTTAGCCATACATAGACTTGTCTAGATTTGAAATGGGTGGGTTTTTTTTTAGAAAATATTTAGCAAGACAATTGTAAAACATCTTGACTCTTGGCTACTTAGAGCTTCACAGCTTTAAATTGGGTTTCTTTTATATGCATAGCTACAAACTCTGTCACGTATAAACCAATAGTATATTAATATATTAGTATGTTAGGCCACTATACTGTAAACTCCTGTCGTGGTTTGACATGGAAAAAGAATCTTCTTGGAAAGAAGAGGTCAATTTGGATATTGACACTTGGGGTGACCAATTGAGGGTGGACACGCCTCTGAGAACACAGACGGGTTGAAAGCAGAATTCCCAGGGGAACTCGCTCTCTCTGGTTCCGGTCAGGGTGCAGTGCAGGACTCTCCCCTGCCCGGCTCTTCGCTGGGTGGGGGAGGGGAAGGCCCACGGCCTGGCTGAGGTAAGGCCGAAGGGTGGAGGGACTGGAACCGGGCTGGCCCCTGCAGATGGAAGGGTGGAAAACATCTGGGACATCTCCGTTCCCCGCCAGAGTCTCTCTCTCTCTCAAGAGACAGCGACGGTTTGCCAGCAGTACCGCGGGAAGGAGGAGAGCAGGGGGGCCCCAAGGCCACAAGGTGCCCAGCTCCCAGGTGGGAGCCGGAGATCCGGGCAGGGAGCCAGCCAGGGAGTCGGGACTTTTAACCCTCCCTTGAGAAATGAAAGCTTTGTGAAATTTTACTCCTCTTCGGCTTGAAAGAGAGGAAGAGACACAGCCTGGGACCCGAGATATTAGAAGGAGAAATTCTGGGTGGAAGGAGATGATGGAGTGGCTTCTGGCTGGACTTTTTCTTTTTAGCCATAGACTGAACTGATTTTCTTCTCCAAGAGAGAGACTGTATTTTAGGAGGATACTGGTGAGCCAAGAGACCTGCTTCAGCAGCTGAGGAAAACACAGGAGTGGAGCGAACAGAGAAAAGTTGGGGAGGTTTGTGGTGATGCCCCCCGTCTTCAGAGAAGAAGAGAAGATCTCTGTTCCTGAGACCCTCGGCCCCAGGGGAGGAAGAAAATGGGGGGGACTGTGGTCCCAAAAAATGAAAAACTGAACTGTTGTTTTTTTCCCTCTTGGCAGAGTATCCTTGAAAGGAAAAAATCCTAAAAGCAGTCTGTCCATCCATGCATTGGTGGTGAGAGCACTGTGCATGGAAAGGAGAGGGTCACACTGGCAAACTTTTTTTTCTTCGGGCAGTGCCATGTGTGACATGGAAACACAAGGAGTGGCAGCTGTGTTTCCTGGGGGTCTGTGGTGCAAGGGAGACTCCTCTCTCCCCTGATGGACTTAGTATTGATTATATTGAAGGGTCCAAATGTGTCTCACTGTGGTTTCTTGGAGTTGGGTGGTGGGAGGAGGAATGTTTTGGAAAGTTTTCATTTTGGATCTTGTGCTTTCTTTTTTTTTTTTTCCTTTTATAGTAGTTATAGTGGTAGTAGCTTAATAAAGTTCTTTTCCTTTGTTATTAAGCTTGGGCCTGCTTTGCTCTGTTCTTGATCACATTTCACAGCATTCAACTGAGAGGTTGCATTTTTATGGGGGCGCTGGCATTGTGCCAGTGTCAAACCATGACAACTCCAAATCTCAGCCTGTTTCACACAGTTTTGTCCCTCACTAATCTTTATCTGTCTTTGACATTAAAAAGTTTGCTGCAGTTATTATTGATTTGTAATAAGAAATACTGTAGACATTTTTTTTTATGTGTGACCTGCAGTGAAACAAGTACAAATCCATGGATCATGCATACTTTACAAAAAAATCTGGCTTTGGTAGTAAAACAAATCTGCAGATTTCAAAAATGTTATTTCTTAAAATCCAGCCCAGCACTCCTAGTGGAACTGAAAGCAGGATTGACTTCTGACTGTTCAGGTTCAGCGCTCCCAGGACTGTCCTTAAAAGGCACATGTTTACGGGAATTCAACACCTAGTTTCCTAAATTCCTAGATCTGATTTAAGTACGCATCAACAAAATTAAGATATCACAGTCTCATAAGTGCTTGTGTGAAGGCTGAGATTATGAAGTCATAGAATAACAACTGGCAAAATTAATTTGGAAGCAAATAAAGCAGAATTATTTTTTTTTTTGGATTTTCTTTGTTTTAAAGTCACAGAATGGCAAATAACATGATAATACAAATAATGTGATTTTCAAGGTGCTTGTTACTAGGAGATTCCAATCAAGGCTTACTCTCTGTTTTCTATATCCAAATGATAAATATTTTGGTTTTTACAAAATAATTATTTTATAACCCAAGGGCTGGTACCTGAATATAAATTTGTGCTTCAGCACACTCTTTTGACATGAAAAGTATTCATAAATCTAAACTGCAATTTCACATCCTCTCAGAAACCACTCTAACAGAGGCATGTCAAGTCATTTAGGTAGTAGGCAGAGCAAAGCCTGTCAGTACAGTTACACTGCAGGTGTGTAACCTGTTTTCCCTTCCTCCATCTGCTGCATCACTTTGGGGTTGGGTAGGCATTATGCAAAAAAAAAAAAATAGCTTCTGCAATTTCAGAAATATACGTAGAATTCCCCGTTAGCTTGTAGCCTTTTCTATCCCTTCATATTGTATCAAGATTTTGACATCACACACGTGAGTGCTTTACTGAATCTGAGGGAAAGGAGCTGAAACATAGTGGGAGGTATGGTATTGCCAGGAGCATGGTAGACCATGAGAAGACTATAGGCAGCCAGTCTGTTAAATGCTTGTCCTTTGCAGTGGGGAATATCACTCACAGAATAAAAACCGTGGCCTTGGGCCACCCCCACAGCTAGGAAATCTGCACAGGAGAAGTGTGCCGCACTTTCCAAGGTCAGACATGCACCATTTCCCAAACAGAGGCTGAGAGCACTCATCCTGGAGGAACCTGCGGGACTGAACTAACCTTCCCCTCTGCAGGTGGAGCCAAGCAGTGGAGCAGGGTATAGAAGCATCCCCAGAGCCAGTCTTAGTTCAGTGGAAGCTGCAGGGAACAGCAGAGCTTCAGGTCAATAAAGCATTCCTGAAGTTACCCAAGGTTACTGCCTCCATGCTCTGGGCATAAGGCATAAACAAAATGTGTCAGTCAAGAGGTGCATGAGGCCTATGTGCCTTTGTTATGGGAAATATTTTTCTGAGATTCCTGTGGATTTTGGGTGTCAGTACCACCCTTCCTCCCCAGTGCCAGGCCCCAAATCCCACTGTACTCAGGTGATGCACTCAATGCAGCTGCTTGATGATAGTGAAAACATAAGTAGTCAAAATTAAAACACTCCAATATGGGAATGTGAGATGAGAAAGTAAGTGATAACATCAAGGAATGTTTAAGGCTTTTTGTCAGGCAGAGAGTTTCCCTTTTTAGAAGTAAAATCAGGACATGTAACAAACAAGGATAAATTGAAAGAGAAGTATTCCCATGTGTGTTGTTTTTGTTTTATCTTAGGCTCTGATTTGTACTGCATTTTAGCCCACACTCTTATTAGAGACATCTGGTTTAAGTCTGTAAGGTTATTTGTTTATGGTTTGGCCTTTTCAATTTTCATTTTTCTCCCTTTTGATTCTGTCTTCTCTGGCTTTACTCTAGTAATATTTTCTCAGCTTTTGTCTTCTTGGTTCCTCTTTTATCTTCTCTCCTGTCTCTTCAGTCATCTTTGGCTGCACTTGTCTGCTCAGTGCACTGTCTTGCAGAGTTGGTAGATCCTGCAGATGACCAGTGCTCAAGCTTTACAAAGGCTTCTTCTTTCCTTTATTCTTTCCCCCTGCCCCCACCCTCAACCTTAACTGTCTGCAAAACCAACTGCAGAGAGGGAGAGAGGCTCTCCTTCCTTCCAAGTACAGAGTGCCATCTTTCTTGGGAGTGGTTTCTCCTGATTTCTGCAGCTAATGGAACAATTTCCCTTCCTAGTTACTTTGATGAGTCTCTTTCTGTCTCCCAGTGAGTGAGGCACCTGTGTGAGGGTTATTGGCATCCAGACACCTTGTTATACTCTCCCTGAAGTAATGGGTTTGATTTTCATGTTCATTAAAGTTGCTCAACACATGGTGAAGTGCTGCTTTTAGGACTCTCTAGTCTCCCAGGTTAGTGTGAAAGGGGTTTTGGCACAAGTGAGAATAAAGGCCACTACTGTCATTACCTGCTGTTCAAAATTACACATTACTTACTTTTCTTTGTGAAATTGATGCTATCAGTGATGTGAGAGAAGAAGGATGTTTTTGCTACTAGAAACACTGCACAGTGACTTGAAGGATTTTCAGATATTCATTCACATTTTTGCCCATTAGGTAGTGCATGATGCTCATTAGGTAATACAGCTTGAGGCCAGTTTTGGTCTCCAAAGAACAAAAAAACCTTTCTTTTTTGAAGGTGCTGTAGCATTCATGCACTTTAAGATTGATTTTTATTTGTACAGCACAGATGGCCCAATCATCTCTGTCTTCACATAGAACAAACACAAATGTATCAACTGCAACAATTACTTTTTTGCAAGTGTACTCCTTTTCTTCTCCTTGGAAAAGTTAATTTGTAGTATGTTCATGAGAACATGGCCTGAGTTTTCATGGCCTGAGTTTTGTTTAGTTCAGAAGCAGATAAAGTCCAATTACCACTAAGCACTTCAGAGAATTCATGTTCCTCCCATAGTTCCTTTTTCAGTCAAAATTTCCCCTTTGAATAACTTGCACATAAGACTTTTACGCAAGATTGGCTCTTCTTCATCTCATACTTTTATAATAACTGTTATATTGCTTTAGTCATTATCTTTGTCAGTGGGATGACATATACTTCCATTAGATGACCTTTTAAATCCCTTTTTATTTTTTCTGAAAGAAACAAAACCAGATGTCATGTCTGAGTAGGTTTTCTCTGTATTTTAAAGTCTCCCTGCAAAAGTGTCTGGTTCATCACCCTAAAGGACACAAGGAGTGTGAGTTTGCAGAAATGTGTGACCCTATCTTCTCAAGTTTGCAGTTTTCAGTGGGTGTATCTACACTAAGGCACTACATTGCACAATGACAAAGATTGCCAGCCTTTGTCTTGTAAGCAGCCAGGTTATCAAATCCATTCCACTTTCATCCTGTTCTGTCTTCATAAAGACTCTTCTGGAGTTTGTAAAGCACTGTGGCAGACAGAGAAATTCTTTAATTGTGCATTCAGTAAGTCTCATAATAATGGGGTATTATATTTAATTTTATATTGTACTTATTTCAATAAGATGCAGACTGTTAACTTCAGATGTCAGAATTCAGCTAGTTTGTACCTTTCTAGTGTTTCTTCAAACCATCAGCACACTTTAAAAGACATGATTCACATGCTGTTCACCTTTCCATTTTCACCTCAGAAACAGAACATGAGAGACACTATTAGTAAGGACTAGACAGACTGAAGCAATTCTGTGGAAGCGGGTAAATCTGACAGGAATTTCTGCAGTAGGAGTAAATTTCCACATATTTGTTACATACACACACACAGACACGCATTATAAACACACATATATGTGAATCTGCTGCAAGAGATCCCTAATTCATTTAAAATTATGGTACAATGTAGTTCTTTCACCCTTTGTCCCATTATTGAAACATTAATACATATTTTGCACTTGGTGATGAAAGCAATATTTTACTTCCATCTACCTCTGTCTTTTAATTTATTTACTTTCTATTTCTTTCATCACTGTAATTTTATTGGCTTCTGTTTGGAAGGTCAATCTTTTTAATTTGTCCTGTGTAATGAAATTTTTCTCAAATTACCTGCTGTTTTCCATCAGCCAGTATAGCTACCTCATTATTCTGCTCCTTTTTTATTCCCGTGACCATCCATTTGTTTTTTTCCAAACCTGCTGTTCTGTATACAAAAGTAAAGACCCCTCCTTTGCTGCTCCAAGACTCTCAGGGAAGGAGAGTTTTGCCTGCTATTTCACCTTTGGCTAAAATGCAAGTGAAAGCTCATGCATTTATTCAAAAGATAAAAAAGTTACTAGAACTCGAGAAGAGGCCTGAGGTCAAGTAGTAGTGCTGATACGATTGTCTTCTCTATCCTTCATGACTTCTTACCCTTCCTGATCCTCCTTCTTCCTTTCACATGTGCATGTAAATGATGAATATTATGCTATGCAGGTAGGGCCCAGTGGTAGCATCTTAGGCTGATGATGTTAGGGATAAATTCCCATTGAATTCTGTGCCCTTCAATGGTTGCCTGAGGACACTAGCTACTTATTAATGTAAATAATCAGCATTATGTCTATCTGGACTTTTTCTGAGGAGAAGCAGAACCAGGCAAATGAGAAATAAGTGAATTGCCTTTCTATTTCCTTTGTACAGCACATCTGCCCAGCTGTGCCCTGCTTTGCTACTGCTCCTCCTCCTGCTTACAAGCACTTGTGAGCCCGGGTGTCTCTTTGGAAGATGCAGCTGGAAATTGTTGGCTGTCCTAATTGAGGGGGTCTCCTCCAGCACTGACTTCAGGTAACACAGACACATGCCAGACCCTGTGGCTACTCCTGGCTTTTCTGTGAGCTCTGCAACTACTAATTGTCAAACAGCTACAGAGGTTGCCAGAAGTACTTTCTTTCCAATATCTGGTCCACATTGCATGGGTTTTGAGGCATAAGTAGTTTCTGAATTCTAAGTCTGAACACAGATTTAAAAATTGCTGGAGAGGTGGTTATGATCCTCTTTTCTAACCTTCTGGTTAGCTGGAGCTTAGAAGTAACACCACACTGTGCCTCTGTGAAATATACAGCTCAATTTAAGTGCAACATTTTCTTACCAAGGCAGAAGAAAGGTTTTTGGAGAAGAAAGAAGAGGATGTCTTCCTGCACTTTTTTATTACAAATTCTCATCCGTGTACAAATCAATTGCCATTTATAGATTACGTGGGAGAGATTGCAAAGATTAGGCACAAAGTAAAATTTGAAAATAGATTTCTTTTGATGTGTACCAAGCTTGGGACTCTTATGAGATGTTATCTCTACAAATCGTAAATACAGAAACACGTGGTTTTGGAAAGTATGAATACTTACATGACCCAGGTCATTGTAATGTCTTCTGAGTAGAAAGTGCTTCATACATGTGCTCTTGCCAACATTATACACTGCTTGTAGGGAAGGCTTTTGCTTTTTTATAGTTTCTCACATCCTGGTAGGAAACATACTTTATTCATAGTTTTGTAGAAGTGGAATCAGTGTATCAAGTGTTGAAGTAGGGCTCTGTGCTTCCTTCTTCCCCTGGCTCCTCAGAAGAAGTCTAAGTTTTAAAGGATGTAGTGCTTTCTGTCAAGAAAGATTAGGCTATTTCTTTTTTTCACTGGCGTTTGGCAGGTCACACAAGTTGGGCCTTTTCCCTGCAAGTACCAGTTTGGCTATGTACACTGCATTTCTCTATTTACCAGGCAACCTCCTTTTTCACTAAGAAGTGGCATTAGTATCAAAAGCTGATTACTCCTGAAACAAAACTTTTGCATTGATGCCATAATGAATGACAGAAAGACCATTTTCTGTCATTTAATGAATTACTGTAGCAACTGACAACTTTTAGCACAGGTGGCCATTAGCTGCCAGGAAACACCTGACATAAAGCTTATTGTTTATTAGCTATGAATGTCCAACCAGACAGCTATTACATCAAGTATGAAATACTGTAATTTCCTTTCTTCATGTCTAAAAGTTAGAAGCTGAGCTGCCCATTGTCATGGATACAGCAGTCAGCTCGCAGATGGCATGTGAGGCACTGGCCACAAGATGATTGATCCCAACATAATCTACTAGCTCCATCTCACTTGTTTGGGAGGCAATGAACACTGGAAATAGGCTTTTCCCTTCTACTTCCAGTAGTTTTGCTCCTTCAGATGTGAACAGTCCTTTTCAAGGAGCAGAAGTAAAGTCATCACACGTTGCCTGACCCTGGGTAAAATAGTCCTGGTTTGAACCACGCTTGGGGTTAAGTTTACGTGAAATCTGAAACACCTTCCACAACAAGAAAAGTCACTATTCAGTAGAATTTAGATCTCATGGAGAGCAATAGTGAATCCTTTAAATCAGCTGCTGTTATGCCAGTTTTGGGGATTTATATTTCTTGCTTTTGAAGGTTTGCCAAGGTAACTTTCAGGGCTTCAGGGTACATTCCCCTTGAAATTGTACAGTTAAGATGCTCTTTGTCCTGATTTAGCGTGATTCCTGTGTAGAACACACTGTTTCAATACTTTTGCCCAGACAAGAGGGCTCTTCAAAGGCAAGGCTGAAGAAGAGAGTGTATAAGAAAGCTGGAGAGGAACTTCATACAAAGCCATGTAGTGGTAGGAAAAGGGCTTTAAACTGAAAGAGAGTAGAGTAGATTAGATTATTAGGAAAAAAACTTCTTACTTTGAGGGTGGTGAGGTAGTGGAAGAAGTTGCCTAGAGAGGCTGCAGGTGCCCCAACTCTGAAAATATTCAAGGCAGAGTTGGATGGTGCCCTGACAAAGCTGATCTGCTAGAAGATGTCCCTGCCCATAGTAGGGAGGGTGGAACCAGATGATCTTTAACCTTTCTTTGGATCTGCCACCCCAAATCATTCCTTGATTTTGTGAAATCAGGCTGCCAGCACTGGGATATGCACAGAACTTGCCTGGTACATGTTGCCGATGGCTGAGATGTAGCTAGAGGCCCAGAATTCCACACAGGGAAAAGTGAAATGTTTAATACATTTCCTGTACATATAAAACCTAAGCAGTTCAAGCAGCCTATATGTGAAGCTTGTCATAAAATTAAACACTACTGCATAATCTAAATGTATGCTCATTACACAGAGTCAGGGTTTTCATTAACAGCCCTATCAACAAAGCCTCAATGATACACATTCAAAAACTGGACCATGTTCAAGTGTAGAGAAATTGATGTTTTCCAGAGTTTTATTCAATAAATTATATTTTTCTGAGATTCTTCTTATTTTTTCTAAGAAATAACACAGACAATAGACTTTTACTTAATTGTTAAGGAAAAAAAAAAAAAAACAAAACAAAGAACCTTTCATTTCTCCTCAAAACTTATAAAGTGTCTGACATTTTCTCTCAGGTCAGAGACACTGCATACAAATACCTTTTCTGCCATTCAGTCAGTGAAGCAAAATCTGAAACCAGTCTCATCCGTGGAATAATTGCTCAGCAAACAAGATATGTATAATCCATTTTTATTATTAATACTTCAGTTAACATTCAGGTACCATATTTTACTTCTTATAATGAGCACAGTTTTACAATGGATGTTTAGTGTTTACAGTACATAACATCACTGACAGCTGCAGAATGCCTATCATGTGCACCAGAGCTGGATTAAATATAAGTAAATTTCTTTAGGTAGTAACAGTGTAGAAAGATAATTTGCAACATATGTCTGTTTTACTCTATATGCACAAACATGATTTTTCCCTGCTATTTCAGTGGATGGACATATTTGTTATCATTTTGTTTATCAACAAAGTATATTATTAGTGTTATATTGCATGTCAGGTAAAGAAAGATTATTAGTCAGTGAGGTCTACTGCAGAGAATGCTCATGTGTTTCCAGTCCCAGTGATTTTGCAGTATAATTCGTAATATCCCCATATGATTTGGGATGAAGACCCAAGATTATGCACTTCCTCCTCTCGTGTTTTTTACACTGTAAGGTCAGAAATTTAAATTTCTGTAAGAGGAGTGATGTAGCTGATTCCGGGATCCATGATTTTCTTCTGTGGTAGCTGTATCTCGAGAAGGGCAAACTGGAACAGAGGGGTCTTCAAAATAAATCTCTACACCTATTGACTAGTTTATGTTCAGGATTTGATGCATTGGTGTAAAATATTTTTCCTCTTTCAAACAAAGATCAATTCCTAACGGCCACAGTCCTCATGAGGACATTCTAGCAGCTAGTTAAGCACTGTCTTAAGATTTTTTAAATGGAGCTGTTAAGTTGCAAACCTGTCATCACCTATGCACAATCCATCTCACTGTCTGTGGGATACTGCTGGGTGCAGTTTGAGCCCAGTTGTGTAACAGTGGAGCCTGTTAACTTGGATGAAACAGCAGCAGTGTGTTTGTGCATGAGGACAGCCCAGGGAGGAAAGCACACAGATAGCTTCTGAGGCTTTTGTGGGACAGGCCTTCTCCTCATACTCTCAGATGCAGCTCATGTGATCAACAGCATCATCCAGCAGCAGCTTTCAGGCTGAAGAGATATGCAGGCTCTGCTACCTCTCCTGTGCCATGCACTTCCCTCTGTGAGCAGAGGGCACCATACATAATCCACTGATGGATGTGTGCAGTGCAGATGCTGTGCTGAGCATGGATCAGTGGAAAAAGCTGTGCTTCTGAGGGTTTTCAGATGGCCATTTTTTTCCAAATGCACAAAACTGTAGGTTTTCATAATCAATTTCATAATCAGCCAGCCCAAGGGTAGGAGTAGTAAATCCCAAGATGAAGGAATTCATTATTCCATCCTTTGTTCCATGGCTTCCTATTGTTGGAGGAGGTTTGCTCCCTTTTAGTCCCTAAGGGTCATCCTTACATCTACCCCAACAAAATCATTAGAGTGGGCTCTCAGATCCCATGTGTGAATATTTAATGGCTACTACCTAAGGAAGGCATGAAGATAAAACATGAGGCTGATGTGCCTGAGATTTCCTCCCCTAACCTGATGCTGGGTTTCATGTCACACTTCCATATTTCTACAAAATACATGCAGTAAATATCTGTATTTTCTTCTTCACAAGTGGACCTCCTGCTGTATCAGTAAGTTACACAAAGCCAGATTCTTGTTTTGAACTTTATGGATCTGTGTTTAAGATACGTGAAACTCCAGTATAATGAAACTGCTTAGGACAGAAAACAACAAAAACCAAACAGCCACTGAATGATCATAAGATTATTGTTCTCTTTCAGTAGGGAAATCTGTATAATCTCCCATAACATACTAAACACCCTGGTCTGGTCACTGTGAAGAAGCAGACTATGCACAGTCAGAAATAGCAGCAGGAAAGAATGCACATCAGGGAGTACATTCTTTGCCTTACCCTAGAGATATTGAAGAAACAGAAGGGGGAATATCCTTCAAATTGGAGAACCAAATTGGGTGGAACCAAACCACCCACAGCAAAACTTTCATCAGAAAATGCCCAGTATTAGACCCCAGCTAATCTAATCTGTGCCAGGCTTTTGTTAGGATTCACTCAGAAGTAAGACAGTTGGTAGGACCATCTCAATGAGATAGCAAAGAGGTAGTTAATTTAGTGTCTTGTACAGAAGTAGCTCAATTTTTAAAATATTAGGCTTGACTCCTGACAGTGGACATAGTGCAGACCCCAAAAAGCCACTCAAGACACCATCTGCACCTGTGGAGGGTGCAGCCTGTCCTTGCTATCATTCAGAGGGAAGGGGAGAGACATCTGCACTTGACTTTGTGGTCACAGGCATAACATCAAAAGGCAGTATGGTCTTTAATGTGGGAAGGAGAGTGTATAATTCATTATGAAGTTTAGCCAAGAAAATCCTCTCTTCCCTAGCAGCAATCAGTGGTGGTCCTCCCTCTCTTGTTTCTGTCACTTTTATATCTCTTTTTCTTCTTTTTTTTTTTTTAGAAGCCCGATCAGTACTAAGACAGCAGAAGCAAAAAAAAAGGTAAGATTTTCCTCCCTTACTCTCCCTGACAGAATGATTTTATTACATAATAGCCAATCTAAACAGTGCAGTGAAAATCATACTTTGCATGGAAATATGAAGACAGTGTTACCACAGGAATGGAGTCTGTTTAGGTACGGGGTGAGCAGAAGCAGGCTGCTCTCTTCTGAACAGACCCAAGAAGTAATGCAGCAAGAAATTCACAGATTCAGGGAGAGCAGGAGGAGTATCTCTCCTGTTTTTGCCACTTAGCTTTGACTTTACTGCCCAGAAGGAGATATTTTCAGATGCAGGAAGCCAACAGCCAACAGGAAGTTAGCAGCAGGAAGATTTGTCCTCTACCCAGAGAGTCAAGTGGTTCAGACCAGCCTCATACCTTTCATATGAAAGCAGAATTATCTGCATACACTCCAGCTGGCATTGAGGCTCTGTTTACCATCACTCTTCAGCTTCAGAGAAACAGTAAATGTCTCCTTGCCTGTACAAAAACCAGGGTTTCATGGGAAGACAGATTTGGCCTTCTGCCTGCTGCATTGCCTTGGCCCTTTGGAACAAGACTGCTAAAAACACTTGACAGCTTGTTTCCATGGATTTTATACTATGCCCTGAAGTCACAGCATAATCATGTAACTAGCACTGCTGGTGCCTACATGTCCCCATGCTATAGGCAAGAGCATCCAAGAACACTAATGTACTACATGGCACCAATCACCACTTCCCAACAGTGTGTAGCTGATATGAGTGTTGGAGATATGCTGTCCAGACACCTCTCACATTCCTGTGAGAGCATCACAGCAAGCTATGAAAACAGCTCAACTGGCAGCCACCCATGCTACTGGGTGCAGCCCTATAGAAGACTTTTAACATATGGTTCTCTGCCTATATTTTAAATCCCCCATTTCATTGTTATTGAGAATTATTAATAGCCCTTCACTGGTTCCTCATAGTTGGTGGTATGTACCTAGAACTTGTTCAGCTGTGTTTTTTAAACACAATGATAGAACATTGTGCTTCATTATCTAATGATCTTAGTGAAGCTCATTATATTGATCGAATATTCCCACCTTGGCTATGCATGCTTTGTGCACTCATATCTAAATGGCTTCAACACTTCATACTTTCCGTTTCTCTTGCTGCTGCATGTCAATATTGTCTGTTTATTCTGCAGGGAACATACAACCTTTATTTGCACAACTGTGTGTACAAAAGGTCCCCAAGGTTTGGCTGAGGCTTTTGATGGTCAGTATTCTTCCTGTAGATGAGGCTTGAATTTTAGCATTACTCTTGACTCAGGCTGAAGGATTCACAGACTCACTCAGGCTGGGATTCAAAAGCAGCAAATAGCAAGGTGACAGATAGCTACTTCTGGTTTTTGGCATGTAAGCAAAGGAATTAGCAGGCTGTAACTGCACAAGCTTACAAAGCCTGGAACAGACTGGCAGGCACTGACATTTGTGTCAGCTGAAAAAGAAAGCAACAAAAAATAACATGGAACACAGAACAGTAGTACTTCTAAAAGGAAATCTCAGCTATTTGCAGAATGCCATCAGCTGAAATTTCTAAAGACCAGAAAGGCCCATTTTAAAGTGCTCAGCATGCCCAGTCAGGGCCAGGTTTTCAGTTAAGCTCAGTTCCCATGGAGGCAGCTAAACAAGAGCCAGATTTTTAAAAGCACTCAGTATCCAGCTGTTTCTATTGCAACAATTCTGTCCCAGTTTTTAAGCAGAGCTTAGCACCACCCAACAGGCTGTGTTATTTCAAAAGCTTGCTCTAAGTGACTTCACACCTGGTGTCATTGTTTCATTGGCTACCCGTCAGAGGATCAGGCCACTTCCATTTCTGTCTTCTTCCACCTTTCCTGAGCCCTGCTGTGGTCTGAATAATCTGAACTATCAAATAACTGTTCTGGGTATTAATACAAGGAGGGAATATCAAGAAATGCACCTCACAAACTACAACATGGTGTGCTTCATCGTTCGCCAATTTACCAGGCACTTTAAAGCGGCAAGAGCCAGCATTATGCATCGACATGCCAATCATGCTGACTCAAGTCAAATTACGTCAACTTCCAAATGTCTGAGTTTGGAGGTCTCAACCTTTTTTAATAGGCAGATGAAGTAGAGAGTTCCTTTCTCCTGAAGTCAGCAGAAAAGACATCAGACTCCGTGATTCAGGGAAGACTGTGTGGCAGGTGATGTAAAACATTATCTAGGTATCAACATTTGTAAAAATTGCAGTCTTCCTTCCGTCAGCATGTCAGTGTGAAGCTTTCTAAGGGCAGGAGTAACCCTTTGCTAGGAGAAGCCAGCCTCAGAGGTCCTAAAGTGCACACTTTCTCTCAAACTTGCAGAGAGCTTGTAAGAAGAAAACAACATACAGACACCATGGGAAAGAGTAACAACTTCTGCCCTAGTGCCTACTGCATACCATGGTTCTTGTGTAAGCAGAGAGGTGTAATTCAGGATGTGGAATGAATCAGAAATTCTCAGAAGGTGGTCTATGAGAAGAACCAGTTTATTTTTATTTCAGTTGTTTGTGTTGGGACTTTTGTTTGATTTTTTTGTCTGTTTTGGATTTGGAGTATTTTGTTTGGTTATTTGTTTTGGGTGGGGTTTTAGGGTTTTTTTTGGGGGGGGGATGGGAATGGGTGGTTGTTCTTCTTTTATGTGAAGATCAGGTGACAGAGAGGGAAGGGCAGAAAATTGACTTGATTAAAGAAGCAGCCCACCACACAGACAGGCTCAGGCTATAGAGGCTGTACACTCTAAGGCATAGGTAGCTGAAGACACTTTTATAATTTCAGAGAGAGTTTAAAATGCTCAAAGCAAATGACTTCAAAGAAGAAAAGACCTGAAGAGCAGGTGAATTTCAGTCTTTTTTAAAAAGATGCAATTCATTTGAGAGGCATGTGTCTAGCCATTTGAAGCTTCCTCCTCTGTCATTCTTTCCTCTCATTTCCTTGATCCCCCTTGCTGTGTGACCATGTGACACGCAGCCATTTGGTGAGAATCGAGAGAGATATTGGCAGTTTGGGAGCTGTTGTTCCTGCTTATGTATGCAAAGAACATAATTGCTAAGTGCATCATCTGTTGTAATTTGCACATCCACAGACAGAATAGATCAGGGCAGTCTTCCCATAAGGATGCAGTGCCTTTTTTCCCCTCTCTGCTTTTCTAGGCAGTAAAATATTAGGTCTTCTGGGTGTCATTGCAGCACAGGCTGAGCAAATGCCCTAGGAGGTGATCCCTGCCCCAAATAGCTTACGCTCTTAATATAGCTGCAGAGAACCAGGATGTGAAGCAGTATTTCTGTAACTCTCTTGCCTCACACACAAGTTTGAAATTACTTGAGAAATAATTTAGGCAGGTCTGCAGCAGGTGCGAGAAGTTATCAATGCCAAATCCAGCATTACAAAAACACTCTGCAGTCACAGACACACCAAGTGGGAGCTTGCTCCCAAAGGTTGTCTAAGCAAGGGCTAGCCATGGAGCAGTCAGTGAATACTGGTCTGGAAAGCAAACGTAGCAGCTGAAAAGAACAAGTATCATCTGTGTAATAATAAGAGGGCAAAATATTGGAAAAATATAAAGAAATCTAGAGAGAATATCAGAGCGATTTCCAGTTGGCCTCCCCATCAATTGTGTTGATTCTCACTGTCAAAGCCTTTTGACTTCTCATGATCTTCTGCAGCAGAAGCCAAGCCAGTATCTTCCTTAAAACCTTAAGATGCAGGTCAGACAAAGCCCTCACCTGAAAGTGCAAACTGCACAGACATATTACACATCTCATGTGCTCCCTGATGACAGGGACAAGGGCTTGTTGTTGTTCCATCTGACTCCCCTAAGTAAATATGCAGCTCATAGTGTGTCTTGAGTTCCTTTAATTTCTTCACCAAGCTGTACTTCTTGCAGAAGATTCCCCAGTTACCATTTAGGACCTTCAGCAATAGAGCCTCATTGTCCAAAGACTTGTTTCAGTCTGTGGCAGACCTCACTAATGTTTATATTATGATCCTTTATTCCCTGGATCCTGACCATGTTGTCTCAGGGAGCCTCATCTCCTTCCCTGGTGCCTGAAGTGCTATGTCTCATTTTAATCAGAGATTCAGAAGAGAAAATTTCCCCTCAGACAGTGGTCTTTAAAACAGTGACACACCTTGTGTGAATTCATGGAGGGCCTACTGAGCCTCCATCAGTGTTGGAATGACAGTTCCTTCCC
The DNA here is from genome assembly GCA_003676055.1 of Chloebia gouldiae. NCBI lineage: Eukaryota > Metazoa > Chordata > Aves > Passeriformes > Passeridae > Chloebia > Chloebia gouldiae. Next base: position 3,433,655 of record QUSF01000011.1, on the reverse strand, counting down.
AGCATAGCTCTTCTGCTGGCAGCTGCACTAACTATTGGATGCTACTTTTGTGTAGCAGCACCAGAAATGGGGGAACTGGGGCCTACCAGTGAGCACCAGTCATTTCCCACACATGTGCTTTCAGGCTGTGCTTTCCATGTGCATGCAAAGTGTTCTTTTCCTCCAGATGCACCACGGGGACGTGGTCCCCAGGCAGAGCCACAGCCACTAGAGGGCATTTGAAGGACATCAGATCTGCCGGTGTGTGGGCTGGGGATGAGCCAGCCCTGCCGGAGTGTCCCGCTGCGCCAAGCTGTGGCATACAGCTAGAAGTCTGATCTCAGTACCTTTCTCGTTCTGCCTTCTGCAGTTGTCCCTGGGTACTCTGAGTTAGTAGTTTGCAGAAGGCATGGCATAGGTTCTTTCCATGGATGAGCTGCTGCAAATGGGCAGCAGCTGAGGTGGGCCAATGCTGCTAAATTGACCACCAAATAACTACGCCTCCCTCCTTCAAAATGGTTATGCATGTAGATATCAGACATAATTTTGTTCATCAGTTTTAATCAGCTATCTGCAACCAACACATTTAGTTTTTCTTGGCATTGTCAGAAGTCCATGATTTTCCTACCTTTTGCCATCTACTCTTTCTTAATGGAGAGAGCTGTTCTCAAAGGCCAAACTTTAGCAAAAGCATACATCTACACTTCATACCAACCTCTTTCAAGTTCATTTCAGTAGACTGAGGAGTTGAATATGGCCTTCTGTATTCCAGATGAAGGCCAGGGCCTTCAAAACAGAATATTTGCAATGACTTCATAACCACGTAGCTGTCTGCCATCCAAAGGGATGCCTGACACAGACCATATGAATCCTTTCAGTCAAGCTTAAAAAACTCCCTCAATATTCCTCTTTACTTCCTGTTTTTATTTTTTTTTTCAAGATATCAACAGTACAAGAACAGCATGGCAATATATGCATTTGCACAGTGACTTTCTTCACAGATGAGTTCCCATGAGAAAAGTTTGCATTAAAGAGTTCCAGGCTGGTATTTCTGCCAACTGCTCCAAGTGTATTGGAGAAAAGGGATAGGGAGGACAAGGGTGAGCTTCCACTTGCAGTGGGACAAGACATAAGAATGAGTTTGCCTTGTCCTTGTCTATTGTCAGGGTTTTTTGTAGTCCAAGAATGACCAAGTGCTGCCTCAGTTATTTCCCCATCAAATTGCTTGGTAAAACTACAGATGCACAGGAGTGGCCTTCTGAAAACAAGCAAGAGTCTTGCAAAGTTGAGAAGGAAGACCAAATGCTTTCCATAGACTTGAGAGAAAGGACACCAAGCCAGCATCGAGTAAGACAGGTCAAACTCTACAAACACTCTACAAAAGTGAAAAGGGAAACAGTCTGTCTATCCCTCAGACAGTCTCAGGTTGAGTCAGGTGGATTTGTGGAGGGGATTTGGAACCGTTTGGGCACAGGTCCAGAGTCTCAACCCCTATAATTGACACAGAAAAACAACACCATGACTCATCACTATGTGCTGGAATGCAGCTACTGTGGGGTCAAGTGGAAGTGATAGGCTGGATTTAGCTCAGGACACATGTTTACAATAGTATGAGCACTTGTCTGCTCTTGGAAGCAATCCTGATGGACATGTGAGATAGCATTAATGCTTTTGTGTTTCTCACTGGGGTTGCTACACCACCCTTCTGCTTCCAGGAGCTTGGACTGAGCACAACGAGCTTTATGGTCAAGAGAAGCACTTTTAAACAAAGTCATGCCTTAAATCTCAGCAGTAACTCAGAAGGCGGCGCGGAGAATATTTTTTATGCCAGTGACAGGGAGAAGAAATATTTCTTGGGGCACAGTAGCAGACCTGTGGGTAGAGCTCAAGAACCTTGATAATGTTATTCTGAGTCCAGCATCCAGCTTTTTTACGTAACAAGTTGGGTTTTACAGGCATTGAGCTACCTTCTCCATTAATGAATTAAGACCCAGCAAACCACAAACTGAGTTAATTTGTATATTTATCCCTTCAGAAGAGAATTAGAAAACACACTTGTGCTGGGAATTGTGAATGATACATTCTGCCTGAAGGAAAACAAATTATCACTCCAGCAGGAAAATTCACATCTCCAGGGTTCTGAAAGCAGCTCATGTTGACTCTCTTGTTTTAGTCGATGGGGGATTGGAGAGGAATGATTTGAGACAGGAGCAATGGGGAAAATTCTCTCCTTGTGTTCTCTTTTTCTTTTACATGACTGTCACACAACAGGTGATGCACAGGCTTCCTCAAAGTCATTGTGGTAAATGCAGATTACATTTCATACACAATAGACAGTTGCTGCAAATCTTGACTGCTACATTCTTTAATGATATACTGTTTTCAGGAAGGCATAGATGCCATAGCTGTTCAATAAGTAATAGATTATATATTTTTCCTCCCATAGCATGAGATGCTGTGTGAAAGGAAAACTGAACTAAATAAAATAAATAAATAAACGAAACAAAGTTCCCAAAGTGAACAGAAGGCACTACAGTTACTCGGTTAAAACTGTTGCTGGTTTCAGGATGGCTTTGTCATCTTAGGTTACCTTGGTGACACACACGTGGGAGAAGAGTAGTGTGATACCATAATCCTGCCTACCACAAGAATGTGGTATTTTCTTTGGACTCTGTGCAAATTCTTGAATCCACCTTTGAAGGCCATCCGATCAGATCTTGTACGAATTTGAGCCATTGCAAATATACTCCAGAGCTTGTCTGCAGAGACAGTTCACATATGTCCAGTGTTAGACACTAAGAGAGGACATGAGCTTCACAGATCATGTTTCAACAGTGACTTTACCAGTTGTCAAGGCTGCACAAGTACTGGATTTTAAAGTTGAAATTAGGTGTGGAACCTTAAAGTACCATTTTTGTGGAATCTTGGCTTCTGGCATGTGAGTCTTACCTTGGTGATGTGATGTGTACAGCACTGCCATGTCCTGGTGAAGTCAGTGTGAACAGTTTCCAACATCAGGGAGGAAAGGAACAAAATAAAAACATACTTTCAGTATTAGGTGAAAAAAAAATCCTGTATTTAAAAGGTGCATTTCTTCTATTATATTAGTACAAGTGTGGGAAAATCTGGGATACAGAACTTTCAAACAAAAACAGTGTAAGATTAGGTTCTGCAGGAATGGATTTGTATATCAAATTTTAGTCTTCTGCATAAATTGCATAAGTTATTATTGCAGTGGAGATATGGCAAAGTAAATCTACTGGATGTATAGAAATGATAATTCTTAGGAATACAACAGGATTATATCAGGACAAATAAAGGCTGAAGATGAACTTTGGTCAGACAGTAAATACAAAGTAAAAATACTGTACACAGACTTCTGAATAAACACATAGAAGCTTGAGCAATTTCTTAAGACAGCCAAAACATCTTGCTGACCTGTATTTGCAGGAACTGCTATTCTCCTTATGGTATAAGACAAGGTTCAGTTATGGGCACTTATCAAATAATTTATCAGTATTTGTGTATTTGTTCTAAAGTCCTTACTAACACTAGTTGACATGCCTGTATAGGGGTACATCACAATGAAAAAAATTAAGCAAAAATGAACATTTCTTAATTTCATTTTTTCCTTTGATGGTAATATTTGCTGTCATAACATAATAATAATTTCTATTATGTATGCTTTGAGAATCAAAATGTAACACATAGCCCTGAACATTGTCATCTTCCTTGAAGAAACACAGGGCAGTATTTGAAGATATTTATGTTTGCTGACAATATATCTAGTTTCCTACGTGTCGATGTATTAGCTACCTGTAGATTTTAAAACATGCTAAGCAGCTGTGACTATGTGGGGCTAATGCCTCATCAAAATCCGTAGCCTTCTGTGCTCTCCTCATTCAGACTGGTGGGAGAACGGGCTGTGCACTACTTTCTGTGTAACTGAGAGTCTCTCAGGAGAGACCTCTTGGTGAGTGAAGCATGCCTCAAGAAGACACAAAAGTATGAAGAATAGAGCAGCTACTGACTTTGATGGGCTTCCTTTTGTTACTTCCTCCTAATCCCATCTTTCAAACTAGTATTTGGAGTAGGTAAGTGTCACGGTGCCCCTGATGGAATGGCTAGCCCAGCGCCTGGGCACCGGCTGGCAGCTGAGGCCACGCTCTATAGCCTAGCGTAGGCAAGACTCGTGGCTCGTGGGTCGAAAACCCGCCAGAGCCAGTGGGGGAAGCACAACACGGCGAAAACAGACAAAAGGAGTCGTCCAATTGAGGCAGACTGCAGCCCAGTTTTACTGTAGCTCCGCAGAGGGTACAACAGCGCCAAAGGAGAGTCTGCCCCAAAAGGCGGGAAGCACTAGTGTGCGTGCCTTTTTATACTGGGGCGGTAACTGGGGGAACAACAATGGACCAATGGGGTACAGGGAGGGAGTGGTAGCCGGGGTGCCAATCAGGGAGAACAGCCAATAGGGAGAGGAGGAGGGAGGAGCCCCCAGGGACCAGCCTATCAGCCAAGGCCTCTGGTGGAAGCTTCTGGATGGAGGGGTGAGGCCTCAGAGTGACAGACAGGCCCTGGGGTGAGGGGTGACCATTGAGGGTTACATGACCTGGGTGATTGACAGGTTACATAACCAGGGTGACTGACAGGTAGGAGGGGAAGGAGGGACGGACCAACAGACCCATATAGGGGGAGCGGGAGAAACCATAATAGGGGGAAACTTAAAACACACCACAACAGGTAAGCAACTTTATGTGAGGATTTTTGTGCCTCTCAAAAGGAGACTTAATTATACACAATAATGTTTTTGCTAAACAATGGGACAAGATCTCAATTACACTTCGGCCACCACATATTTTCAATATTGTATCACAAGAATCTTTCTGTGAAGGATAAATTGCAGAAAAGGAAAATACTAAGAAGAGCACTGTTTTTCAATATCTTCCTCATACAAACAAATAATAATTAATAATATTAATTGAGCAGATTCTAGGGCAGCTGGCCAAGGAAAGTATTTGTCTTACGCTGAACACCTTCTGTTGCACTCTGCAAACACAAGCTGGTAGAATGACCTCAGCACTTCTTTTGCTTTTATTCAAAGTCATTGAGATGTTTATGATTCAGTTTCCTCCCTATCTCAGCAGTAAATATCTACGCCGCAAAAACCTGTAAATCTGCCATTCAAGCAGCAAAAACAACAACATGCCAATCCAATAAATGACTCCCTCACAGTGTTTTCATTACACAGAGAAGACTTTCTGTGTTCTGTCCAAGAACACCATCCTGCAAAGTTTGCTTTATAGTAAACAAGGGAGGTCCAGCAGAGATGGGCAGCAGATCAGAGGAGAGACAATGTCATGTAGACTAAAGCAGGGTGAAAAAGAAAAGAAGGCGTAATTATTGTTCAGCATGTTCTTAAATTACCCAGTGATTCTGTTAAATTCACTTTCCTACACAGATTACATTTTTTTTGGAAGTGGCCTTTTGAGGCTGTATTCACTAATACCTAGATATTTAGCAGTTCTGTGAATGGTTTGATATTCTTTCCTGCATTCTGAGTAAGAAAATGGATTATTTTCCTGTATTTTTTTTGCTGCTAATCCACTAGAAAGGTATCACTTTCAACCAGCAGAACAGGCAGTTGAAGCAAATTCTTCATGGGAAAATCATGAATTTATATATGGCTACAAAGTGTATTTCAAAACCTTATGAACAAAACAATCTGTCAGAATGTAAACTAGTGCATTCATCATTTACAAATTGAAGACTGCTTCAAACTCACTGAGTAGTTTGTTCATTATAATTTATTCAGCTTCAAAGTATTTGATAAAGTACTAAGGAAAACAGTTTTGAAATGTCTTTTTCAATGCCTAGTGCCCCATTTATACATCTGCTGATTAATAAATGCAGAGAAAAAATGGTGTTCAAAAATAATTTTGTTTCACTCTTGCTACTTTTCTTTTGAGAGCTAACATAGATGTGATCAGCATTTTTCTTTCCCTATAAAGGTAGATTTTCAACATTTCTTTATTACTTAGGAATAAAGATAAAACACCTGCAAACAAAAAAAAAAAAAAAAAAAAAACCAAAACAAGAAAACCAAACCTCCACAACACCAAAATCAAACAGGCCTCACACAAAAAACCAACAAACACACATTAAAAAAAAAAAAAAACCCAAAACTAAATTAAAAAAAAACCAAAAAAAAAAAACAAACAAAGAAAGACGAAGAAAAGGCCCAGAAATCAAAAGCTACAATCAGATTGGCTCAAACAGTTTATGTCCTGACAGACTTATCCTGAGCCCATATCTCTGGGCTCAGCCTGTTGCACAGGCATCCATGCATTTTTCTCCTTCAGAATAAAAGCCATTTTCAGTGGTGGCGGGATGTTATATAAACAGTTTCTTACCTAACTCAGGGAAAAAAAAAAAAAAAGAGGAAGAAGAGGAGAAAACCGGGATGATTTTATCTGTTTGTTGTATTTCTCTGTATAGGTGGCTAGATTTTAAAAAACTGAGTCACTTGCTTCAGTAGGTATGTTTTAGAGCTGATGCCAGGAAGGGAATAAAAAGTGGTTAGACAGAGAAATGGAGAGAAGGTCAGAGCCACTCCTCTTCAGTGGAAGAATGTGGAAAGAGAACAAAGCAGGAGGATACCAGAGTTGTATGAACCTTGGAACAAGACAAAATGGCAAAAGTCTTGAAAATAAGAAAAACAGAATTCATCACTTTCTGCACATAGGAAATAATGTTAAAATGTTAATTTCAATGCAGAAAATAATGTTAAAAGGAGCAATCAGCTGAGGAAGCTGAAACCTAGGGATCTTTAGAGAGGGTTCAGTGTTGGAAGTATAAGAAGATAAGAGGGGAATAAGAGAGAGGAAAAGTCTCAAACCCAAGGAAAGTCAAAGCACTGCAGGAAGACAGAAGGAGGAGGTCAGCTCTGTCTCTGTTCTTCTGCACAGCAAGGGCTTGGCACACATGTGTGTCTGCACAAGGAGAAGGGCAGAGCAGTGCACAGTGTGACTGCATTGTGGCTCACTAAAAAGAGAGCTTACCACAAGAAAGAGAAAAAGACACAATAAAGTGATTTAGCACCAGCTGTGCTTACTATGTTTTAAATGCTTTTTTTTCCTTGTGTTGTACAAACAAGCCTAATTTTGTACAGAATATTATCCTTTCATTGCCTTCCCTGTAGCTGATGTTCTTGTCAGCACCTCCTGCCCTAAAATACAGACCACTTGTAATGATGCTGCAGTGCACTAACTTTCAGAGACAGCGGGAAGAGCAACCCTTTGATAACTGTGAGGCCTCTGCTGCAAGAGTGGGAATAAAAGCCTTCAGAAAGGGATGGCCTGGCTGATCCTTATTAAGGTGCTTAGTATATTTTGTCAAGAAACACTGCAGAATCACAAACACAGGCAAATCACAAGGCCCAAGGAACAATAGGAAGCCAGTGGTGACTGCTCTTTTCTAGCTTCAAACTACCTTGCTGATTGCAGCATGGTAATAATTGTGTTTTGCAGGCAGCTGTCCTCCTTCTTAATGCACTGTGTGTGAGCAAGGGAAAATTAAGGAACACAGGGCTGGTGCCCAGCTTCCTCTCCAGTGGCACATGGCCCCAGAGAGAGGCAATGCTGCCCAAGGCAGAAATAAGCACCATCTCCATTTTCTTTATTGCAACCTGAAAAATCAATTCTAAGAAAAACAAAAAAAAGTCAGATTTTAAAAAGTGTGCATTCCAGCTGTATGAAAATATCCTAACAAAGTCACGGTAACAGATTGTTCCTGTCTATATTGTCTCTAGCTATTGCAAACTCCACTACCCTGCTATGTCACAGGACTTAGAAAACTATTTCTGCAGACCTGATTTAAGAGTTGTCTGTGGAAAAATTATCTGAGATGTCTATCTCAGATACCTGGAAAACCTTAAGACACCTTTATTGCAGAGAGCTGTAATTAGCTAATACACCAGGAATATGATTCAATTACACATCCATTGCAGAAGCAGAGCCAAAAAAAAAACCCCACAACAAACTGTGCAAGTCTTTGCATTTCTGTAACTGCAGAAAACTGGGCGGTCCAGTAACCTTGCCAAGCTGTTAGCCATCAAGAACTTTATTCAGCATGCTATGTGTCTGTTCCCCACAGCCTTACACTACAAAGGAGGTCAGGACAGGGGTTCCTTCAGGCATGCGGTGCAGCTGTGTGCATCAAACGCAATACTGAAAATGTGGCTTGAAGCAAGAGTAAAATGTGGTATCTTTAGAGCAGTGTTATTTCACAGAAATACTGCCTTGTGTAAGTACTCTGAATAGCCAGCCAAGTCACCACAAAATAGGAGAACACCGAACAGGCATGGATTTGCCTCTGAGGATACTCCAGCAAGCCAAACCATGGGAGCATAGCACTGGAGGCAGAGGGGCCAACAGCAGCTCCAGTCAACTGGGCAGCCTGAGTGATGCCAGGTGAGTTCTGTGGAGAGCCTGGTGCTCTTTATGGATGGAGCCTTAAGTCAGCAGCCCAGCAGCCCAGGAATGTACTTTCTCACAAAATGTGTAAAGCCTGTGTGCATGCATTCCCTGAGAACCTTAGAAACAGGACATGACTTCTGGTGCCAGTGCCATTCATTTATTTAGCTGTCTGTCCCAGACTGAGGGAGGCAAGAATTTCTTCAGAGAGTTATGATGATGCTCAACATCACCATATGTAAACTTCATTAAAATCCTGCTGTCCTATTAGCCCATTTTTACTTAGCCTTTCCTCAGTCGGATTCCCAAACACTAAGCAAAATGGACTTCAGGTTCTAACTCAGGGAATTTATTTTCTCCCATCACAAACAGGAGAGAATGTTCTGCTCTGAGAATCTGAAAAAGATTTGTAAAGTACATCCACAAAAGAAGTTTCCTCTGGAACCCTCATTTCCTGGCTGCAGTATGCCTGTCACATTTCCACTGATTGATTGTTCAGCTTCAGGAAAGAAAACAGCTCTCAGTCCCTCTGCTGAAGTTTGCTCCATTTGTAGCGTAGCCTGTGATAAAATTCTAACTGCACTGTCTTGGATATTCACTGCATCCTTGTTAAACAAGGGGGAATACTTGATGCATAAATTATCCTGTGCTTAATTTTGCATGTCATATAATTTTAGAGCATTTAGAAATGCTGGACTTAGCCAGCATTTATCCTCACAGCTGTGTCAGTTTTAGTCTCAGTGACTTGCTTGCTAAGGATACGACACTGACTTTCCATTGTTAGCAATGCCCACAGTGTCTGAGGTACAACAGAAAACTTTAAGGCATAAACTCTCTCACCAAGCAGCATTCATCTTTCTGCAAACAACAGGCATGTACATCATGTTCTGCTCAAATCCCTGCACTGACCATGACCACTGCGAACAGACTCCAGCGCTCCGGTCCATAAGCAAAGCTAAAGAGCATGACAGTCACCCAATCACTCAGCAGTCACACAGTTTGCTGTTTCCAAGTGTGTCTTTCCCTCTACCTGGTTTTGCAGGCTCCCAAAACAGCGCAGCAGGAGAGGGAATGTTTTTCAAACCTGCTTGCTGCAGTGGGCTGTGCCTCCAACACCAACCAATGCACTTCAGTATATTAAACTGGAAACACTTAGGCAGGCATAAACAGTGTCAAACTCTGGTGAGTTTTAGATCAGCTGCAAGGTTGAAGGCAGTCCTGTCCACTGCAAAAGTTCAACCCTCCCTACAGGCCAGGATAGGAAGCCTTCACCTTGCCTTATCTAACCTTGACAAATCAAAGTATCATGAATTCTCGTATAAATTTCTGATAGAGACAGGCAGTGGATTTCAGTTTCTAAAGCATAATTATCTGGATAGAGCCATAGTTTAAAGGAAGTTTAAAAAAAAATTTAAAAAATCTTGTTCTGTTTTTCCCAAACAGCAGAAACTCCCTCATTAGCTAAAGGATGTCACATTAAGTAGAGAAGAGATGTTGTAAGTAATCATGCTTTTTCTTAGGTATACTAACAAAAGGCAGTAGCCTTATGGTTCCCCTAGCATCTATGTTATATGCTGTATTGTGAAACAATCTACTTATATATTACTCTTCATCTGTCAGTAGTAAAAGTGCTTTTGAGAAGGTAGTGAGCCACTCATTCAAGATTTGATGATTGAAGATACCCCTGGACATGCTGAAGCAAAACAGAAGCAAACAATCTCATTAGGGAAGAGAACCAGCAAGCAGGCTCTGTGTGTAAACAAAATTCTCCTCACAAGAAAACACAATGACCATCTTGACAGATTTGCTATCTTAAATGGACAATGATACTTGGTCAGAGCATGTGAGCCTAAACGAAATGGAGTGAAGGCCCTGCTTTGGAGCTCTGAAGTTTGTTTCAAGTCACGAAACAATTCCCCTCTTATCTTCATTTTCGTCTTCTTTCCAGATAAAGGTCACAACTCCAGCTTTAGTACAACTGAATTTTTTTTCTGTTGAAGAATTCCAGGAAAAGGATCATGCCTGAAAATGACCATTTAATTATTTGTGAACTAAAGCAGCTGAGAAATGCTTTGAGAAAGGATATCCCAATGTTAAAAAGAAGGAAATGGTTCTTCACCTGCTCCTGCACCTTACATCTCTCCCATGATTAAACTTGCAATATCTGCTCTCTGCCTCTCTGTGGCTGCTTCCATCTGTGTAATTGTGCTGGGGTCACTACTCTAAAATCTGCAGCTGTCCTCAACCTTTCCTTTGCATATTCATTTGTCACACCAACAGTTTTACACCAGAAGGGTCTCTTGGCAGTAGGAGAGTCTCTGCGAGAGTATTTGAACACCTGCCCTAAAACAGCCATTTCTGAATTTAGCTAGGGAGAATCAACTAACTGGTAATTCTCCCCTCTATTAATCAGTGACCAATGCCCCAGCACATTTCTCAAAGCACTGTTTTTCATCTAACATGGTAAGCATCTATATTTAGCTCCTGGTCTGAGCAGTACTTGAGAAAAAATCTCTGTCACAGAAGTCTACTCTGAAGACTGAAGTGCCCAAGTTCCCACAGTGCAGTTATGCTCATGCCTATTAACCTCTACTTCAGCCTGCTCCTGGTGACCCAGTCCAGGACCGCATGAGTTACAGAAATGTCAGCCAATGGTGAAGATGCCCCTGAAGTCTGGATCCTAACAGTGATACTGCTCAGCTTCTTTTGAAATGGAGTCCTATTAAAAGTGTTGAGTAATTTTTTTTTAACAACAGCAGTCACATGCTTCTGCAGCCATGAAGAATACATAATTACATATTTTAAAAAATTACATATAAAAAAAAAATTACATATTAAAAAAAAAAGGTGGGGGGGAGCAAGGAAACAGATAAATCTGTTGGTTTTTCCTGACAGGCATAGCCCATCTCCTGTATAGGTCACCTGGGCAATGGACTGGTACATTATGTCTGCAGAACTGTTGAGAGACCTTGTGCTTATATAGAATCTTAGAATTATCTAGGTCGGGGGAAAACCCCTACTCTGGGACAGGAGATTCATCTAGTCCAGCCAATAATATTGTCTTCTTCAGTTTAATGAGAGCTAAGTTTACTGTAAATCCCATCACAAATTCCATATATGCCTTATTACTGGCTGATTTTTACATTTGCTCTGCTGTCTGTTATTATGTGATGTGTTGGTAGTGTTCAGCAGAGTGTCCTCATATTAGATCCCTTGAATTCAAAGACTGCACCTCAGAGACAAAGGCACAGCACCAAGCCCTTATACCAGCTGGGTTCGCCGCTGTGCAACGCGCTGTTGAGAGCAGGGCGGCGGAGCAGGGCTGCGCACGGGAGCGGGACTCTGCCGTGCCTGCCTTGGGCTTCTCTCCAGCCACAGGAGTAAGTTCCACTCCACCACCGGTGGAGCCCTTGGGCCTGTTCTGTGGCTTTTCCACGTGCAGAAGTTACAGCACTGAGCTCCAACATTTCATATACAAGCTTTCCATGAAATGTGACTGTGGAGAGTCGACCTGGGCAGGATGCCAGGTGCCCACCAAATTGCTCCAGGACTGCCTTTGTGCTTTGCCCAGCACTGCCTTTGTCAGCTGGGCATGGAATGGGACAAAATAAAATGGAAAACAACTCATAGGTCAGGGTAAGGCAGTTTTCTAAGGCAAAAGTAAAATGGTGCTTACTCAAACAAAGGAAAAAAACAATGATTTTATTCTGTACTTCCCATCAATAGTGGAACACTTCCCATGAAGCAGGGCTGCAGCACATGTCGCAGTTGCTCTAGAAGGCAAGTACTGTAAATAACCAGTGCTCTCCCTTCCTCCTCCTTCCCTTAGCTTTTATAACTGAGCTGACGTCACATGGAGTGGAATATCCCTTTGGTCAGCTTGGGTCAGCTGTCCTGGGCATGTCCTCTGCTAAGATTTGCCCACCCCCAGGCTGCTGGTGGGAGGGTGGAAGGATGGAGAGACAGCGCTGATGCTGTGCAGAGCAGCTCAGCAGCAGCCAAAACACTGCTGTGTCACCAGCACCTTTGTAGGTACCAGTGCAAAGCACAGCACTGTGTGGACATGGGAAAATGAACTCCATCTCTATAAAATTACAACAAACAATAATGCTTGTATTAAAGCCCTGCTGCACCCTTCTCCATGTTGTGTGTACTTTCCCAGATGAAGAAGTGTTCATTGAGGAAACGTCCCATTGTCTTCCCTTTGTGGGGATAAAGTCAGTGACTAATGTGCATAGCAAGGTCTTAAAGGTTTCTAGAACTCATAAAATGCAAAGTACAGTAAGTGTGTACAAAACAAACTGAAGTGAAAATAAATGAATTTTCTTTCATCCTTCAGAAGTGGTTGATTTTTAAGTCTGCTACACTTACAGCCACATAGTTTCTTTAGAACTATGGGGTGAAAATTCAGGTAAGTTCAACTAAGAGACTGTTAACAATTTTGTGTGTCACATTTGAATTAATGGCTGAGATGTCATTCTCAGAGAAGTGCTCAGTATGGAAATGTGATTTCTGGGAATGCAAATAGCTCACACAGGTTTTTTTGGCAACGATAAACAAATGGATGTTTGCACAGGTGTAATGAAGCACAGAAGAGGCAAACATCTGCACAGAACTGATTTACAGTCAAATTCATCAGCCTTGAAAATCCAGATTACACTGCATGTTTCTGTATTATCAAACTGGTGTTTCAGTTTATTGAATTACCAGACCTTCCAAATTATGTAAATTAGATGATAACTTTGGAAATAAGGTGAAATTGGTTTAAACTCTGACAATGTCAGTAGAGGGGACAGGGGGTGGGCAGGACAGTTCTTATTGCAAGAACATGAAGTCCATCTTCCCAAACACAAACATAAAGCACTGCAAGCCATGGAAATAATTTAATAGAAGGTAGTATCTACCTTCATGGCAGTGTGTCTTTTCCAAATAGTGCACCAATAGATAAAGAATATTTTTACTTTGAAGAATTTGCTCTTGCAATTGAGAAGTAAAAACAAAACACTATTTCATACATAGGTAAGATGTTTGGAGATATTATGTAAAATGTGGGACTCATCATAAAAGTTTCAACAAACCTAACTCTGATATTGCTAATGCAAAACTTCAATCCCTAAAATCAGAGCCATTGTTCAAACAAGATTTCCTGCAATTCTAAAAGGCTTACTAAATCTCATAACAGAAACAGATTATTCCAGTTCTTCATCCCTCCCTTACATCAATCAGCACAATCTGAATTCAAGAAATTTCAGGAAATTTAGAAAGTTGTGAAATAATTCAGATGTTATTTGATAAATTTTCTGTCTTCCTTATGATTACTACATACTCAGAATTGTAACAACCAGCAGATGTCTCTGCAGCCACTGATCAGTGCTGCACACATGAGGAAAAGAAGAAGAATTTAATGAGTGAGCGTTCACTTTAAGATTGACTTCCAGAAATGTCAAACCTACACAGCAAATTCCAGAAGAGCAAAGAGTGACAGCATTATAGCAGCACTCCCTAGGAAGGAATCAGCATCTTACTTGGTTTTACAAATAGCAACATGAGTACCTTAGAACTGTCTGTTTACAGAGTGGTTTATCAAGAATAAAAAGTTTCTAAATTGGTGTCTTTGCCTGAAAAAGGCCTTGTTCTCAAAAAGGGCAAACTTGCCATCCCTGGAGCTAACCTGTACCTGTTGTCCTTGTCCTCCCACAGGAGAAAATGACTGCCAGAAATATCCCTTGCTCTGCTCCAACTCAGGCCATGCAGCTCCAGGCTTTCCTTTGTTAATGTATAAACAGAAACATGTGAAAAAAATAGTATTTACCCTACCAAAACAAGACACCCTGCTGTACATTAAATTCCCTCTGTGGGGGAGGATAAGCTGGAAAATGAGGCAGATGATAGTTATGAGTCACAGTATTTAATGTGCTGTGGTAAGGCACTTGAATGTTATGACTGTGAGAGCAATAGAAGAAGCTATTTGGTAACAAAGCACATATTTTCTACCACTGTGAATGATTTGTAAGCCCACTGAGTTGCTGACTTGCAGCCTGGTGTCTCCTGGTGGAGTCATCTTTATTGAACCCTGCTGGTAGTAAAGATTTCTGGACAGGTAGATTTGTGTAGCATTTCTATCTTGTACAGAGGCAGTCCCTCTTGCCACAAAGTCGCAGTTACCTTTTGGCTTGAGACAACTGAGGAAAATCTCAGGGAGCACAGCAAAAAATGGAAGTTCTTTTAAGCCACTTTTTTTCTTCCTGAATTCTGAGTGGCCCAGAACTAAGTGTAACTCGCCACTGACTTCAGTAGACCCTGCTTGCAGACCACTGTAAAATGAGCACCTCTTACCCCCTCACAGGTGGCAAGAAAAAAATGCTGAAGATGTAGAGAGGCTCTTTGGTGTGAATGAGATTGTTGCATGTGTGTCAGGCTGCATCAGCGCTGTGGGTGGCAGGGAGCACAGACTGGGGCTTCATGCTGAGAAAGGAGCCCTTGCTGTGGCTGCTGTGTCCCCTGACCTGTCACACTGTGGGCGAGGTACAGCCCTTGCTTTGGCAGCACTCTCTGGCAGTAACATCTGCATACATGCACATGCCACTTTATGGAAGATACTAACACGTAAGGCACTTCTCTTTATTCAGTTGTCAGATTACAATATATGTGTAAGGCACAGTTTTATCTTCTCCAGATCTTCTAATTATTGAAATTCAAGAACGTCATTTCTTTCAGGTAATGAAATAGGAAAATCCTACTGGCGTTGTGGTTCTTGGCTGAAGACCTGTAACAAATGTGATCCTTCTCCTTTCCCTTCCAAGTAAGGTGGTGGGCCATTCAGTTTGCAGAAGAAGAAAGACCAGATGGTGGTAAATGTCTTTACTACATGACATATGTTTGTATGGAAGATTTTTATTTTTCTTATTCTTTGATTTAAGTGAATTGCATTTTATTCCCCTCTGTTTTAAAGAAATTGAGTAGCAAGATTTGTATATACATTTAACCACTATTTAATAAAAAGCCTGTAGTTCATACCTGTGATTCATTATGTATGATGCTGCCACAGGAAAAGCAGCTAGCGTTGTTACAGACTGTCATCTTAATTATGAAAATTTTTTATTTAAATATAGAGCTGAGCATACAAAATACAGCACTAGGCCATCTGTTAGTTTTCCATCTGGACTCATTTGCAAAATACTCTGTTTCCCTTCTAAACACTACTTTTAATTTTCCTTGGGAAAATGTATGACTAATCTATGGCACACAAGATATAGCTATTTGAATGCCAATTTTAATAGAAGTGGCTATGTAGTTCGAAGTAGTAGCAAAATATATTTATTTTGTTTTGCGTGCAGGTGTAAAACTCACATGATTTCTAGACACACAAACAAATTTTTTCCTATCACACTGTTTTTAACTAGCAAAAAGTGAAAGTCTTCAAGATTTCTGATTTAATGGAAAAGTTACAAATGAAGATGAACAGTTAGCATTTTGAAGTGCCTGACCAGGACTTTTGCAGTGATTCTGAAGTGGCTTGTATTTCTTTCTTGCTCAGTCTGAAACATCCCCAGAGGCCTGATTTCTGAAGAGCACTCAAATTATACTTACCATAAGTATCATCTGAGCTGAATATTGTAATATTAGTGTAAACCCTACTCATTTGGTCCAAACCCATGTTCCCCAGACCAGTAAAAGTGTGGACAATGGGTCTGGCCATACCTCAAAGCAGCAGTTGCAGAGAGCCCACTGGAAGCCCTCTGGAAGACACATCCATGGGGCTGATTTCATGGTGCCCTCTGAGGCCATCTGTGGGTCACCACCAGTGTCCTCCAGAGTCACCGACAATGGGCTGCTGGGAGTTGTGTCTTATTTTCTCTCTCCACTCTGTATCATAGAGCAGTGAAAACCTCATTCCCTGGAGGCTATTCCCTAGTCATTCTTTTACACCTCTGAGTCAGGTATCCTGAAGTACCTTCTCAGGTCCTCCTCCCTCCCCTAACATGTCATCTTTGGCCAATCTCTACTTCACAGCTGCAAGAGTGGAAAGCAAAAAGGGGCTTATTTCAAGGGTTTATGATTTGAAGGGTAATTATTCAGTAGTATCTTACTCTCCTCTTCCCCTTCTCTTTATTTTTCAGAGAACAGTAAAATGTTTTTAGACACCCCTGCTTGTTTTAATTCTTCAAAAAAAGGCAAAGGCTGATTTCTCCTGACTAACTTGCATGCAAAGTTCTGAAGAAGTTCTTTGCTGGGTAATGTTAAGTCATCTTTGGCATTTTGGTTTGTTGGTTTTGTTTTTTGGGGTTTTTTTTGTTTTTTTTTTTCTTTTTTTTTGGTGAGCAAACAAATTGTGTTCTAGAAAACACATAAAAATAAGGAACTGTAATAAATTGCCAGGCTCCCTGGCATTGCTTCTTCAGGCAGTCGAGTATCTCATTGCTCTTGCCTGTCTGTCTTTCTGCCATCACTATGCCAGGATGTTTTAAGTTCTCTGCTACAAAGACTGTCATTTTTTTCTTTTTCAGTTTTCAGTACTATGGATAAATGCATTGTTGCAAAATGAAGCTTGCATGTGCAGTTACAATACAGCCTTCCCCTACACCCCAAACCTGAAAAAAAGTGGTCCCTGACTATTGATTGTGAAATGGAAGACACTTGTAATGTTGCAGCAGTCCATATGCAGAATCCTTAACTTTAATACTGTCAAGACCTGAAAGTTCCATGCCACAAACCAGTTTTTATTTTTTGATAGTAAGAACAAAATGACACTCTAAAATACCAACTATCTCTTTAATGTCTTCTTGTCAAAGATGAAAAAACTGCCTTATCTTGGAGTGTTGTATACATTTACCATGAAATAGAGAAAATTGGAACAGATGCAGAAGGTACAAAAGATGCATAAGTACTGAGTTTAAATGACTATAATGCAAACTTAGTAGCTATTTACTAACAATTCAATTAACTTCCCCCCACCCATGCCACCTCAGTTTTAATTGTTTCAATAACATATGGCAACCGTAGAGTGCATTTTGCAAGCATTCCCCCCCTCACAAATATTTGCATACTTATGGCTAGATGTGGCTCAGGAACTGAAGAACACTCTGTGGCACACGGTAGGCTCCACAGGTGGAGCCAATGTGACAAACTCTGGGCTATGTGGTGTCCCCATTCAAAGTGCTTCAGGGCCCTTTATGTAGCACCAGGCTTTGGTCCCTGCTGTCTCCTGTGTGCTGGTGATGGTCCTGCCCTTTGCTCAGTCACCCATTTTTGCTTGTGTGACAGCCAAAATTAGACCCACTGCTTGGTACCAGGACCATCTGAAGGCACTGCTGTGCCTTGTAAGAACCAACCCCCTGGAGAGACACGTGGTGCTCTGTAGGACATAGCCACCACTGGGAGCTGCAGACATAGTTAATACTTCTCTTGAAGTTTCCCCTCTCAGTTTCCAAGGCATTAAATAGGACTCTTCAGTAGCTCACTGGTAGGGAAACTTACTCTTGAACTTTTCAAGGTCCCTCTTACTGAGCCAGCATGAGCACTTACTCTTCCTTACCCTAAGTCAGTGGAGCTACCAGGAGCCCAGTCACTATTTTCTGCTGCATCTGAGATGCAGATAGAAGAAAGCTGTCCCATGCTAACAGTAACCTCAAGGGTGTTATGCATGATGTTTGCAGAAGAAAACCAAAATGCATTGCGGCAAAGCAAGGAAAGGAAAGGTAGGGCAAGGCAAATAAAAGATCCTAGCTTTGGTAGAAACCTCTCCTTTCTATTTGTTGCCCAGGAGGGAAATCTTCCACACAAGGAAGTCTTGTGTCTAATTTAACACTCTAGATGTGAGCACTCAGCCTCTGAGTTAGTATGAGGTCAAAGGAAGAAATGCCACAATTTACGTTTCTCAGTAGACCAGGACTGGTCCAAGTTACTCTGTCTGTATGAGTTCAGAGGAAGTGATTTTGAGCTCTAAGTTAAGGTTTAAGATGAAACTCTCTTTCACAGATATATAATCAAATTTATGCACCATGAATGTGCAGATCAGTCTCTAATAGGCACAAGTTCCAGGATGTGTCCTGTAGTAAGTAAACCTTCCACAGTCATGATTAAGTAGAAATGACTCAGTTTTCAGAAATGCTAGACACCTACTTTTTTTGTCAGCTCCCATGAGATTTGCAGATGCTTCAGACTTTTTAAAATCCCCTTACTCTCACTGATACGACTAAGGCATCACACACCTATAAGTGAATTCTTTGGCTAACAATCTGCTCTGGGGTTTGTCTTCTAGTTTGTTGTTACTTTAGCCTTGGGGCTGTTTACTTGCATAGAAATGGCTACTCCTTCCAACAGGATTTTTTGGAATCTATTCTGGAAATTGCCTTGCATTTAGAGTCAGACTATTAAATGTATTTAAAATGCTTTAGAAAGCTGCACTTAAGAAAAGTCAGATGGCAGATTTATGGAATGATTTTTTTTCCATTTATCTTGCCAGGTTAAAGGAAAATCTTCCACAGCAACATAGCAGCAAACACCCATCCATTAACAAAAAGCCTTGATTTTTTTTTCATTGTAGGAGGTCTAATTTAATTTCTTTTATCATTATGCCTATTTCACACACTTTGCTACTCAACACTCATTTATTTTCAGTCATTTAGGTTGCTTATAAATATACATTTTTCAATGCCAAGTGAATTATCAGCCCATTATTAACTTTCTACAGCCTGAAATGGCAGTCTCTCTCTTTCTGGGATGTGCGCATATTCTCACTTTCTGAGATGTGTGTAATCCCTATTAGAGAATTAAAAACTAGGACGTTAAAAACTAGGATGTTTATTTTTTGCTTTCCTTTTTTTTTTTTTTTTAGAGAACTTTTGCTAAATAGAAGTGCTTTGTATGTGGGAAAAGGCATTTCTGGAAGAATATTGTGCAGGTGGGGGTCTTGTATTTTAATGCTGCTCCATTTGAAATTTAATCTTGAAATTATTTGAATAGCAGTTTAAACAATGACTTTCTGAAATTGCTGCAGGTGATTTAGTGGCATTCATTCTTAGTGGTAAAGATCTCATACACTTCATGTGATTTTCCTTTGAAATTAAAGGCACCAGATATTTGACAGAGATTTCTTTTAAAAACCACAGTGTTATGTATATTATGTGTGTCTGACATTTTTCACAGATATGGTGGCCAACAATGTTCTTTCCTGTCCCTAGAGGTCAGAACTGCAGGCTTGTATATGTAACTTTTAAGTCTTCATGGCAAAATCAATATGCAGTAAGAGGCTTTCTTGTATTCTAGTCTTTTCCACACTCATCTTAGCCATTACATAGTATTTCAATATACAAAACCAATGGCAGGTTTGAGCCCACATGTAAAACCTTATAGATTTTCAGTTGCAGATCAAGCATTTAGGGGGATTTGTTGCTAGGAAGTGAAGTAAAAAAATTTTGTCCTTCAGAGTACAAGGAAGAATTGTGAGGATTGTGTAAATCCATTGTTCATATTGTTATTATTTAAAAGGTATCCCATGACTGTCATTACTACTGAACAATGTAGCTCCATCATCATGAGGTATATCAGAGAAAACACCACATAGGACAAACTAGTTTCAATCTAGCCTTGCTGTGTGGGTTTTTTTCTTAGGAATCACATACACTGACAACAACTTCTTGATTTGTCTGGAAGAAAGGCAGAGTAAAATTTTGTGGCAGCATCCTCTTCAATACCTTTAGGCATGATCCCTGACGTTTTGCTCAGTAGGCTATGTGTAACAGGATGTGGGACCAAGTGAGGTATTTAATCTCTGGGTCAAAGAGCCTCATCAAAGATAACTTCAGATTGCACCTGCATAGATGTATCACAGGGTTGCATAGCCCTGGGTGTGAATCTAAGACCTGGGTTAGCATTTTCTTCCACTCCTTCTTTAGCAAGAATATTTTTTTCCTCTTTAATCTCTCACTTTCCCTTGGCTGTAGTTCTGAAGATTATTCTTCTTCCAGCCAGAATCTGAGTCTGTATTTGAGAGCTTCTTTACATTAACAGTCTTGTATTAAATTATTCTCTATTGCAACATTCTGATTTATCTATAGATCTGTATTTTTTTAAGCCATTGCCTTTTACATCATTCTAATTTATATAGCCATTGGTTTTGACTGTCAAAACATTTTTAGTTTTAATTACTGTGTATTGAGCTTCTAGGTATAAAACTGTCAGATTAACCTGAGTACCTGCATAAACGTGGAGAGCTGCTGGTGTTATCACTCAACAATTGCTGGTGGGCAATTAGCAAACTCTAGTCTAGGACATCTGTTCAGCTGCTGCAGAACAGCACTGATAGGATGAACCACT
Organism: Chloebia gouldiae; assembly: GCA_003676055.1. Lineage (NCBI taxonomy): Eukaryota > Metazoa > Chordata > Aves > Passeriformes > Passeridae > Chloebia > Chloebia gouldiae. The sequence goes on along the minus strand of QUSF01000011.1, from coordinate 3,412,887 downwards.
GATTAGTTGTCAAACCGTGCTCAGTTATGACCTTGATTCTGAACGACACAGCAGATTATTCAGATTGCCCAACCCCTCACCGAAGTAGTGTGCGCAGCCAACTTTACTTCAGTCAGTAACATACAAAGTGCTCATTTCACAGGGCACCTCAGACAAAAGATTTCTTCTGTCTTCTAAGAGTAAAAGTGACATCATTTACTGTCTTGAGTGGCCAGCAGACAGGTGACTCCTTGTTAGTCCTTAAGCACTGTTTTGTGTTTGGCCTTTTCAACAAGGATAAGCCTATTTCTGAGTACAGGGACTGGAGCCTGTCTTCTCCTGCCTGGGCTAGGAGGAGCACTGCAGTGCCTGTGACTCTGTGCTGCTGGCTGCACACTGGAACAGGGCACTGTGAGTGGTCAGTTATGCCTTTTCCTCCTGGCTGAGGGTCTGGACCGAGGCCATCAGAGGACTCACAGCAGTGAGGCACAGCCTAGCCCAGGCTCTGAGCTCTGGGAGGAGGGAGTCTTCCTGAGCTGGCAGTGGCACTGCTGGGAGATGGGCTGGATCTGCATGATGCCTGTGAGTGTAGTAGTGGTGGTTCATTGACACACAGCGTCAGATAGCAGCCCTCCAGTGCTGCTGGAGCCCAGCTCAGTGGTGGTGGTCTCTTGACTCTGCAAGAGCAGTAGCTGCTCCAGGGATGTCACGACAACTTCAGTCCCTACCAATAGCCTGATGCACTTGTTCAGCTGGATTGTGAGAAGTTGCATCCATGCTGGGCCCAGAAGAAGAATAATTATGTTTTCCTCTGCTGTTTTCTGTCTAGGAAGCTGCCCCTCCTACCAGCTTGTCAAGAAGAATTGGGTAATGGAACTCCACTACAAGAGACAGGTCTTTTCAGAGCTCCCTGGACCCATGGTCCTAGGGCTGATTATCTATAAAATGTTTTCTCCTTCTCTTTTTTCAGTACCACAAAATAACTTTCTGTTCATATCAGTTACCACTACTTGGTACTCCCACATGCAGTTCAGTGCTTTAGAGACACAGTCCTTGCATATTTCACACTACTGATTTTGTCTGTCTTTGCTGTCCCTTTTTCTATTGTGTCCTCTGGTGTTTGTATTTGAAGGTCTGTAGAAGTGGGACTGCATGTGTCTATGTACATAGCACTTGGCACAGTGGAGAAAGCCAGCTTTGTGCTCCTGCATTACAGATAAAGTATGTTTTCAATCTAACAATAGGTAGGGGAAAATGTGAGGAGCAAAAAGACTACAGGTGCAAAGAAGCTGGTGGCCACTATCACTCAGCACAGCCAAAGGCTTGCTGCAATGCTTCTGTGAGTGTTCTTCCAAAAATCTTGCTGCAAATTAGACACAAAGTAGATCTTATGGCATAATACTCTTGCATTTATTCTTTACTTCACTCATGCTTGTCATGCTTGGGACTAATTTGTTATTTGTGCTCTTAAAGATGTGTTGTTTCACTTTTTTTATGAATAGCCTTTCTGGGGTGAAGAGAGAATTGCGGTGATCTTTTGATATATCCATCTTTGCTTTTTCATTTTGTGCCTAAGGTCCTCAAATTGAATGAACTTTACTGCCATCTGGAGATGTAGTATTTTCATTTCTGTCTGTCATTTTACCTTTGAATTTCATTACAGAGCCTCATTCCTGGGGTTTAAAGAATAAAAGCATTTTGGTATTTTACTTGCTGTAGGGCTGTACTTCTGTTTATAGTGATTAGGTGCTGAAATAAAAGTCACCTCTGGCATCTGACAAGAGTGTTTAAGATTGGACCTAGTGAGTTAATCCACCTAAGGGCAGACCCATACTTGCTGGATGTGTGCAGGTTTTTGGTGTCAGGGGAGGATGAAGCCAGTGCACTGCAGTCCTGCTTGTGGCCAGTCTGGAACCTAGGGGAATGAATAGACAAACCATGCCCTCTCTTTGAAACCTATCAGTATCTGGAACTGTTGGAATTCTAGCAGGTGTCAAAGGTAGAATTTTTAGGTTGGTATTACCTTCTGCTGCCCCGGTGTTAGTTTTAGTTCCAGGTATAGCAATGCCATGCTTGTTTAAGGGGGCACCACCTGGGACATACACTAGTGGTGTGAAAGTCTTTATCAAAGAGTACAAGATCTTGTACAAGAGCAAGGAAATGTTGTGTCAGACCCTTAAAATACATGTTATTAGACTGTGGTGGGCTGGCTTTGGCTGAATGCCAGATGCCCACCAAGCTGCTCTATCACTCCCCCTTCTAAGCTGGACAGGAGAGAGAAAATAGGATGGAAAACAACTTGTAGGTTGAGGTGAGACAATTTGCTAAAACACACAAGCAAAGAGGAAAAAAAAAAAAACACTCTCTACTTCCCATTAGTATGAGAAGGCATGTCTGGCCACTTCCTGGGACGCAGGGTTTCAGCAAGCTCCAGAAGGCAAACATAACTCCTTACCTCCCTCTTCCTCTTCCTTTACTTAACTTTTCTATCTGAGCTGATGTCATATGGTACAGAATATCCCTTTGGTCAGTTTCAGTCAGCTGTCCTAGTTATGTACCCCCCAGGATCATGCCCACTCCTAGTCTACTGATGGGAAACAGAATTTGGGAGAGAGAGCATTGATGCTGTGGTAGTGCTGTTCAGCAGAGGCCAAAACACTTGTGTGTTTTCAACACCCTTTTAGCTACCAGTGCAAAGCAGAGCACTATGAGGGCTCTTCTATGGAAAATCTCAACTAGGCCCATTATATAGACTTCCTTGGAAATAAGAACAAAAATATTTCAGTACAGAAATCACACACTATCAAAGGAATCACATTTAGAACAAATGAAAGGAGATATTTTTGATGAGTAGACATTTGGTGTGTAAAGCTGCTTCCCAAATGTCATGGGGTGACGTTATGATGCTGGTATCCCCATTTGTGTGTTCTGTTTATGTTTGATATTATGTTCTGTGCTTTCAGAACTGACTCTGAAAGTGAAGGTCTGTTTTGCCTTGTTATCAGCCGGCTCACCTCCCACCATGGTCTGTTGTCTAGAAGAGGCTAGTGCTGGCTGGCTTGCTTTGCTTTGCTTGCTGGCTATTGCTTGCTTTGCTTTGCTTGCTTGCTTCTGCTTTTGCCTTTGCTTTTTAGTTAGTATAGGTAAGCAGTCCAATTCTTTCCCTGGACTGTTTTTTCCCTTTCCTTTTCCTGAATACCATTCCAATCTGCTCCGGACTGGGACCTGGGAAACACCGAAGAGCACCGAGAGCCTGTGCTCTGTGATCTGCAGCAGCCATCCCCAGTGCTGGAGAGCAATCCACAGCACCCAGACCCGGGCAACCACTCCCAGGAGAGACTTTCTGGATTTGTTCATCTCTTCAGAGTGGTGAAAGAGTTTTGTTGTCATCTGGTGTTGTTCATTTTTTTTTTTTGTGCTGGGAATGTTTTGTTCATTAAATAAACAGGTCCTTTCCACTTCTCTCAGAGAAAATTTTTCCCCAACCAGGTGGGTGGGGAGGGACTGTGGGGGTTTGTTTTCTGGGGGCTCCTTCCAAAGGTTTTTCTCCCAAATTTGCCCTAAACTAGGACACCAAAAGAAACTGTGAATTAAAAAACCCTTTGTGTTCCATCAGAGGAAGATGGTATTAATGTTGAGAAGACAGTTACTTAGCAAATCACGTCTGAAAATAAGTGAAGGATGGGAGAGTCTTGGGGACATGGCAGCAGGATATGCTTTTATTGTTCTTATTCTTTCCTAGACAACTGCTAGTAGTGGAGATGGGTTGCTGGCTGCTGCATGAATTCTCCTTTTGAGACACTACATCCTTCTTATGTTGTCCTTTTATCATGACAAATGTAACAGTGGGAAGTAAAGGGATTGATGCAAAATAGGTGAAGTATTGAAATTATGGGTTGTTTATAATTAGTATTGTTTTACCTTGACACTTAAATGTTAATTGATTTTTGAAAGCTCCTGCTCAAAGAAGCAAAAGGAGGATAGTAGTTCTGATACAGCTGCACATAAACTTTTTTCCTGCTTGACATAATGAAGAACACATTTAATCAAAGAACAATAACTTTAAATGAGTCTTGCTCAACACTGCTTTTCAACTGCAGCCATTCTTATTATCACTCTTACAGTGTTTGTGTCATTGATTGGAACATCTGTGAAATTCTATGTCATTTTTTCAGAGATCCACACTTTGATAAGAGAATGACATAAATACAGGGCAGAATGAGCATTGTTATAATGTTTTGCTTTGCTGTAATAAAAGAAATTATAAACTTGGTTATGCTCCTTTTGCTTTTAGGAGCTTGAATCTTCAGGGGAAAAGAAAACCAACAAGAACCAAATTTCTGCTCTGGGAATATTGTCATGGCCAGGACTTTGATTAAAATGACAAGAGCTGTTTTATGGCTAGGTTGCATTTGCAGAGAGAAGAGAAGCACAGGGAGAAGGATGACGAGTCTCCTGAAACCCATCTCTCCTTCCCCCACCGATCTCACCTGATATTTCATGTCCCAGCTGGTAGCTGGAATTGCAACACCTGTAGTGTTCAGATGTTGTGCACTGAGTCGCAACAAATTGTGTTTGTCAAGGCACTATCTACACAAGGGTGTTTTCCAGTCAGATCCTTCTAGTTCATCCTCACTAGCATGGGACTTCAATACTCATTCTACACACCTCACATGACCCACTTGTGGTCAGTTATCAGGCAACAAAACACATGTCAACAGGGATTTGGTGAGACTAACTTAGCTTCCAACTGCTAGTTGTTCAAGGTTTATTGAGTGTTGTGTCTTTAATTAGGGAACTGAGGTGTAAACTGCAGTGTCCTTTGCAAAGTCAGACCTGGGGGAATAATTTCAGGAGTCAATTGCTGATGCTGGATAGTAATTGGGAACCCAAAGGGATTCACATATAAATAGTAAATTAAGGTGCACAGTAGTAACCAGAATTTATACCTGGAACATCAGAGTTCTTAATGACCCCATTAAAAGGAATTAGGTCATTTCTTATTTAAAGGATCAGGAGATACTGCATTTTCTAAGGATACAAAGAATGCATATGAGCAAGACACGAGGGCTTTTCTGTTGAAAACTGGTAAGTGGTGACATTCAGAATTAGTGTCATGGTCTGATATTGGTCAAACACCAGACAGCCATAAAAGTCATTCATTCACCCTGTTCTGTTATAGTTGGGCAGAGGAGAGGGGAAAAAAATTATCAAAGGGCTCATGAATTGAGATAAGGCTTGGGAGAAAAATACTCTAAGGGCAAACCAGGTTCAAATTTAAAGGAATAAGACAAATTTAATATTAACAGAGTCAAAAGAGGATAATAAGAAAAGTAAAATAAGTAAGTAAAATAAGTAAATTAAGTACATAAGATAAGCCTTTAAAACACCTTTTTTTCCTCCTCAGCCCCTCCCTCTTTCCCACTGACGGTGCAGGAAGATGGGGCATTGGGGTTTTGGTCAGTTCATCACCTGAGATCTGTTCACTCAGGGAGAGAGCCTTTTCTCTACCTTGCCATGGGGTCCCTTCCACCAGCAAACAATCTTCCTAAAATTGCTGTGGTGTGGGTCACTCGTCCACAGGGTGCATCCTCTAAGGCCAGGCTGCTCTAGTTTGGAAGTATCTCTGGAAGCAGGGGCCCTCCCTCTCTATTTGGGTCTCACATGGATTGCAGCCCCCTCCAACATCCCCCCACTCCAGCATGACCACTTTCTCCATGGGCTGTGAGTGGATCTCTGTATCCCCCATGGACTTCATGCATTACAGGGGGACAGTTTGTTTCACCAAGGTTCTCATCTTGGGTCTGACACTTGGAGCACCTCCTCCCACTCAAGGCATCACTGACCTTGATGCCACCACGTTGTTTTCTCTCACATGTCCTCACTTCCTCCTCTTCTCTGATTAGAAGAAAAACTGCTCCTTGTAGGTGCCATTGTCAACAAGTTCTACCAGCTCAAAGATTCCTGCAGGATCCCACAGTGCCGAGAGGTTGATCTCGTCTAGGTTCCACGCTGGGGAGTCCCTCGTTGTGTTTCCGCTGCCGGCCGGGTGACCCCGCCGCCATGGCACGGGCGGTGACGGCTGCCGTGGCGCTGGCGCCGTTCCACTCTCTCCGTGCGGGCTCTGGGAAGGGAAAGCCGCCACCACCTCTGTCCCTCTGCCCACGGCGTGGCTGGCTGGGGGCTGCCAGGCAGGCAAGGCCCGCCCTGGGCCACGTCCAGATGGCCACGGCTCATCGCCGCCACTGGAGAAAACTGTGCACGTGCTGTTTTGCTTTTCTTCTTAAATATGTCACCACAGAGGTGCTACCAACCTCTCTAATTGTGTGCCAGCAGCATGTCCATCTTCAGAACCATCAGAGATTGCCTCTTCTGGGCATGGTGGAAACTTCTAGCAGGTGCTGGCTGCCTAAACAGAGTGAAGTTAGGCAAGATTATTCCTATGTCTGAGTTTTGCAGAGCAGAGCTGGTAAGTGAGAAGGTAGGATTTACAGCAAAGAGGTTAAGGGAATTTGAATTTTCAGGTGTTCTGGCTGGAGAGCCAGATGGGACAGCACTTTCTAAAATTGGTAGGACAGACTCCGTTTTCTCTTGCGGAAATACTGAAGACTGAGAGCTCTTTTTGGCTCATGCTATGAAAGTGAATGTAAAGGGCTGGAATAATCAATGAAGATAGGTGAGTATACTGCATAGACACACTTTCAGATTAAAACAATATTTTCAAAGGCCAGATTTGAGCACAAGATGTAGTGATGAGTTTCCTCACATTTCAACAGAGCACTGACATCACCATTTCTGTTCTGAAAGCCATCTCCTTAAAAATTATGAAAACTATAAGTATTTAATCCTGACATAAAGGAGAACGTATATTTGTGTAGCTTTGGTAAATATCATTGAATCTGAATGCCAGTTCCCACTTGTCGCTTTTAAGACACAGTTTGGGGTTAGTTTCAAAACTCTTTTCCAAGCCTCCTTCAAATCCAAATTCATGTGCTGGACCACCTAACCCAACCCAGGTAAGATGTATCGGAAAAGTAAATCTTACAAGCATGAGTAAAAGCAATTAGATATTTCATGACAAGAGCATCAGAAAACTGGCAAAAATAAAGAACATCTACATCTGTGCAGCTCTTTGCTTCCAGGTTCCCCAGCCTGGAGTATTAAGTGTTTACCACAGCTCTGGTGCCTCAGCAAAGTAGCCCATTTAGTCATATAGAAGCTTGTCTGTGTGTTGGAAATAGTCAAACCATATTAAAGCTCTGGTAAATTAACATAAAAGAATGTCAGAATGTTCAAATCTTACACAGAATTATTGACAATTAAAGTTATTCACTTCACAAGAAAGAGGTGGAGCATGTGATATTTTGGAGAGACAGTAACTTAAGCTTCCAACCTTCCCTTCTCAATTATAAACCTAACAGGCTGTTCAGATTTTTTTTCAGAGCCTGTTTAGGCTGCCAGTTTCCCTTCAGAGCAAGGGCAGACAGCAGTGACTAGAGGCTGTAGCTGGGTCCTTTCTCTTAAGATCTAGGATATGGGATCCGTGGTGCCCAGTCCTCTGAAGAACGGGAACACCATTGCCATAAGAGGTATCTTGCAGTTGATCACCTATAGTCAAAGTTAACTGTGCCCCTCAGCTGGCTAAGTGTAATAAAACATGTATAACTTTTTTTTTTTTTTTTGCTCAAAGACATATGACCAGCTTTCAGTAGAATTTTTTTCTTCCCTAAAACTGCTTTTTCCACTCCAAGAAAGGTTAGCACTTGGCAGTATATTGCGAAATCGTAGCTTCTGCTCACACATAACAATGTGAGAAAAACCTGTGCTGGTAAAGTCTAAAAGCTACAGACATTCCACATTATATATAGTGCCTTACAACTGGAGCACCATCTGATGAACTGTTATTTTGCTTCTGATACCTATTATTTTGCATTTAAAAGAAATTCAATATAACAAGGAAATAAGCCTGATTTTGTATGGACTTGTGTCATATACTTCAGCAATGTATTAACAATAATAACTTTCTTTCCCTCTACTCTTTACATAGCACATCTTTCAGATTCTTTCCACATTCCTGAAATACCCACTTCACCTCCTCTACTATCAAAATGGCTCTATGTGGTTTGAAGTTACCTAGATGATGACACCTCATGGCCAGACAGCCAAAAAGGTAGTGGTTGAGGATCACTTTTTCTCTGCTGTCAGTGGAGAAACCAACTGCAAATTTTCCTATAGTCAACTTTCAGTTTCCCACAGGGTTTTTATACACTCAATTATTTTTTAGAAATCTGTCTCTATCAAATTTTTTGAGTTCATTCTCAAACTATCAGAGTGAAGGTGATAATTTAAGGTTTTCCTTCAGAAGCCAGGGATAATGATTTTTGTTTATCTGGTTTTTGTTGAGTAAAGTGTGCCATTAATGATTCTGCAACTGCAACGAAATGGTCCTGGTAATTTATGGTATTTTGGTTAGTCCTGACATCATGGTGTTACCATTTAAGTTATTAATTTCCATCCTTTTAAGCAGTTAGTCTGCTGAGGCTGGTTTTTTATGCTATAAGCTTGTTAACTTCCATGGCAGAGGAGAGACAACCCAAATGTTCAAGCCTGGTTATGAGTGGAAGTTTTGTATTTGGGTGCCTGCACCCAAGAGTTCATGGTTTCTTCTTTCTGACAACAGTCTCTCCTGATCAACTTTTTCCCAAGAAGGAGTGTTTCTAAATCGTTTTAGTTATCATCCTAGAAATAAAATACAACTAAGCTGAACGTACCTTCCAGTATTGGTCTCACCTACTACTTCCTGATTTTTCCATTTTTCCATTTCATCTGAGCAGGGCAGAAAACAATCAGATGAGGTATTGGCTTTGTTCTCATTGTTCTCAGCATGTTTTTCTCTCACCTTTGTCTCAAGAATCATATACTTGATCTTAATTCTTTATATATTTCTAGAAACTACATTGGCTTCTCTGACTGTGACGGAGCTCTGTGTGTGTATAGAGGTGACAACCCACAAACTGTCATTACAGTAAGTAGTGTTCTACCTAATAATAATACGTCTGCCTACATGGAAAGGGCTAAGAAAATATGACTGAAAGGTCTTATACCAAATTCCAATAATGAAATTCTGTTCAGTCTAATATCCCCACAGTGCTTTGACTGCAATTTTCCCTGCAAGCTCATCTGTTTAATAATCATGGAAGCATAGACTCATAGTATGGTTTGCATTGGAAGAGACTATACATCCAGTGCAAAACCCCCTGTCATGGGCATGGACATATTTCACTAGACTTGGTTGCTCAAAGTTCCATCCAGCCTGGCCTTGAACACTTCCAGGAATGGGGCAGCAACTTCTCTGGGCAACCTGTTCCAGTTCCTAACCACCCTCTTAGTAAAGAATTTCTTCCTAATATACAGTCTGAACCTCTCAGTTTAAAGCCATTTCCCCTTGTCCTGTCATTACATGCCCTTGTAAAAAGTCCCTCTTCAGCTCTTTTGTAGCTTCCTTAGGTACTGTAAAGGTCTTCCCACAGCCTTCTCCTCTTCAGGCTGAACAAACTCAACACTTTCAGCCTTTCTTCACTGGGGAGGTGTTCCAGCCCTCTGATCATCTTTGTGACGTTCCTCTGGACCAAATCAAGCTGGTCCATCTCTTTCTTATTTTGGTGACCCCAGAGCTGATGCAGCACTGCAGGTGGTGTCTCAGCAGAGCAGAGCAGAGCAGAGGGGCAGAATCCCCTCCCTGGCCCTGCTGCCCACACTGCTCTGGATGCAGCCCAGGACACGTGTGGTTTTCTGGGCTGTGAATGCACATTGTTAAGTCATGGTGAGCTTCTTGTGCAGCAATATCCCCAAATCCTCCTCACCTGTATGGCTCTCAATACATTCTTTGTCCAGCCTTTATCCATGTCTGGAATTGCCCTGATCCAGATGCAGGACCACCATTTGACCCTGTTGAACTTCCAGGCCCACCTCTCCAGGCTGCCCAGGCTCCTCATGGTGGCACCCCTGCCCTCCAGCACATCGGCCACACTGAACAGGTTTGTGTGGTCGGCAAACTTGTGAGACCAATTTTGATCCAAATGAACTGTTTTTTTCAGACTTAACTGCATGTAAATGTTCATTAACAGCACATTTCTCCTGCATTCATCCAAACAAATTAAAAATTGTGTTACACTACACCACCTCTGGAAACCACAAGGTTGCCCAGAGATGGCATTGCCAGCAGTGAAGAAGAACAAGCCAAATGAAAGTGAGGAAAGCTGGTGGTGGTCAAGGAGGTCAGCTGCAGAGATTGCAGACACAAGCTGATTGCTGTGGGCTGTGTGGATGGGGACGCTCTGGTTTGTAAGATAAAAGAAAGGGAAGTTGCAGAAACTTCACATTTTCAGCTCAGCCACATGGCCTTCTTTTCTCTCCCCCATTCTTAGGAGGCAGCAATATAAGGTGATTTTTCTGTGTCAATTCCCTGTCCTTTAGGCAGGTTTCAAAGGAATTTTCTGATCTCTACCAGCTGCAACAGACCTGGGAGGGACAACATTCACTATGAGGATAACCACAGCTTGTCCTGGAAAGGGGGAATTATAAGTGCAAATCCACTCACACCTGCAAGCAAAATGAGGGACCAACCTCACTGTTCTCAGGAGAGCAGGAGTCCACACAACTTTAATTTGCATTGCCCAGAGCAATCAAGTCACAGGTTGGAGCAGGACCTCAGCTTCTCTGGAGTTTTGTTCATGGAGCCTCATCACATTTTCTATCCATGTCTAATATTATAAAACCCCTGAGTCTGATAAATCTTTACTAAGTTAAAGATAGATAGTATGAGGAACAAAAACTTTGAGTCCTACCATTTAACTCCCAAATTCTCCTTAACTTTGAACAGTTAATTCTCAAATCTTAAACTGTGTAAATAAGCAGAAAGAAATGCACCATGTTGACCAGGACTCATGCCTGTAAATCCTTCTACCTTAGGGCTATATCTGGCTTTACCTAAAACTTTACACTGCTTTCATTTCTTAGAATTCCCCTCAAGATGAGCACATTTTCATTATGTTCTAACAAGCAATGGTAGAAAAAATAAATAGAGTAAACAAACTATCTCCTTGCCCAAAATGCATGAACACTTTTTTGGGGAGATTAGAATGCTTGCATAGAACTCTTAAGAAAAAAGCACAGCTTACTTCTATCATTCTATTCTATGGAAATCCACCTGAACTAATAGGGTAACTGGCATCAGCAAAAAGGCAACAAGCAACTTTTCATATTCTTGTCAATGTGAATTGTGCTGTGTTTGCAGTGCTGGGAATCCAGCAGTGTTTCCACTGCTTCTGATCTAGCCTGGCAAAAATCAACCAACCAACCAACCAACCAACAACCCAATACCACTAGAGCAGATTATTCCAGATTCTCTAGCCTGGCTGAGAAAGAACTGAGGACTTTCCTAAGGACTGCCTCACAGCAGACATTACCTACACATTAATTCCTTCACATTGGCTTCTCCACATGTTCCTTCCCAGACGAATAATTACTAGCAGAAATAATGGAAAAACATTTTAAAAATGTAAAAATATTGTTTTTTAAATGCAAAGCACAAAGGGACCAAATGCAAGCACTCATTTTTTTTCTGTGCTAGGAATGCAAGTCAGTTCTTCAAGTATTCATAAGACACTTGTAGTCACAGACAAAACCTGGTATTACACAGTCTCTGTCTACAACAGTCTTGATGTTCTAATGAGACTTGATAGTTCTCATTATGCATGGATTTTCTGTTTGCTGTGATCTATAAGCAAACATCAAAAGTGCCAGTAGCATACTGCTTAAGAATTTCAGTGAAGCATTAAAAAGCAGAGCAGCAGAATATATCTTTAATTTGTCTTGAATGGCAGACTATCAGAATCTTCTTTCTTTTTTTTCCCCCTATTGCCTTCTTTTAAAGTAACTTAATCTGCTTAATAATTACCTTCTCTGTGAAGTTTCCACAAGTTTAATTTTAGCAACAAAGCAACATTAAATGGTTTGGTTGGAAGGGACTCTTTGCCAGTTGATAACTAATTGTAAGCAAAAAGATACAGACAGCGGTTAATAAAGATTACTTGATAAGACATTTAAGAATGTTCACTACACCAGCACTATATGCAGGGTGAATCTTATTTATAGCATAAAGTGATTTCAGTAATAATATAATTTTGGATCAGATGTACACTATTATGCTTTTTTTATTAATGAAACAGTAACTTTTTATCTCAGGAGATCTGCTGCCTCTTCTGTGGTTGTCTTTTCAGGGAAGAAAAGATGTTAACAAATGGTACCACAAAACACCAACTGGGATTTTGACTTTAGGATTTTTCAAATTTTAAGAAAATTAGGAACTTCAAGGCCCAATGATCCTGGTGTTTTAATAGAGGTGAATTAAGCAGGAAGAAGACAATTGCTGTGAGTAGAGAATTTCATAGCACTTCTCTACATTTTTCACAAGAACTCAATCTTTGTTGCCTGGAACATTGTGGTAAAGTGCATTTTCAGATACAGCAGTGCCATTACCAGAAATACTACAGCCCTGTCCAAAGAAGATGCTTTCAGAAGATATATTAGGAATGGAGGGACTTGGCAGATGGTGAACTGTGTATTTAAGCTTATATCATCCAAGACACACTGTAGTAGGTAGAGCACTAAAACTGGCTGTGAAAACAAGTGCCTTCACCTCTAAGATTATGGCCCAATAAAAAGTTAATCTTTCTTTTCTTTTTTAATCAAATATTTCCTTTCATTAAACTTGCTTTTTCTATGCTTTCTTCTCCTTACAACACCGTCTGAGGCTTCAAAAATGAAGGATCCATTCTGAGAACACTAAAAAGAAAAGACATGTAACAGTTATGCTCATTTGCAAGATAATCTGTGCTATTTTTCATGTTAGCTGTGCCCTCCCGACAGGGTGTTCAGCACAGTAAGTGACAATGCAATTGGCTTTTCTCTTTTTATTTAGTCCGTTACTGAAGGATGATAGTCCATCAAAATGATTCTTTGATTCTGTGATAATCATATAATATCCTGAATAAGAAGGAAGCCACAAGAATCAGTAAGTCTAGCTCCTGTCCCTGCACAGGACACTGCAAGAATCACACCATGTGCCTGAGAGCATTGTCCAAAGGCTTCTTGAACTCTGTCAAGCTCAGTGCTGTGACCACTTCCCTGGGGAGCCTCTACCAGTGCTCAGCCACCCTCTGGTTGAGGAACCTTTCCCTAATACCCAACCTAAACCTCCCCTGACACAAATTTAGGCCATTCCCTTGGGTCCTGTCACTGGTCACCGCAGAGAAGAGATCAGTGCCTCTCCATCCTCTTCCCCTCACAAGAAGAAGATGTAGACTGCAATGAGATCTCCCCTCAGTGTCCTCGAGGCTGAACAGACCAGGTGACCTCAGCTGCTCCTCATACATCTTCCCCTCAAGGCCTTTCACCACCCTCATGGCCCTCCTTTGGACACTCTCGAGCCTTACATTAGGCTATTGTGGCACCCAGAACTGCCCCCAGCACTCGAGGTGAGGCTGCCCCAGAGCAGAGCAGACCGGGACAACAGTGCTGTGCCTGATGTCCCCAGGACACGGCTGGCCCTCCTGGCTGCCAGGGCACTGCTGACCATGTTCAACTTGCCATCAGCCAGGACCCCCAGGTCCCTTTCTGTGGCACTGCTTTCCAGCATCTCATTTCCCAGTCTATCTGCACATCCAAGGTTGCCCCATTCCCCAGTGCAGAATTGGGCATCTGTCCCTGTTACATTTCATTCAGTTGGTGATTGCCCAGCCCTTTAATTTGTCTAAATCTCTCTGAAGGGCTTCTCTGCCTTCAATGGAGTCCACAGGTCCTCCACATTTGGTATAATTCTTTATCTCTCATTGCACTACCCAGGCACATCAAGAACAGCCAAATTTGTGGGGCAGCCAGCAGGCAGCCCTGTGCTCAGGACAGGGCCAAACAGTCTGACCCATTTAAAGTATTTCTAGTTGTTCCATGAATATATTTAAAATAAAATTCCTTTAACATACTTCATAAAAAGTTCTGGAAGATCTTGGAAAAGTAACAATTTCCTACAGAATTTACTTTTAAATAAAACCTTCTGTATACACTCATGCAATCTTTCAGTAACAGCAAAACTCTTTCTTAACAAGCTGGCCCATACTCTTTGTGAGTACCATGGCCACTGGAAAGATAAATAAGTAAAATCTTTTTCCCAAGAAGTGTACTATCATGTGCTCCCTAGGGATGGATTTATTTTTGAACACTTAAACATCTATCTCCAAAGTGGCAACTGTTTAGCAAGAAGAGATTTTTATTGATCTTCCTGCTTAATTATATCAGTGTGAGAGTTATTGTGGGCTCTAATTAGGCACCTGTTCTCTCTCCACTCACAAGGAAAAAAGTTTCAATTATAGTAAAACAAATCAAATTATTGAAGCACTATCCAATTTTCATTTTGCTATAGATAATGGGAGGAAAATTGGCTTGCGTGTTCAGATATTCATACCAGACTCCAGTCAGTTTTTATGTAATAAAATAACAAGGCTAAAATACTGTTCTCAGCTGAATTATGTAAATGAATCCCTGTATTAAGTCCATTAGCATATCTTTTGTTCACCAGTTTAAAGTATTACAAGGGCTTCTTTTTGGTCCTTTTACACTCATAGGTCTGGGATAGTATTTCTTCCTTCCCCAAAATACCTCAATAAGAATTTTCAAGTGGAAATATTTTTTCAGAAGCGGGTGTCTTTAAGCTACCCTGAGAGTTGCAAGTGGTCTAGGTGTACAGAAGTTGGGTGATCAGCTGCCACTCTTGTGCACAAAGCAACAGGTTTTCCACCCTTTATCAACATTTAATCCTCACCACCTGAATTTTTAGATGCAGGTTGTTACTGGGTTGAATAATTCTGTGTGATGCATAGAAAGGTTTGTGGGGCTGTGTCCACAAAGATTTTGTGTGGATGAAGACCAGAAGCCTGCAGACAGAATTCTCCTTGTTGTAACTGAGAGCCAAATAACTCGCCAAAAACCTTAAAAACTAGACTTAAAGGCTAAATTTTGGGCATTTATCATACATTTGTGGCTGTGTATTGTTGTTCTACCTAAATAAGACTTAGGAAAGCAGACAAGGGGGTATATTCTACTTTTGACAGCATGTGCTCCTGACATACACCTGTGGAATCTGGAGCCACAGATGCCTGTTCCCCATGGAGCACAGAGGTGCCACCCTGGTGCAAGGCAAAACCAGCTTGACAAGCCAAACATCTGCTGAGGTACTTCCTCTCCTTCTTGGCCCCTCCCTTGCCAGTGCACAGCTGGACAAGTCCAAAGAGCTGCTCCTCGCCTCGCCTCACAGCTGGCTGATGCAAGAGCATTACAAAAGACAGTCCCAAACTTTCCTACTTCAGAACAGCCAAGGTTCTGCTCTAGGGGAGGTCAATGAGCCCGAGGGAGAACTCGCTTGCATCTTCTCTTGACAGCAGGGTCAGGCTGGCAGCCCCAGCCTGTTGCCTCTGCTTGCTGCTTCCTGCTCTTGGCGCGGCCCAAAGTCTCATTCCACAGCCTGTGATCAGATGCTGCTGACTTGTAGTGTTACTCAAGGGATGGAGGAGAGAGGAGCAAAGCAAGAGAAGACAATCCCTAAAACCTGGGTGAGCCACACTGCACCTCTAGGAGGAGCTTATTTCTTATTTTCCATCTCTCCTGGCTCTTTCCCCCGAGCTGGTGCAAGCCCAGGCCTGTTGTTGAAAGGGATTTTGTCAGAATGTAACACTAGCTTACTAACACCTGTTTGCATTTTCATAGAGACTAACATAGGAAGGAAATGTTATTCTAAATCAGCACACACATTGTGTTCCTATCTCAGGTTGCATCCTTCCTGGGAGTCAGGAAGCACTCAGATGTTTTTCATCTGAATTGTTTTGCACAGTGTGGGCTACCCTACCCTTCCCATCCATTACTGTGATCATTCTTTTTGATGCAATAATGAAAAGGCTGTTCTCAAGACTTTGTAACTAATATTACCATGTCTTAAGATGGAAGATATCATTAGTAGTATTAAAGCTTACACAGCAAGAGACAGTAGCATGCAGCCAGCAGGTAGAGGGGCTGCTTGGTTTCCCCTACAGTAAGAGAGCACTCAATATTCCTGTATAACAAAATCTGCTAGTCATGCACAGAGCAAGCAGTGACATCAGTCACATGTACCTGGGTTTCCTTCTGCCCCAGCACACACTGTCAGTGAGAGGGGCAATAATCCTTCTCCAAAGCAAAACCACTCCTCTTTATGTTCAGGCCAGGCCACAGGTGAAGTACTTTGGGTGGAATGGGCTCTGACCTGAACCTCCACCCCAAAATTAAACAGTCTTGCTCTTTGAATGTTCTTTTATCCAGCATTGTGTCTTTGTGAACCTTCTGAATTATATCGCAAAAAATGAACCAAAGACCTTACTTATATCAGATCTTGGAGCTTTTTTCTAGATTTAAGGATGTTTGAATACGTTTGTATAAGCAAGGTAAACTGGCTTGTTTCTGAGGAGTGATTTGGTATTTAACTGAGAGGATAACAAAATCATTAACTGGTGGGGCAAAAAAAAAAAAGAGAATTGATCTGTGACACTAAGTATGGATCCTAATGAAAATGCCTGAATTGTTTTATTGACTGATAATGTACTAAAGATGTTTCATAAAACACATATGGAGGGATGTAATAGCAGAGGACTCATCTGAATTACATCTCAGTCCATGTAGTCATTTGGAAAATCACTTAAAGTACGGCATTGTCCCACATTATTTACATCATATTCTGAATCAGTAAAGGCTGCACAGATTCAATGTAGATGCAGAGATCCACTGTGCTTCATCAATTAAACCAGTACAGCAAGTTAAAAAATTGTAAAGAATATTTATTCTTTCATTACACTGCACCATTTTATTTAGAGCACTAGAAAAAGTCATAGAGATAATCTGATTATCCATATGAAGTTGAAAACACTTCTAGAAAAGTAAACAAGAGCTTTTTAATTTTGCCTCAGAGAGCAGATGCAATGTCATATAATGTGCTAAGATGAAAACAGGAGAGCCCCATGAAAATTCCAACATCGACAAAAAGTAGATTATGGTCCAAAGTACACAAAGCCAGCACAAAACCAGAAACAGTTTGAAGTAACAATAATTTGATACCAGCTCAGAGGAAGGTGAATGGACATGAGTAAAAAGCATTTTTATTTGATTTGAAAATTAAAAAAATTCAAAATTAGGGCTATGTTTTCTAATAAATAAAATATGACACGTGGATTTTACATGGTTCAATAAAATTTACATGCATTCAGTAAAAGATGAACCATGCAGTTACATTGATAACAATACAAAATGGTCAGATTTTTTGACTCTTATCGCAAAGTATCCAGACAGATGCTGAAAAGGACCAAGAATTGAAGCCCAGGTAAATAATTTGCCTTTGCCAATGAACCTGTAGGCTAGTATATGATTTTATGAAAAGATGACCAATATAATTCTGATGATTTCTTGCATTTAAGTTTCTTAATTATACATATAAATACAGAATTATACTTTTTTACAGCCAAATTAAAAATTTTCAGGTGGCAGATGCTAGCTTGGATGGGTTCACTCAGCCCCACATATAAAAATTATGATCCACTTGTCCACTCATAATTTCACTAGTATTAACCATGGAGTTCTTAATTACAGTTTTATCCAACTCACTGATGGTCTATATCAAATCTTTGGAAATGCCTTCTACACATAGTTTCTGCTGGAAAGAACACTGCAGCACCACATCTTGATTTGCTGTGAAATCACCTACTTCTAGAACAACGTTTTCCATTAAAAAATAGAGAAATTTGGTGATTTTATAATCGAACCATAGGCTATACAGCTCTGTAAAACCAGCCTCAATCCACACAGCCCCTTTCATAGGCGTGCTATGACCTATTATTTCAAGCAATGCTGAGTATCATGCCACAGAAGACCTGGACTTGCCACCCAACTTCAGACACTTATGGACCCTGCTGTATGTTTAGAAGACCCTGGTAACATGTATAGGACAAGTAAAGCTCCTCCACATTCAAGCAGCTAAGCTGAGACCTTGATCACCTCCAGAAAAGGGCCCCCCTTGCAGGGCCTTTGTACATTCCTACTTTTGTTAACATAGGGCATAAATCAGCTGGGATAGAGTCAAGCGCTTCAAGAGTGTCTCCTGGCGAGGAGACAGTCCATTCAGTGCCATAACTCCTTTTGCAGAGAACTGAAAGGCTTTAATGTACAGAGGTGTGGGCCAGGGAGAACTGAAGAAGAGAAGCAGCTCAGGGAAGAAAGCAAGAAAACAAAAAGAAGAGAGCTCATCATAGTCTACTGTTTCCTCAAGAGGAGAAGCAAAGAGGCAGATGCTGATCTCTGTGGTGACTAGTGACAGGACCCTAGAAAATGGCCTGAATTTGTTTCAGGGGAGGTTTAATTTGGATATTAGGGAAAGGTTCTTCCCCAGAGTGTGGCTGGGCACTGGAACAGGATCCCCAGGGAAGCGGTCATAGCACCAAGCCTGACAGAGTTCAGGAAGCACTTGGACAATTCTCTCAAGCACATGGTGCGAGCCAGGACTTGAGTCCAATGATCCTTGTGGGTCTCTTCCAACTCAGAACCTACAGTGATACAATGAACTTACGAATTTTCATGTTGTTGAAGTCACTGGCAGAGACAGAGAAAACAGAAGGACATCTGTTACATGCTTGTCTTGGCTACTCATCTAGTCCCCTCTGTAATCACTTCAGAAGTGCACTAATGGGCTGGGACATGCAGGAGAAGCCCCCTCCTCTGCAGACCTTTGGGGTCAGAGAGAGCAGAGTGGGAGACAGAGGCTCAGCTGGCTGGAGATGGTGAACCTGAGGGTATGGACTGCTGTTGAAGCAGAGGAACGCACTCCAAGTTGTTAGAAACCTTTTTGATGTGTGCCCAAGAGCATTTTCTTGGCAGCACCATTTGTGGATATGCAAGGAGCTAAGTCTGTCACACCAGCTCCTGGTGAACCACAGGCTCATTCAGAGACATAAGATTCATCTTTTTACAAAGAGCAGATAGCCCATCCTCTACAGAAGGACAGTCTCAAGGGAAATGACATACTGCTTTTATCTCCAGGTACCTAGTCTCTGGACCTTGTAAGCTTTCACTGTGGGGATTCCAGTGAAGCAAGTCTTAGGTGAGATCATCCACATTACAGGTGGTCCAGACCCACAAAATGCAGAACAACCCTCTCCAAAATATCAGGGCGTGAGGCTTGAGGGTGCAAAATTTGCTTTATGTGGTAATATTTTAAAACACAGGAAAAGGAAGAAATTACTATAATAAACTACCAAAAATGGTCATAAGGTCTTGTAGGTAGATGAAGATATTTGCCAGTCTTTGTCACTGCCACGGGATGACATGAGATCACTGCTGGAATTTGCTCAGTATGCATTCATGATTTCTTGTCCTTTCACAGTCCTTACTCCAGAAGAGCCGAACAGGGCTGTCCTGGACTTCTGCAAACATGTGCCTTCCAGGAATTCTCACTCATAATGTATTCCTCTCAGTGGCTTCAAAAATGGCATTCTAATATTTGAGTTGAGGAAAAATTAGGAAGAATCCATAGAAATTAGCAACAAATTGGTAATACTGACCAATGCTGGTAATAATACTAATAAATAATATTGTATTCCCAGGTAAAGCAAGAAGAATTGTGGGTAAGGCAAATGCAGCTCAGGGCACAAAGCAAACCCTGTCTGGCTGTGCTTACAGAGACTGTTAAATAGTAGCTCCTGAATTTTTAAGATACAGTTCACAGTTTCACTCCAAAGATCTAGCTAAGCTCAAATGCAAAACATAGTTTGATGCTCCATTGTAAGACTGAATAGCAATAATCCACCATGGCATTTACACACTGCTTGTCTCTTTGCTGTTTTACGGACTTTATTCAATCAATTCTTGTGTCTCTCCAAGGAATAAAAATATGCCTTTCAGGAATGAGGAAACTGAGGAAGAGGAGCTAAACACAATTGCACAGCTCACAGAGATTTGGTCACAGCAGATATTGTTGGATTCGGGAGGCTGCTCCACCCCCATGGGCACCCACATCACAAGCCCACACCTTCCCCTTTTGGTGTTACTGAAATACAAATGCTTCTTTCTCTTATGTGCTTGCCAAGACCTGAGGCAGAAGCATCATATTCTCCTGTATGCCAGTGAATGTGGTCATTCCACAAGGTAATTTATAATATGTACAAAAGCTTCTTCTAAGGGTGTTGGTAAGATATATGGGGTTAGTAAAGGCCTAATAAAGACTAAGCCACACTAATAAAAGAATGGAAAATCCTATGATTTAAAGGCAGTGGCCAAATACTGTATCATTTTATATATTGTTAATAAATCAGAACAAGCGAGGCACAGAACATCTGGTGTAAAAGATAAAGCTCTTATCAAAGTCCACCAGACAGGGACTCCAGGATTTTTGTGCTGGATAAACCCTAATGCCTGTGTGAGAACCTTCTCCACTGTACTGGTGGCATCACATACAGTTTGCCTCTGCTGGTTTGGCACAGGAGTGACTTTTGTGGAGAAGGTCCTGTCAGCTGTTGCTGTCACCCTGCATTCAGGTCCATTTGATCAGGTGTCTGTCGTCTAGTCAGGTGTAAAGATGCTCTGCAAACAGGATATGTACAACTTCACAAGCACATCACAAGTGTTTCCTGCCTGGCACACATAAAACATGGCTTTGATTTGATGAGCTACGGATCCCCTCTTGTAAGAAATCCAAGGAGCCTTTGTCACCCACTGGGTAACATCTAGGGAAGTGTACCACTTCTAGAGGAAACCCTTGATGTTAAAACCCAATGGCTTTTCCACCAGCTCCCATACTGCAACCAGCTCCCACTTTCTTTCCAATAGGAGTTTATTCACAGAATCACAGAACCACAGAATCATATGGTTGGAAGAGACCTTCATCGAGTCCAACCGTGACCTAACACCTCAACTAGACCATGGCATCAAGTGCCATGTCCAGTCTTCTTAAACACATCCAGGGATGGTGACTACACCACCTCCCTGGGCAGGCCATACTTTATCACTCTTTCGGTAAAAAACTTTTTCCTAATATCCAACCTGAGGGCCCAGAACTGGATACAGCACTCAAGGTGTGGCCTCAAGAGTGCTGAGTGCAGGGGGAGAATGACCTCCCTGCTCCTGCTGGTCACACAATTCCTAATGCAGGCCAGGATGTCCTTGGCCTTCTTGGCCACCAGGGCACACGGCTGGCTCATGTCCAGTTGGCTGCTGGCCAGCACCCCCAGGTCCCTTCCAGCCACACCATCCCCAGCCTGTAACATTGCAGGGGGTAACTGTGGCCAAAATGCAGGACTCAGCACTTGGACTTATTAAACATCATCTTATTGGACTCTGCCCATCCATCCAACTATTCCAGGTCTCTCTGCAGAGCCCTCCTACCTTCCAAGAGATCAACACAAGCTACCAGCTTAGTGTCATCTGCAAATTTACTAATGAAGGACTGAATCCCCTCATCCATGTCCTCAATAAAGATATTGAACAGAGCTGGTCCCAGCACAGAGCCCTGAGGGACACCACTGGTGCCTGGCCCCAGCTGGATGCAGCACCACTCACCAGCACTCTCTGGGCCGGCCATCAGCCAGTTCTGAGCCCAGCACAGAGTGCTCCTGTCCCAGCCGTGGGCTGCAGCTTCTCCAGCAGTGTGCTGGGGGAGACAGTGCCAAAGGGCCTGCTGAAGGCTAAATAGACAAAATCCACAGCCTTTCCTGCATCCACTAGGCAGGTCACCTGGTCATAAAAGGAGATCAGATTGGTCAAAAACTACCTACTTGTCCTAAACCCCTGCTGGCTGGGTCTGATACCATGGCCATCCTGTAAGTTCTGTGTGATGAGACTCAGTATAAACTGTTGCATAACCTTATCTGGTAATGAGGTCACAATAAATGGGCTTAAAATTACCAGGATCCTCCTTCCCTCCCATCCTTTTTGTGAATGGGTGTCACACTGGCCAGATTCCAGTGCTCTGGAACCTCGCCAGTGAGCCAGGACTGTTGAAAAATGATAGCTCACAAGCTCATCGTCCAGCTCTTTCATCACCAGATGGATTTCATCTGGTCTCATGGATTTATGAACATCCAAGTGGCTCAGCAGTTCTCTGACTGCCTCCTCCTGGATGATGGGGGGACCATTGTGCTCCCTGACACCATCTACCAACCCAGAAGGACAGTTGTCTTAAGGACAAGTTGTCTTCCCACTAAAGTCTGGGACAAAGAAGGCATTACGCACTTTCGCCTTCTCCTCATCTGCAGTTACCAAGTCCTCATCTCAGTATCTTTCCTCTTATGTACTTGGGATTCCTTGATCCCCTACCTATAATTTTACCCTTGTTAACCCTATTGCTTATTTTCTATGGACATTTACACAGCTTCAGGCCAGCAGCTTCACCAGCACCCTTAGCTGAGGTTATGCAGCCAGTGGGAAGAAAAGTTGAACCTTGAGTCCCTTGAGCATCAGCAGCCAAGCCCTGACGGTGGGAGAGGGTAACACAGAGGAAGGTGCAGTGCCCTCTGCAGCACTATCACACTTACCCATCTATTTTATACCTTGTTGGAAGATGTTTAGCCTCACACTTCAGACACTCTTAAACACTTCGGTTTAAACTATGCACATATTGACTCCGTGACATTGCAACTGAGGCCTGAGGTTATTAGAAGGGTAAAGAGCAGAAAACTTAGTAGAAACTTAAAGCATCTGAGCAAATGAACAATATATTTCTTTACAGACCATAGTCATCTGCAGACTCAGTGGAAAAAGGAATAAAAAGGGGATTTGTGTTATAAGAACACAGGGCATTCCTCAGCACATGTATCCATGCTTACCAATGCTTTCCCTGTGCAGTAGTGTTGAATGCAGTGTGACTGTTCATGTAAGCAGGTCGTGGCTTATGTGACAGCAGCCTTTGGTGTTTCACTCATCACAGACTCTTTCCTGAGACATTGACATTTAATCCATGATCTTGAATCATAACGTCTTCTGATCAGCATGAAAAGATGTCCATACAGAAATATTGCCATTGTCATTTCCATCTAGGTGCTTCCTCTAGCCTTTGGAGAACTGGGATATGCTGGTTACTGTGACAATGGTCTCCAGCTGGTGTTTGTAAGGTATCCATTCCCCAGAGAATGGAGTGCCTTGTGTCTGATCTTTCAGCCCTAAGACTGTTTAAGCTTTGCAAATAAGGGAACACTTAAAAGCCATAGTTTGACAATAACAGAAGAAATTTACCAAAAGATCAAATAGCAAACACATTGTTAAGATGACATTTAATGAAGAAAATTTTCTTTGGGTTCTGCAGTGCTGCCACTTGCCTGTGATTCTGACAAATCAGTCAGTACCTGAAAGGTCCTTTAAGGCTGTCATGTCCTGGAGGGTTTTAGATCTGTGTCTTTTCTGCTTTTGTAGCTAATGATGACTACAGGAGCCACCTCTGACATTTTAAGCAGTCTTATTTCCCCCACTGTATACAGAAACACCTTCTCCTCATCCCTCCCTAACTTGTGGCTTAACAGACCTTTACCTCTAAGGGTGGTTATTTGCTAAGAAGGAGCTTGAGTCATATTTTATCTTTCCATTACAATCTTTTAATTAATGCTTCCATTGAATATCCGAACTAGAGCACTGATAGCTCCAAGCTTAAACAGCATTTTCAAGTCACGATGTTAAAACTTTACAAGTCGTAGATTCAAGAAGTTATTAACCAGATAAAAAACATAGTCTGAAAATCAGTTCATAACAGCACCACAGAAATAGCAATCACAATCTCTCAGCATCATGAAAAGTGTTACTATGATCTCTCAGTCTAAATATATGATAGAACTGGAAAATGTATTAGTTAGTTTGGTTAGTACTACTTTATTTTGGTTAGTGCTTCTTTGCAGCTTCATATCCCCAAAGGAGCATAGTCACACTAATACTGCCCCAATACTAAATGATGTCAATTCTGTACTATTAGTTTTCATCATTTTCAACTAAAGTGCAGCTGCCTGCATGACCTGACATGTTTCCCAGGGCAGTATTTCAACAGCCATACAGAAGTTGGTGCATCCCCTGGAGTTTCAATTTAATGCCTTCAAACCACAGGCTTAGCTGTTCAAATTTTATGGTTTAAAATTTATTCTCAAATTTATTTTATAGATGAAAATTTATTTTATTTTAAACTCTCTAGCATGCCCTCCAGCCAGTTCATAAATGGCAGAATAGGCTTGTTTTCTTCCAGCCAAATTGAACCAGAGAGGTTATAGAGCAGCACAACCACACCATACAGAATGAGCAACCAAGCAACTCTAAGAGACACAGTGCAAGATCCTTAGTCATTTTACATCCACGAGAAGTTCCCACTAGGCTCATGAAAATTTTTTGCCTACATTATGTTGGTTGTGTACAAAGTCTATGTGTTTGTGTAAGAAAGAAAGCAAACCAAACTGAGCTAAACAATCAGGAAGGATTTTAACTATTGCAGCTGCAACAACTGCAGCCTTTCAACAGACAGGGAGTGCAGTTGGTGAGTGCTGAGTATTAATACCTACACTCCAGATCTCGTGTGGCACTCCTTTGTCTCCCAAAATCATGAAGTTTGCCAAAGTAAGCAGATTTTTTTCCACTCCTAGCAGAGTACCTGCAGAGAAAGATGACACTTTGCCCTTGGCAAAGGGGAGTAACACCCTGGCACATATGCCTGCTCTCTCAACAAGGTACCATCAACCTCAAAGTGTCAAAACAAAAGCTTTTTGTTTTCCTGTCTAGCCTGCTTTCTTCCCAAAGTACAAGCCTCATTTCAGAAATAGGCATTTTGCAAAAGCTCTGCTGAGGTGCTTTCATAGGCTCTGTTTCCTGTAGTGGCTGGACCCTGTATCAAAATGTGTATGCGAGTATGAGCTTGAGGAGCTGTTCAAGCAAAAATGCTTACAGGTCTTCAAGTAGAAGATGCAGATCCAGCTAGCAAAAGATTGGAGGACTGCAGCAAAATGAAGGACATAGCACATTTTTGCAACCTCTGCAAGGTGAAGATGAAATCTTAATGCTGAATTCAAAAAGTGAAAAGTGAGTGAGAAAATAAGGCAGGGAAGTACTATGAGAAGAAGATGGCTTTCATGGAGTTTTGAACAAACTGTAGGGACTAAACATTTATAATATGTCCATTTATATCCCTCTAGAACTGCAATTTAGATAAAGGATGAAAGAGGCAATGCATAAGAGCTTCAGTGTATGAGTGCCTCTTCTGCTAAGCTTTTTGACTTTAAAATAGCTAAGTCGGAATGTTTGAAAAATTCCAAGTTACAGTACAATAGAATTCCATTTTTACTAAAAATGAAGACTTTGTCACCTCCTGGCATTTCATCTATCTGTTCTCTGTTATGACAGCCCAGCTTTTCCATAGATCCTTAATTTATATGGAGAGCTGCCTCTGACAGCTGATCAGGCTGAAGATCTGGCAAAGATCCAGAAGCACAGGAGCTCACAACAGTTGTGGATGACACAAACTGACAAGGTGGCAAATAACCATGAGGACTCTGGTATAGTGGTATATTATATATATATATATATATTTAATATATATATAAAATATATAAATTCATAATACATACAAATAATATAAATTATATTTGTGTACACACACAAAAATACTTATGCATATTTGCTTAAGCAATCTGGATTGTTTGGAGAATTTGAGCTATTTATGCAAAATAGGCTTCTATGTGACTATTTAGTACATGAGCATGGTCATAAAAGGAAGTCCTGAAGGTCATGCCTATGAATGCATGGACTGCACTGTGGGTAGCAGTATGATAAGTAGGAGTCTCAGCTCAACAGGAATTATTATTTTGATGTAGACACAAATCAGACTATTATAGTTCTTGAGCAGATAAAAAAAGAAAAGTGAGAAACAGCTGAAATTATGATTTCCCTCTGACCATAATGTCAGTGAGCTGGATACTGGGCATCTGGACAGTTTTGAAGGTCACACACTCAACACTCAGGCATGCACACACACAAACTACAAACATGGAAAGGGTACGGAAAAGAGCCATACAATGATCTGATGGGGGGAAGAAGTATCTTATAGCAAGGATTTAGAGATCTCCTCTAAAGTCTTTAATGATTTTAGTTACAGAAAAACAGAAAATTTGAGAAAAATCTTAATTGTAGTTTACTAATACCTCCATGGAAATAAAACACTGGGTTTTCAAAAGCCTTTTATTTCAAAAGAGAAAGACACAGAATGAACGAGTGTCTATTTAAGGATAAAGCCAGAAATGTTAAAATTATAAGGATTACTCATTTTTTTGCTGATTTTTAGCTGCTGGAGAAAATTATCAAAGCAATCAAAGCCCTTTGCATTTGTTAAAATTATTTTGGGTTTTTCAATCTATTGGGCATTTTCCCTCCTTTTGTCCTTCCAGTTCTCTTCCCTCATGCCTTGAAGAGACCTGAGCAAGCAACGGGGCTTGGCTGGTGGGATCAACCCACCTGACACTGCCACAGAATATAATTGTAGGGGACTGTTTTGGCACAGGTATGTTTGCCATCTGAGTCCTTGGAAAGACACTCACAGAATCATGGAATCATTTACATTGGAAGAGACTTCTCAGACCAAGTCCACCTCTCAGCCATATCCCTAAAGTGCCATATCTCCACATCTTTTAAGTATCTCCATGGATGGTGACTTAAGTCTGGAAGCAGGTTCCAATACTTAACAAAAATCCTGTCAAAAGGAGGCACTAAAAACATCATTGCAAGTCTGGATTCCTGCTCCGGGTCAGAGCCACCTTGTAGCAGATAAGCAGACTGGCAAATTCCTGTCATCTTCTATCTTTAAACAAGCTATCCATTTCCTTTAAAGGTAAAAACACAGACCTTGCAAACATCAAGTATATTCTTACAACCCATTTGGAGCAACAAATAGTAGAGGTGGCTAATCCTGATTCTGCTAGAAATGTGGATAGAACTGTCAGGAAGTTTGGACAAATTTTCTTCAAGCAATTTAGTGAATAGATGCACTTAAAAAAAAAAATCTGTTAATAAAGCCTAAGCAAGTCAATTTCCTGAAGGACAATTCTCACCCACTTAGGGTGCTGATGGGGTCATGCTCATTTCTCTCCAGCCAAGTCCAACCTTGGGCACTCACTGGTAGCAAAGAAGAGCAGAGCATACTCTTTCCATTGGTGCCCAGTGAAAAGAGAAGGGACAATGAATACCAGCTGGAGGTTTCCTCTAAACATCAGAAAACATATTTTTAATATGAAGTTCACCCAGGACTGGCACAGGGCTGTCCAGGCTTCTTGTGGAGTCTTCCTCCTTGGAGATGTTCGAAAGCCACTTGTACAGAGTCCTGGGCAACTGGCTGTAGATGGCTCTGCTTGAGCAGGGGGTTTGGAGCAGGTGACCTCCAGAGGTTACCAACAGCAGCCACCTCCTATCTGGGATGCCCTTAGTGGTGGCAGCCAAAACTTATGGTCAGGGAACATAGTGAAACTATGCATGGTCAATTTTCCTGGGCTTGGCTTTATTGGCAACTAAACAGCCAAAACAGTATTGATCATACCCTGCTTTTTCTTATATTCAGGGGACTTCACTTCCATTGAACCCTACTGCAGGTCTCCCATGTGCAGGACAAACTCTATGAAAGCTGCAGAGTGACAGCCTACTTGGAATTGCTTGCTAGCAATTCCATTTGGCAGCATGTAAGCACAAGATGTTGAAAACACACTAACACTAGAGAGTGATGCTTCATGTCAGCATAGGCTCCCAGGCACTGTCCTCCCTAACAGGTAGTTGTGAAAACTGTGGGACTTTGGGATGAACTCCTTAGAAATCCTTATTAAACAGAACAGATTAAAGCAGGTATTGTTCTTAGGCCAACTTTTATTATGTTTACATAATGCTAAGTCAGATGTGCTTGTTAATCACTTTCAATAGCATTAACTTTTTTAACATTGCACTTGTGTTGATATACAAAATAAAATAATTTATTGAAATAAAAGGTCAGCTGAAAAATCATTGTCTCTTCCAAGCGTTCTCTGTTTGAGTTACAGGGTTATTCTCTTTACTGTAGGGATAATAAGGATTATATTTCACCAAAGGCTCCAGAATATTATCCATCTCGTTCTTTTATACCCCAGGAGAGGTTATTTCAGTTTTGTAGATCCCTAAGGTAGAAGAAGGGAATGATATTTCCAAGCCCAAATGCTCTGCATGTGTGAGCATGTTCTAAAGGAAACAGAACAAGGGCAGGCCAGACTGATACTACCCCACATGTCATCGGGTGCCATATTGCTGCTTTTCTCCTGAAGCAAATCCCCAAACCCATAAGTACAGGCAAAAATCAGATCTTCACATTTGTGATTTCCTTTGAGGGTTATATTTTTGAGGTATGGGCTGCCTTACACTGTCACATCTGATCTGTCTCAGATCTGCATGAGTTTTCTGCTCCTGAGATGGAGCTAAATCACTCCAGAAACCAAATGTAGGTTGAATATTTGGTGAATGCTGGCATGTCCAAATCTTCAGGAGCACCTGATCCTTACCTGATGTTGGATTCCTCATAGGTGGGGTGGTTGTTGAGGGTGCAGAGACAAAGAACACATGCCAGTACTCTGTGTGCCTCAGGACAAACTGAGAAGTTGAGAAGTCGAGCAGTCAAGCAGTGCCATGGCAATTTTTTGTTTTCAAACTCTGTTTGTTACAGCTCGCATTCCCCAAAAGTTTTGTCCAGTATTTTACAGTAAACATAAAGGACGTACAATGTGATTTTGTCATTGTCTCATGCACAGAACCATATAACACAGGCTGAGAATCCAGGTGTTTTCTAAATTTACCTTGGCTTCTTGCACCAGAAGAAGCCAAAGCCTGTCATCACCAAAACTTTGAAGTGACTGGGTAATTCAGGCTGGAAGGGACTCCAGGAGGTCAAAACTTTCAACCTCCTGCTCAAAGCAGGGCTACATTCTTGAAAGCATAATGGACATCAAAGCCAGTGTTTAAATTACACTCCTCACAGAAAATGGAGGCAGTGGTTAAATGTATCAGCCCTGCATTAGACACAGATTAAGGTGACAGATCTTGCCAGGTCGCAGGCGAGAGCAGCCTGCAGATGCCCTTGGCATCAGCTGCAGCTGCCAAGAACCAGCCATGAAGTAGTAGAGATCTAGGCTTGGCCCAAGATCCCCATGCACTGCAGTGGGTGAAGTCATCTGTGACCTGGTTGTCTGCCCCTTTTTCCCTTGCTCTGAAGAACAGTGATACATGATATGCTCCTTCACAGGGTAGTTTCAGATCCAAAGCTGATATGAATAAATTTAACACTTAAAATAAAGCTGGTTTGGGGATTACTCAGAAAAATGGCATAGCTGGAGGATCAAAATAAACTGTGGACATATTTAGTTTGAAAGCAGTTCTTTCCTCCAATAAAAGTTAAATTAATTTTATTTTTAATTTACAAACCTTACACACTTACGTGATTCTTGAGCACCCAGTAAGGATACAGTAAATAGGGAGAGCAGTCAGATCTGGAATAATACATGCGTCTCAAAGTATTTCTGTGGTGCAATAATTTCTATTTCTATCATCAGGAGCTTGTATTATTATTATAGATTTCCTTCTTAGAAAGATGAAAAGGTCTTTGCCGTTAATGGAGAGACAATATCTCCATATATATATGTCAGTATTTAATTCCATGTGGTTAATCAGAATTTTTGGCCCTGTTTATTTTTCTTATTTACAAGTACAAATCTATTTACACTCTGCTTCAGTCAAAAGAGGTATGCCACACAATCTTTACATTTCAGTGACCAATCTCACAACAAAAGCATTTTCCAAGAAATGCCTAGTCCATCCTGCTTTCCAATAGTCTAGTAACAATAATTACAGAGGCATGTGGCAAACTGAAAAGAAGGGAAGTAAAAAGCTGCAGTAGATGTAAAAGCTCATATCGCACCTCAAAAGGATCTTATTCAAATTAATGTGTATGGGGGGGAATAACAGTAATCATTATTTCTATAAGCTGTTTCTAAATATAATGATGAAAGATACTGTAAGAACAATCTACTCAGAGGAAAAGGGGGTGTTTATCTTTTTCCTTACTCCTCTTTCTTTTTTTTTTTAAAGTTCTGATTTCTTGCTGTTAGCTGTAAAAACAACCCTTTAGTGTTGTTTCTGACCCCCTTTTCTTTTGAAATTTTTATTTTATATCATTCTTGGTGACTCTTGTAGCATCCTTGGGTGGTCATCAGCACATATACGGGAGTTCATGAATGTAGAAGAGTGAAAATCTAGCTGTCCAGTGCTCGGCAGGACATGGCAAGGATGTCCGTCCATTCTATTTTAGTCAGGAAGAGACATTGCACCATCACACAGTTGTTTTCCTTCCCTCCCCAAAATCTCAGTGTTTTCCCAGCCTAACCTGGACGGGAGAATATGCAGGAAATTTTTTAAAGGCAAGTCTCCAGCATGATGAGGCAAGTTTGGTTTCTCTGTAACAAGTGGGCAGAGACAAGGGAAAGGGAACTGAAACTGTTTTGAAGTAATGGCAACATCAGCTGCTGCAATGGGGTGCAGAGATATGTGATATACTGTGATTATTGCAATTTAGAGGCTTCCTTTTCAGACTAAAACATTTTTCACTCCTTTCGGAAACAGTATTATATTACAGGTGTTCTAACTTTTCTTCAGAATCAGACTGGCCAGGGAACTGTAAATCTAAATCATGGCTGCCCTCAGGAAACCTGCCAGCCTGTAAACACAGTGAAATGAGTGAGATGAAAGTATCTGGGTGAGAAAATTAATTTTAGGCATTCCACTGAAGTCTATTTAGTTTTTACAGTCTGGCCTGGCATCTATAAGTAACAGCTGGGGAGGACATATTAATTCCCAGTGACTAATGCTGGGAAGATTACTTTAAGCTTGAAATCTTTACATAGGGGTCCAAGGGGGGGAAAAAAACTTATTCCCTTGAATTTCTCTTATTTTTTCCATGCTGGAAAGTCATGGTATTCTACCATAAGTATCAAGCTTTCCTACTTCTGAAGCTTAATTGTTCAAACTGATGAAGTTTCTGATTAGGAATTTATGTAGAAAAGTATTTCAAACTGCAGGCTGACCACAAGAGTAACTTGTCAGGGCATTGCATTTTTTTCAGCATATTTCCTTTTTTTGGCACATTTGTGTGCTTTCAGATAGCTTCCCCATTCTTAAAGAGGTCTCTCAGAGGATTTTGCTCACATCTCCAGCCTAGCAGGGGCAGGTGAACAAAAGCCAAAAATGTGAGAACAATTCAAAATGATTTTTTTTCATGTTCCTCATGCTGAACATGAGCAAAGATTCTATTTAAGATACAAAACTCTCTCAAGACACAAGATGATGTCATTCATCAACCTGTTTATACCCACGTGTACTCCACCATTTTTCATTCTCATACATTGTTGCTTGTCACAATGAATGAAGCCAAAACACTGCAAGAACACTTCATGTCCAGACTGTGAGAGAGTATGAGTCTCATGTTAGCTCATTCTCATACCTTCCAGAGCACTTGCCCAGATTTTGGAGAGTGGAAGAGCATCCAAGGAACACCCATTGCTAGCTATGCCATTTGTCACCTGGATTCTTCTAACATCCTTCAGACCATATTTATATCTCTGATATTAGCTTTTTTTCTTCCTGCTTCTTATTCATCATAAGAGCTTCCTGGATACTTTCCAGGGACTATTTGTTTTCAGCTCCTTTATAAAGCTCACAGTGAAGAAGCCCATGGGGTTTAGCAAATAAAGAGATACTGGGCAATTGCAAAAGCAACACCACTCTGATTCCTTGTCGCCAGCTACCAGAACCTTCCATTCACTGCCAACCTGTCTTTAACATTCCCAATTATATTTTTATACATTTGTCATCAGTTAAAAGAGACTTTCACTGTCCACCAGAAAGGAGACCAGTGAGTTGTCCATCAGTTTGTTCTCTCTTCCACAACTAGAAAGAGCAAGCTGCTTCTTTATTTAGCTCCATCAGTCTCATTTAGCCATAAAGGTGCTCAAGCAGCATTAAGATCTGTTCTAGGCATGAATGTGATAAGAAACTCAGAATGGTCATTACTTGCCCTAGAAAACTGACTTCCCAAACATGGGGACAGAGCTTGATTTCTGGTTGTTGTTTTGTGTTGGTAAGCTACATAGATGAGACAGCAGACTTTTAGGAATATGCCTGGATAGGATACTATGTCTGGGCTAGGTGTAGAGATGAGCTGGTCCTGTAGCAATGGTTTGGGTGGACCACACATCGGGTACTCTAAGGCAAAGCTGTGTCTGCATGTTTATCAGTCCCCAGCTTGAGGCAGCAGCTCACCTATTCTTCAATTCAGTCATGGAAACAGAAAGGCTGCAGTCAACATCATTCTTCTCACCTAAAATGGGCAGAGGATGGAGCCATAGTGTAGAAGGTCTTCCAGAACCATCACCTGAATTACTGCAATTCAGTGGTCCAGTCCTGAGCATCCGGGGGACAATTCTGTGTAGAACTCTTACAACAAGTAAAAGAAAGATATTTTCTATGGAAAAGAGGGTGTGAAACACATTCACATTGGTACTGTCTACTGATAGAGACTGGGAATGGTGGGAAGGGGAGGAACATACATAAGAACTAGAAGGAAATAGAAGGAACTGGAAGGTGTCAGAACTTGCATACATTTGGCCTATACCAGCTACTTTGGCAGGTTGAGCAAAAGGATGCAGATCCCAAAATCCTGAGCCTATGATGGGCAACTTCCAAGCATTCCCACTTTAGAGTTTTTCTGGCCCTGACACTGGGACAGAAATTAATCTCTTTCCGAACATTTGGGAATTTACTGAGTTTGTATATCCACCTGCCTCTTGAATAATGAACTCTTGTGTCATGGGACAAAAAAGGCTCCTAAACAGTAAAAGCTTTTCCTACAAGGTCAGCAGCTGGCAGCAGGTATAAACAAAGCAAATGTCCATAGGGTCTTTCAGGACCCATTTCCTTTGGACAACAGTTTCAGTTTTTCTGAAGAGAGATGGTGGAACTCAGATACATTTTCCCCCCTTCTTTCCTGTAAAAAATCTACTTCCCACTCTCTTTCTTAGTATCCATGTTCTTAGGTGTAGAAATGTGTTTGCTATATAGGAAAACTGACTTGGGATGTCCAATATTCATTGATGTTTTGACCTTTGAGGAAGAAATCATTTCAGCGAAAGAATCCTAACTACATAAATAATTATGCATTCCACTAAAATTCATGTCTCCAAAGTTTGTGAGACAATTACATTTAAAAAATAAAAATTTTACATGCATGCATACAGGCTTACAAGCATATGTTATTAAAATATTTAGTGTATTCAAAAATTGATGATGTTTTAAGTGTGTATATAAAAACATGCACATTACATGCAGTAGTAATAATATTTTATATATATAACATGCTATAGAAATAAAGGAGCAGCAAATTGTTCTACTTAGAGGTTACAGAGCAGCAAAAGCAACTCTCTCCAGCCATCCTGTATGTGACTTTGTAAGAGATGTGAATGTGATTACTTCAAAAGAAGTAATCAGATGGTTATGAGTAAACCGTTAAAACATTCTAGAAAATGTATTTCAACACATTACTGACTGGAATTGAACATGTACTTTCATGCAAGTGTCTCCACTTTGAGACTATTTCTGTTGCTAATGGGTCTAAAACAGCTTTTTAACACTTTAGGTAAGTTTTTGAAACACTTCTTCATCTACATAGGTGTATTACAGGTGAAAACTTTGGAAGTCTGAATTACATTTTGCAAGTTTCTAAATATGTTTTGTCACCTGAAACACTCTGAAAATCACATAACAAAGTCACTCCTGTGACTGGATCCATGTCTCATTATGCAGCTCTGCAGTGGTAACTGAGATTGCAGCTTTTGTGGTTTAGACCCAAATCCTCAGCTTTATTTCAGAACATACCCCCTACATGGCACCAAGAGGAACTGTGTGAATGATTTCACAGGCTGAGCTTGTTTCCATACCAGCAGTATGGTTCAGAAAACATACACTGTATTTTCCACATCAAATAGCCTCCTGGATATAGTAATGGACACCAAGCACTGAGATTATACAGAGGCAGGTACAAGCCAACTCAATCTCCCACTTGTTTTGAAATATCTTTGCTTCATATAATTTCTTGTCTTCATAACCGCCTATAAGACAAGTTTGCTAAATTAATCTGCAGAAAAAGCTAATAAAAGAAAACTAATAACATGTTCAATTGGTATCTGTAGCAAATGTCAACTTTTATAGACAAAGAAAAGGGAGAAGTTACCCACAGTTTAAGTTAAACACACACTTCCTAGCACAAGGATACTTAAACTCTTTGAAGAATTAAGCCAGAATGATGAAGTCACTGCTGCAAAGCCCAAGCTCAACATTTATGTGTGTTCCCTGGGACAAATACCTCACTTGTAAAAAAAGAATGTTTCAAGTCAGCTCACTGCACTGTTCTAGCAAATATTCTCTAAAACTCTGTTCTCTATTAATTTGGATTTGTGTGTCACTTGAGGGTCTCTCACATGTAAAAGATTCCTCTTGCTGTTCTTGCTTGCATGTCTCTGATTTCTAGATAATTGAAACAAGAGAAGAGGAGTGTACTTAGGAGTGATACTTTCTAAGCTGTTCTTGGCTTGCATCCCTAATGCAAGGCTTGTCATTCTGATTTTTTTTTTTACAAAACATGTAACAAGCTGTTGTACTGATAGAAAAAAAAAAGCTGGGAAGGGAAGGGAAGTTCTGGGAAGTTTTGGGAAGGGAAGGAAAGGAAGGGAAAGGAGAGAAGTTCCAGGAAGTTCCGGGAAAAGGGGAGGGGAGGGGCAGGGCAGGGCAGGGCAGGGCAGGGCAGAAAAGGAAGGGAAAGGGAAAGGGAAAGGGAAAGGGAAAGGGAAAGG